>SNQJ01S0008285.1:99400-151845 GCA_010110895.2 Picea sitchensis
GATTTCTGAAAATCCAAATTTTACCCCCTCAAACTTGACCAGCGAATTTCTGGACTGGTGCTTATGGTTTTCTGGTACTTCTGGTACTTCTGGTTTTCTGGTACTTCTAGTACCGGTGAAAACTAGGGTTTCACTTTCTGGGAGTTCTATCCACTGCAAAGTTGTGTTGAAGGTGCCAATGAGTTCCTTGGGCTAGGGTGCACTTTTCTAGATGGCTTTTGGGCTGAAATTTTTTTTCAATAAATAGCCCTAAATTTCATGTACGACAAAAGTGACGTTTTTCTTCTTCTTGTGAAAGATGCTCTCTTCAACTTAGCTCTGATACCATGTTAGAGTTTAAGCTATTATTAGGTTTCTTTTCAATTCACTAGATAACCATAACATAGATAGGATCACTAAGAAATACACAATCACAAGAGACACACCATTTATCCTAGGAAACCCTCATGGGGGAGAAAACCCAACAAAAACTTCCTTAATATAGATAGCCAATACAATGCCAAGAGAATAAACCAAACAATACATAAATTCCTCTCCCAAGTATGTGCCTCTCTCTCTCTCTTTCGTCTCCTCCAACTGCAGCTCCAAACTTGTGCTCTGATGATCAAGTGAGTGAGTGAACAAATGAGGCGTTGGCCTCATTTATTTATATAATCTGGCAGGTGCTGAAAGGACATGTCTTTTCACTGGCAAGGCCGACTTCTCCTTCTGGGTGGTTATAACCACTTTAATTAATTCTGGGGGTTGACTTCTTATTATGCATATTCCAATTAGGGTTTGACCAATCCGTAAAATGGAATTTGGTCATTTACAATGCCCAACATGATCAATCCACAAAAGGGGATTGATCTAATGAATAATACATCAATATTAAATAGAATACTCTTTGTATTTACAATATTTCAACAAACAGGTGAACAAAGACCAGGTCCCAGAGATCGCAAGATTGGCAATAAAACGATATGAAGAAAATTCTACAACACAGAAAAAGAAAGATGTCAAATACAGAAAGGTTTGGAAAACAACTGAAAGAAAAGAAGTACGGGTAAATAAGGAACAGGTTCAAGAGATTGTACTTTCAGGCATGGTCGTGAAAGATGAATCCACGGACAGAAAGAAAGAAGTCAAAGCTCAGAGAGATGATGAATCTACCAATGAAGATGATGATGAATACACATCAGAGCATGAATTGTTCTGATCCATCCGGATTAGAGACTCCCATGTAACATTAATATTAGACAGGGGGGTTCTACGCGATACCTGTGACAGACCAAAGAACCATCCTTCGAGTAGCTTGCAGAGTTTGAATAGACAGATCTAGAGCAGTTAATTAGTAGAAGTACAATCAGTTGTAGCAGTGAATACTTCATGATAGTACAGTGATAAATGGGTCAACATTATGGACAATGTGCAGTAGAGTCTTAGACAGTATGGACAGAGATGGATTCATAAGAACACTTAGCAAGTTTGGACAAATATATGACATTGGAAGAGAGCATGGATTCATATATTGGTTCAGAGAGTGGTTCAGAGACAAATGAACATTATCATAATGGATGATAATTACACAGTAAATGGCTCAAACAATGCTAATGGATTCCAAATTGACAGTTATTTTTTGGACACATGCAGTGCATACAGCAGTTCATATTCAAAACAGAGTAATGCTCAGAAACAACAATGACAAAACTCCCTATGAGCTATGAAAAGAAATACCATCAAATGTGAAGCACTTCAAAATATTTGGAAGCAAATGTTACATGAAAAGAGAAGATGGAAAAATGGTAAAGTTTGACTCTTGTGTGAACAAAGGAGTACTTGTTGGTTACTCAAGTACAAGGAAAGCATACAAGTGTTACAATTTGAGATTGAACAAAGTTGTGGATAGCATCAATATAACAATTGATGAAACAGGTGGACGAGAATCAAAGGAAGAAGAAAATGAATCATTGGAACAACTTTAAGAAGAAGGAGCAAAAGATGAAGAACTGGATCAAATAGAGAAGAATGACAGTTGGGAATTGGTTCCAAGACCAAAGAATAAGAATGTGATTGGCACAAAGTGGTTTTTCATAAATAAATTGAATGAAAATGGACATATTACAAGGAACAAAGCTAGATTGGTATGTAAAGGATACGCACAGGTTGAAGGAATCGAATTTGAAGAGAGATTTTCCCCAGTTGCCATAATGGAAGAATTATGATTGCTCTTAGCTTATGCATGCTCCAAGAATATTAAAGTGTATCAGATGGATTTGAAATCATCATTTATGAAAGGGGAACTTGAAGAAGAAGTCTACATTGAACAACCAGAAAGATTTCAGATGTCAGAGAACACAGATTATGTGTGTAAATTGAAGAAGGCCTTGTATGGTCTAAAACCAACTCCTAGAGCATGGTACTCTAGACTGGATAAATATCTAACACAAGCAGGGTTCAGAAACAGAAGTGTAGACAACAACCTCTACATCAAGGTAACTCAAGATCGTATTTAATTAATTGTAGTTTATGTTGATGATATTATTTTTGGAAGTATTGATGACAAGTTAAGACAGAAATTTGCAAAGGATATCCAGAATTAATTTGAAATGTCATCACTCGGAGAACTATCCTTCTTTCTGGGTCTTCAAATATGTCAAAGAAAATGAGGAATTTGTATTTCTCAAACTAAGCATATCAAATAAATGCTAAAGAGATTCAGAATGAAAAATTGCAAACCAGTTACCACTCCTATGCAAACCAGTTGCAAGTTGAGCAAAGATGATGATTCAAAGTCTACAGATCAGAGGCAATACAGGTCAGTGATTAGTAGCTTACTATATGTGATAGCATCCATACCAAATGTAATGCAAGCAGTTGGACAGGTGGCACAGTTTCAAGCAACACCAAAGGAATCACATGTATTAGCAGTGAAGAGTATTTTCAGATATCTCAAAGGAACTAAAGAGTTTGGATTATGGTATCCAAAATGAAAGGATTTATCACTTATTTCCTACATAGATGCAGATTGGCAGGTTGCATTGATGATCAATGAAGCACCAGTGGAGCAGTGTTCTACTTGGGTGAGTGTTCAGTATCTTGGCTAAGCAAGAAACAATCATCAATATCTTTATCTACGGTCGAATTAGAGTATATTGCAACAACAGGATGTTGTACATAGGTTCTATGGATGAAACAAACTCTGACAGATATACAGGCTGAGTATGTTGAGCCCATTCCAATCTATTGTGATAATACAAGCACCATCAGTATCTCAAAGAACCCGATGATGCACTCCAAGACGAATCACATTCCAATAAAGTATCACTTTCTATGGGAACAAGTTGCAGAGAAGAACATCAAAGTTGAATATGTACACAAAAAAGAACAAGTGGCAAACATCTTTACAAAACCACTTCCAAGGGAAGCCTTTGAATATCTTTGCCAAAGACTCAGAGTAATTTCTACTCCAAAATGAATGATTTTGAATTCTTATCTTATATGTCTTAGATTTACACGAGGAAGCACCATAAAGAGGGCAGTTCAGGTTGGGAGATTGTTTCAGGAAGAGTTCAGTCAGAGGGATTATCCCCAAGGACAGTTTAGTCAAGGGGAGTAACCCTGGATGGAAAGATACATTTTCCATTGATGACAAAGGGGGAGAGATTTATCATAGGCAAAGCAAAAAGGCATGGTTCTAGGGGGAGAAATGGTCACAGGGGGAGCATGAGTGATATGACTTCAGTATTGCATGAGAGTGTTTCCATCAATGACAAAGGGGGAGATTGTTGGTTAATTGGGTTGGTTGTCATTGATGTCAACCCTTGAAGAAAGTCTGGTAGTGAATTATGGTAGCACAAAGGTTTGGGCAATTGACCCAAGTTTGTTTGATGGATAATGGTATGAGTTTTGATATATTTGTAGGTAAGACTATTCTATATGGATAGTACATGTCATTCCATTTCCGGTGGTATGTGGAATGTCACATAAATCCTCACGGTTAGAGAGTTATGGCCATGTGAAGTTGGAGAACCCTCATGAGTCATCTAAAAGCCCCAAAAGGTCAAAGTAGTCAAAGTGGTTGCAAAAAAATATATTTATTTAAATAATAAATTTAATGGAGAAATTACTAAGTGGACAAGTGGTTAGAAGTGGGTTAGCCCTAAAATAAAGAAAGTGGTTTAAGAGATTTTAGAAGGTAAATAATAAAGCGAAGTGATGAGTGTACTATAAGTCAAAGTGGATACAAAAGAGATTATTTAAATAATAAAGTTAATGGAGAAATTACTAAGTGGAGAAGTGGTTAGAAGTGGGTTAGCCCTAATATAAGGAAAGTGGGTTAAGATGGTTAGAAGGTAACCCCTTGAGGAAGCTACATAAAAGTATAAATAAGAGACAAGGGTATCTCATTCAAATTACATTTGAATATCATTGAATATCTATTTTTGTGAAAGGTTATTTGGGCAGGTATTATTAATAGAGAAAAATTGCAGCAGAAAAAGTGCGGCAGAAAAATCGCAGCAGAGAAAGTGCGGCAGGAAAACTGCGGCATATAAAGTGTGGCAGAGAAAGTGCGGCAAGAAAAGTGCGGCAGGAAAAAAGTGGAAGAAAAAGTGTGGCAGAAAAATCGCAGCAGGAAAAGTAAGGCAGAAAAACCGCAGTAGAAAAAGTGCGGCAGAAAAATCGCGGCAGTGGATTCGCGGCAGCAAAACCATGGCAACAAAACGCTACAAGAAAAAAAAGGTATGGTTCACATATGTGTAGTGTTGAATTTATGAATGAAGTTGAGGGTTTTCCTTGTAAATATGTTGGATGCCCTCTTGGGAGTTTATGGCTTGTTGTAGAGTTGATACGAGGCAGATGAACTGAAGTTTAGTATTGGTTCATATTTGAGGGATTTTGGTTGAGGTATGTTGTTGAAGTTATTGGTATAGATAGAGGTTGTATAATAGTGAGGTTCTAGCACATGGTTTGAGTTATATACTTGTGGTATAGTGTTTGAGGTATATGTGATCAGATTAGATTGGTTGATGAGTATACAGTGATAGGTTTCTCAATGACATATTCAGTTTTTACATTTGAGGTATATGTGATCAAATCAGATTGGTTGATGAGTATACAATGATAGGTTTCTCAGTGACATATTCAGTTTCTACATTTGGCAGATATATTTCAGGGCAGTTGGACGGGGAAAGGACAGGTGGTTGTAGCCACCTTTTGGTTGTAGCCGGAGAACATAGGGGGTTGTAGCCTCCTTCTGGTTGTAGCCAGAGAATTGGGAAGTTGGAGCTTCCCTCGAGTTGTAGCATGAGAAACTAGGGGGTTGGAGCCTCCTTCCAGTTGCAACTGAAAAACAAAGGAATTTGGTGCTTCCAATGAATGTAATTCTTAAAGACATATAAGAAAAATCATTCTATGGTTTTCGTCCACTTTGGGTTTCCACGTAAAACATTGGTGTACTGTGTATTTGTATGATTGTTCATTTGTCCATTGTTTATTTACTCTACAACTATTGGATGATAATGCTACATTGATATAACACTTGCATTTTATGGTGAAAAATGATTAAATTACTCTATTACTGATTCACCCCCGCCCCCTCTCAGTAATCCAATAGGCTAGAGAGCTCAATATACTTGAGGGTTTTGAGGGTTTTGATTAAATAAACCTTATAGATCAGCAAGGGAGTGAAATATCTTCATGTTCCTTATCCAAGCTTGGTCAAGGTGGTGAAATATTCCACCCTCACCATTCTATTCCAATTCAGTTCCAGTTATTGCATCTTTGGTGGAAAAGAGGCACATGTGTTAAGGGTTTTGTGTAGAGAGGTTGCATTGTCATCCAAGGATAGTTCAATTTGGCTATTTGGAGTGAGATATGAAGCATTATTTCTTAAGGTTGTCTTTAGCATGTTGAGGGCGCCTTTCCTTCTCATTTTGGAGGGCCATTATCCTCTATATTTATTTATTTTCATAGCTGGGTGAATTAACTAAAGGAGGGCGCATTTGTGATGGGAGATCTGGTGGTTTGGAGTCATATTTATCATCTACAACTGGGGTATATTCTAATATTATTTATCCTTCATCAGATCTACAGGTTTATAGACATTTCTCAGAGTTTGGAGGCTAAGTTCAGAGAGGCCGAATTTCTGAAGGAGTTCCCAACCAGAGAAGGGCACAACTCAACTAGGAAACTCAACAGTTGGAGGGAGGAAACAAGTTGGATTTTGTAGATATTTTGCATGCAGATATTGGAGGCTTAAGGAAGTCTAGATCTCTTCTCTCTATTGTATCTTGGAGGTGTTATCAGCACAATTATTATTCTTTTGTATCTATTCTAGATATGTTCATCTGTTGTATGGAGGTCAGCTTATATATTTAAATAAAATACATATATGAAGTATTGTGGTCATTTCCCTGTGTTATTCTATTTTCATCTTGTTGTTTAATTATTGCTTCTTCATATAAATAATTTATTTTCTATAAAAACTATAAGAATAAACCCCAGTGCAAATCCTAGAAGACAAATCACAAACTGTTTGACAAAATACCACAATGAGAAAACACAAAACTTCAAATGTTCCAAGTAAACTCACTTGAGAACATTATTGTGGTATCAGAGAGAATTCCTTTGTCAGCCTGTGATTTTGTGATATATTGATGGAGAAGGAATTTGAGGCCATGGAAAGAGAGTATAACTCTCTAAGTGCATGATTTTGGAGACTGGTCACCTTGGATGAGTATTGCAGCATCAAATACAAGGGAAGACCAAAGGAATATTACAAAGGTTTGATCATAGATAGGAGGATGTATGGACGAGCCTTACCCAATGAAAGGGTTATACCCAATTTTTTAGATAAGAAATGAAGTGAATAGAAAATAAGGACATTAGAGCCTCATGAATCAGTGGAAACAAAAGGTAAGGAACTTTTCTACCATTGCAAGGAGCCTTGGGAGCTAGATCATAGTTGTAGGGGAAAGGGGAAAGTGCATTACGTCGAGGTGCACTATGAAAGTGATGATGAAGAAGACGCATGTGATGAGGATGAAAGATTTGTAGCAGGGGATGTACCATCAGTAGAGCTATCTTCTTAGGTTAGCACACATGTGGGATAGGTTGAGGAGCTTGATAAGGAGAGGACAACACCTCAGTTTAACCATTTGGTTGGGCATCATGAGTATGTGCATGAGGAGGCATATTTAGATGCTTCATTAGAGTAGTCTCATGAGGCCAATGACACCCATGGATATGATGGACAGAATGATGACCAGGTAGTTTGTGAGGGTTCAGAAGTGTTAGCACCTAGGCATGATGAGATTTGAATGTTGGGTGACCTACGTTTGGGTGTTGACATGACTTCTAGGAAGTCATGCATGGGGGATGATGAGCCTCCTATGGAGTTGAGAATGACACATTCATCATATTCTCATTCACCTATGTTAGCCACGACACATGAGGATATCAGTGGCATTCAGGATGTGGTAGAGGAGCCTTGTGTAGTGATTGAACGCAAGAGACATTTAGATCTATAGGGCCAAGAGGAAAGGCATGAATTGGACACATATGACTATATACATAACTTCCAATATGGGGAGAGTGAGTCACATATTTTGGGGAGTCCATCGATAGATCAAGTTGTGGAGACCGACATATCGATGGGACACTTACTTCAGGGGCCTGCCTACATTGACAGGGATGCATTCCTTTTTTGTCATGATGGAAATATCACATATATGGACACATCAGTATGGGATCCGGGTATAGATGACATTAGTAGAGTGAGTGCACAAAAGGATACATCTGTACATATAGGATACACGGCGGTTCAGATTGAGAAAGCAGTATATGATGATGTACAGTGGCATACAGGGGGATTCAATAGCACAGTGGATAGTGGGTAGTGTGGCACCTTAGCTCTTGAGGATTGAGTTTATGAGGATTCCACTATTGACATTAGCAGCGAGATTCATGAGGTAGCACTTCAGCAGGACAATGTTCAGGAGTCACAACATTTGGTAGGACAGCTAAGGGTCGAAGAGGACATGATCGTGGAATCCATTAGACACATTGATGATACACACGCATTGGTGGCAGAGTATTGTTGGAGGGCCACGATGGCACATGATAGTTTGGATGGAGATTTTTCCATTGAGGAATTCCATACACTCAGGGAGACAGTGACTATGACGAGGACAAACTACCAACAACTACTTATGGATAGCTCTTACCTTCTAGAGGTTGGTGAGATGTATCATGGGGCACTAAAGGATGAGGAGATTGAGGTGGACCGACTCACTCATGAGTTGGTAAGCACACAAGGACTCTTGAAAGGCACACAAACAACCCTTCAAGAATCAGAGTCCAGATTAGAGGAGCTCCTTGAGGAGGCTAGTAAGGGATCCACTACATCTATCTCAACAGAGAGTCAGATGTATACTTCAGCTACAATGTTAAAGGATGTTGGTGGTTTGATAGAGGAGCAACAATTGATGGAGGAGAATGAGGGGTACTCCAGATCACTGATGATTGTGGAGAGATGTGACCTGAAGAAGCTGGAGGATTTTCATGTGTCACAGGGACCACCATTCATGGGGACCTCTGAGACAGTTGGGAAAACACATACACATGGGGATTCCAAAGCCAGGGGAAGTTATGAGGACATCAATGTAGAGTTTGACCCAACAATTACCCAGGATACATGATGATGCAGGAGGATACAGGATCTTACATGGTTATACAGGGTAATATAGTGATGAGCGGTAGTCCACAGTGGCATGCAGAGGTGTACAGTGGGATCCAGAGGGATGCATTGGAGTGAAAGGAGGAGACATACTTGGTGGATCATCGAGATTTCTGTGGAGAGTGGTCCTTTCCTTTACAGTGGTACATGGACCTTGGAGATCACAATCTCAATAGCAATAGTCATATGAGTGATGATAGAGGGAGGGTGATTGACCATCAATGTGTAGAGTCACCTACCGTTGTACATGATGGCATGATATTAGTGTGGAGTCCAGGAAACTACTCACCATGGATGCCAGTGGATGGGTTTTTGGTCAAGCCTTTGGGATTGACCAACACATATGACACTTCCCAGTCCTACATACAGTTGCAGGTATTTCTATTATCATTCTCGATACTTTCATTGTATACAATAGCATAGGGGAAGATAGGAAGTTGCATGGGACATGTATAGTTATTAGGAAGAGAACTCATGACATGGGACACTTCATTACATGCAGTGATATAGAGGAGGTTCACACGAGACAGTCAGATGAGGCCTTGGGCATGATAGAGAGTATCATCAACCGTAGGACAGAGGATATTTCAGAGGTTGATATAGGTTCAGAGTCTCATCGGGATGAGGACGGGGAGCATAGTAGGACGGATGACGGATGTTTTCGATGAGGACTATGAGGTCAGTTCGTAGGATGTATGGTCACAGTAGGCAGTGACATAGATCTTGAGGACCATACATGATGTGCTTATGGTCGGGCAGCTTGGACATTTTAGGACCCATAAGCATATCAGAGAGAGATTATCTTGGGAGGATCTAGTGGATGATGGCATGAAGCATATGGGGGCATTCCTGGTATGTCAACATCACAAGTCAGGGAATGATTCCTTAGCCACCTTCATTTCAAGGCAAATTTGGGAGAGTATGCTAGCATCTCTCGAACCTGATGTACTAGAGTTATATACTAGGGATGACATCATAGAGATATTGTCATAGTATGGGACAACGTAGGTAGTAGTGTGGGTTGATAGGGAGGCCGAGTTTAGTGACCATGGACAGGGAAACATAGCTATCAATACACTTTGGTCGAAGTTTTACAGTTCAGCAGGCACCGAGATATATGGTATGGCACAATCAGAGTTATTTGATGCAGGGTTTGGTGCACTTCTAGAACGCATGGGAGTTTCAGGGACTCTAATGATTGATTCCTTTCATTGTTGGGTAAATTTGAAAGAATATGGAGGTGAGGACACTATGTGGTAGGTTGGGTCGCCTTGGTTGAGGATCAAATACATGGGTATATCATCTTCTTGGTTAGCAGGGGATTTGGATACTATCGGAGGTGGTAATTTTTTATGATTACAGCTATGTGAGACATCCTCCAGGACACATACTGAGTGATTCGACTTGTAAGAGAGCCCATGATTTGGGTGTACCCATGATATGGGTGTGTCATTCCTCTCTGAGACAGAGATGGAACGTTGTGTACCCCTGTGTGGGAAGGATTCCCATGAGATGGGTGTGTCGTTCCTCTCTGAGACTGAGATGGAATGTTCTATGCCCCTGTGTGGGGAATATTCCCATGATATGGGTGTGTCGTTTGAGATGAAACGAAGTACATACCCCTGTGAGGAGTGAAGGTGCCCATGTGATGGGTGTATTGTTCTTCTCTATGTAGAGAGTTGAGACAATGTGGTACTCCAGATGATTCTCTTGTGAGACTCGGTGAGATAGAGATCTGTTGAGTAGGACGTCCCTGTGGTTGAGCACAAGTGGATGTGACCCTAGTGGTTGAGCCCTATTGAGTGTGTGTCCAGATGATTCTCCTGTGAGACTCAGTGAGATAGAGATCTTTTGAGTTGGACGTCCTTGTGGTTGAGCACAGGTGGACGTGCCCCTAGTGGTTGAGCACTAGTGGGTGTGTGAGATCCCTTGCTATATTGTCTAAGAGTTAGATTTACCTGTAACCCTAATTGTGACGTAAAGGGTACAGGTTGGCCCCACCATAAAGTGAAATATAATTAATGTAAATGATAATTAATATGGTAATTATTAATTATATTATGAGTTAATGAGGTCGACCCTGTCGTGTCAATAGACGCCACTTTTTATGTGTCCAGTGTAGTATAAATAAAGGTGATTTCCCCATTGAGGAAACACACAACACATGTGATTTTGGAAATTTCAACAAGTACATCTTCTAGGGCTGAAGTGCACACCTTTCTTGGGTGCTAGCCTTCTTGGTTTTGGACAACACCCTTTTGTGTGCTAGGTCTATGGTGTGGTAAGTCTTTCTCTTGAAGAATATAGAAAAGGATTGTTGGGTTTTCTTCCCTTGTTGAGAAGGGTTTCCCATGATATTTCTTTTGTTCTTGTGCATGGTATTTCTTTTTGTGATCTTGGTTATTGCAACAATTGTTAATGGTGTAGCTGCAATTGTCTATGGTTCAAGTAAATGCTAAAATTGAAATAAACTTCATGCTTGAACCTAGACTAGTGAAAATTCAACATGGTATCAGAGCATAGGTCTTGAAGAACCCATTGCACAAGAATCTACCATACATCCTCTCACTTTTGCAGAACTGTATGACCCTCCAAGGGTTTCCAGAAAACTTGTACGACCCTCTTCTTTTGGGTGTTTCATCACTTCACACTTGGACGTTGGGGATAAAAATTTCATAGGAGTGTACGGCCTCCTTTAGTGCACCTCCGTCAACCTTTAGATTGCAATTCTGAGAATTTTTTATTTTTGGCCCTAGGGTTTCTAGGGTTTCGGAAATTTCTACAAAAAATTCAGAATTAGGGTTTCTACAGCTCATTGAAGGAGCTTTTCATCTCACCAGTGTTCTTCTAACTTTCAAGGCTTATTGTTGGCAGTCATAAGCCCAACAAAACCTAATTTTTCCATCATATCCTAGCCGTTAGGTTTTCTATCCCAGTTGGCAAGGGTTTGCGAAGAATCTAAAAATATGAAGAAAAGAACATTGGTGGAAGATAGGATTGATGGATCAAGCAACTTCAGCTCTTGGAAGTCAAGACTTCATATCACTCTTGAAGAGGAATATCTATTGTGGACAATACAAAAAACTTTACCAGATATAACTATCGATGAAGAGAAGGAAGAAAGGAAGGAAGATGACGTCAAGGCAAGGAAGATAATCATCTACTCAGTAAGAGATCATCTCATACCTTGTATTGCCAACCTGAAGACAACTTATGAAATGTATGAAGCATTGAAGAATATGTTTGAGAGTGACAACACTCTCAGAGCTCTTACATTGAAGGGCCAGCTTCAAAATATCAAGATGACAAAAGGTGACACCATCGTTATCTTCTTCATGAAGATGTCGGAGATTAGAGATCAGCTAGGTGCCATTGGAGAAATCATATCGGCACTCTCAGGTATGCACTTGTATATATTATTTGTATCATTTCCATGAGGGTAATTGCAGGAGGAAGGAACCTTTGTTGCAATCATGGATACAAAGGGATCTCAGTGCATCCAGAGGAACAACACACTGGAAGTGAAGACTCCAAGTTTGATTGTTTTAATTATCATGCCTCTAACCTACACTTCTAAGTCTGCTACATTACAAGTAGGTGTTGTAGTTGTGACAACAATCCTTAAATTGTTTTGATTCTAGAGATGTACTCATTATTCTCCTCTAGGAGATATTCTTTTCTTGTTTCTCTTCATTTGTTTTCTTGTTCCAGGCAGGTTAACAACAAAGGAAGATGTCTATCCTTCAGACTTCAAAGGGATTCACTTCACTCAGAGGGAGTCAAAACTATTTGAGAAGGAGGAAGAACAGAACCATCATTGATGCAACGAAAGCAATGATACATGATTCTGTGGGAAAAATCATGCATGACAACAGTATATGTTCAGAATATGAGTCCTCACTAGATTTTGAAGAACATAACTCCCGAAGAATCCTTCACCAGAATGAAGCCTAAAATTGGACACTTCAGGATATTTGGGTGTCCAATATACTTTCATGTACCCAAAGAGAAGAGGTCCAAGCTAGACCCTTCAGGAAGAAAAGGTACATTTGTGGGATACAGTGAATCTTCGAAGGCATATAGGATATACATCCCTGGTCAGAGACAGATTGAGGTGAGCAAAGATGTTATCTTTGAAGAAGAGATAGCCTTTCAAAGATCCAGAGAATCTCATATGGAGATTGACAGTGAGACAATACCTTATCCCCCTTCAACACTTCAGAGGGAGACAACCATTATTCTAGTTGATCAAGTTGTTCCATCTGATCCAGTTGCTCCAGTTGATATCCCCATAGATATTGCAGTAGGGAATAAAAGGCCTACCTAGGCTCGACAAACTTTGCAGGAGGCAGAGGAACATGCGGCCCCTCAAGGCACATCCCGAGAGAGCAAGAGACCAAAGATATTTTTGAGCTACTTTTCATCCATGAGCCACATCATTGATTCAGAGCCTTTTCGTCATGGAGAAGCAACAAGTGAACAAGTATGCAAATATGCCATGACAGAAGAATATCAGTCCATCTTGAAGAATGATGTATGACATATTGTTCTGAGACCAGAATGGAAGTCTGTAGTGACTTCCAAATGGATCTATAAGATCAAGCACACAATTGATAGAGGTGTCAAGAAATACAAAGTGAAATTTGTAGAAAAAGGAATCTCACAAGTAGAGGGAGTTGACTATCATGAGACAATTTCTCCAGTAGCCCGATACACTTCCATTCGTACTATCATTGCACCAGTTGCATCCATGGATTGGAAACTACATCAGATGGATGTAAAGACAACCTTTCTCACTGGTGAGATTCAGGAAGAAGTTTATTTCCAGCAGCCAGAAGGATTCGTATACACGACGAGAAATCGCATGTGTGCAGGTTGAAGAAATCCCTATATGGACTAAAGCAAGAACCTCGTGCTTGGGATGAGAAAATGGATGGATTCTTGATGTGTTTGGGCTTCAGCAAGAGTACTGTTGATCCAAACCTATATTATCATATTGTTGGTAATGAGTGCCTAATCTTGGTCCTGTATGTGGATGACTTATTCCTCACCAGTTCATAAAGACTTATTGTTGAATGCAAGAGAGCATTGACTTTTGAATTCGAAATGAAGGATCTGGGTATGATGCACTACTTCTTGGGACTAGAAGTATGGCAGAGGACTGATGAGATTTTCCCGAGTCAAGGAAAATATACAATGGATATATTGAAGAAGTTCGGTATGACAGAGTGAAAATCCATGCCTACACTGATGGTGATGGATTTGAAGAAAATGAATGATGCTTCTACTGATTCAAGCGAGATTGATTCACATTTGTACCGATAGCTAATTGGATCATTGATGTATATGGTTAACACCAGACCCAATATATGCTATGCAGTGAATGTACTTAGTCAGTTCATGAGTCAACCGAGACAGACTCATTGGATAGCAGCGAAGCATGTATTGAGATATCTATGAGGCATAGTTAGATATGTCCTGAGATATGTCTCCAGTGCAGACTTGAGTTTGCAGGGATATGCCGATGTAGATTGAGAAGGAAGTGCAGTGGACTGGAAGAGCACATTTGGTTGTTTCTTTACCTTGGGGTCTACCATGGTTTCCTGGTGCAACAGGAAACAGACCTCTGTGGCCTTGAGTACCGCAAAAGCAGAGTATATAGCATTGAGTGTGGCAGTCTGTGAAGCAGTGTGGCTCTGCAAGATCCTGACAGATTTATTTGATCATGAGATGGATCCTACCATTATTCATTGTGATAACCAGAGCTATGTGAATCTCTCTGAGAAATCTATGTTTCACGATAGATCGAAACACATTGAGATAAAATATCATTATATCAAAGACATGGTGCATAGGAAAGCAATACACGTGCAGTACCTTCCTACACATGAGAAGATTGCAAATATCTTCACCAAACCGATTTCCAAGATGAAGTTCGAGTACTTCCGTGAGAGACTTGGCCTGGTGGAGAATGCATCCCTAGCTGAGAGGGAGTGTTGATGATTACAGCTACGTGAGACATCCTCTGGGACACAAACTGAGTGAGTCAACCTGTGAGAGAGCCCATGAGATGGGTGTGTCGTTCCTCTCTAAGACTAAGATGGAACGTTGTGTGCCCCTGTGTGGGAAGGATTCCCATGAGATAGGTGTGTCGTTCCTCTCTGAGACTGAGATGGAACGATATGTGCCCATGTGTGGGGAAGATGCACACGATATGGGTGTGTTGTTTGAGATGAAACGATGTGCATACCCTTGTGAGGGGTGAAGGTGCCCATGGGATGGGTGTATTATTCTCCTCTGTGTAGAGAGTTGAGACGATGTGGTACTCCAAATGATTATCCTGTGAGACTCAGTGAGATAGAGATCTGTTGAGTAGGATGTCTCTGTGGCTAAGCACAAGTGGATGTGACCCTAATAGTTGAGCACTAGTGAGTGTGTGTCCAGATGATTCTCCTATGAGACTCAGTTAGATAGAGATCTGTTGGTTGGACGTCCATGTGGCTAAGCACAAGTGGACGTGCCCCTAGTGATTGAGCACTAGTGAGTGGTGAGATCCCTTTATATATTGTCTAAGATTTAGATTTACCTGTAACCCTAATTGTGATGTAAAGGGTACAAGTCGACCCCACCATAAAGTGAAAGATAATTAATGTAAAATATAATTAATATGGTAATTATTAATTATATTCTGAGTTATTGAGGTCAGCCCTGTTGTGCCAATAGACACCACTTTTGATGTGTCCAATCTAGTATAAATAAAGGTGATTTCTCCATTGAGGAAACACAACACACATGTGATTTTGGAAATTTCGGCAAGTACATCTTCTAGGGCTGAAGTGCACACCTTTCTTGGGCGCTAGCCTTCTTGGTTTTGGGGAGCACCCTTTTGTGTGTTACGTATATGGTGTGGGTGGTCTTTCCCTTGAAGAATATAGCAAACAATTGTTGGGTTTTCTTCCCTTGTTGAGAAGGGTTTCCCAAGATATTTCTTGTGTTCTTGTGCATGGTGTTTCTTCTTGTGATCTTAGTTATTGCAGCAATTTTTAATGGTGTAGTTGCATTTATCTATGGTTCAAGTAAATGCTAAAATTGAAATAAACTTCATGCTTGAGCCTAGCCTAGTGAAAATTCAACAGTAATTTGGAGACTGGTTTAGGTGAGAGATTCCTTGAGGGATGGATATTGTATTTACTGCTCCATTGGTTGGGGGTCTTCAAGAGACTCTTTGTGTTGATGTTTTACAGGACTATACTTTACAGGGCACTGCAGTTCACATCTTGATTTGGGATCTAGGGAGTAAAGTGGTTGGTAGTCTAGTGGTTGATGGAGTTGAGATCAGAGTAGAGTGGTTTCTTGAGGAGTTGACTGAGAATCTACTGCACATGAGGATTCTACTCATAAGGAGCATTATGGGGGCATGCGTGGTGATCACTTTGAGGGTCCATGCTTTGAGGGGAGAGTATTTCATGTCTCCTAGGTGGATATGGGACCCTGGGATCATACACAATTTGATTTAGTTATTGCTAAATCAACCAATATTCGGGCAGGGAGGACTGTAATGTCCCCATTTTTGGATTCCCTTATGTAACAGTTTGGGATGCCTGCCAGAGTAGCCAATTTGGGGTGATAGTGAGCTCAAGCGGTTTTGAGGAGTATTATGGGGCCTGACTTACATTATTTATCATATTTCATCATCAGTATCCATTCTTCACAACTTGTCCTTGGTTCCATTACATTATGACAATTCTCGTAAATTGGGGTTATTATTGGGCATATTTTAATTAATTACATTGAATGTGTTATTTGAGACTTGTTTCTGGAGAAACACTTTAGTGTAATAGCTCGTTGGAACCGGGACGAAAATATCTACAAGATAAGATGAAGAAAAGTGACTTTAGTGGCCGAAGAAGTCCTAGGGGCGAATTAATCACATTTTGGACTAAAAAGGTACATTAAATTAATAAAGTGATTTTATGAGAGAATATTAAAGATGAATTAAAAGTCACTTGAAGGGAAAAGGTGAAAAGAGGTATAAAAGAGAGATAAGGGCTCATATTCTCTCATTATGTTGATTGAATTTTGATGTCTTTCCTCTTGGCTAGAGAGCTCAAGATAGTTGAGGGTTTTGACTGAATAAACCCTAGAAATCAGCAGGGGAGTTAAAGATTCTCATGTTCTTGATCCAAGCTTGGTCAAAGTGGTGAAAGATTCCGCCCTCACCATTATATTCCAGTTCAGTTCCAGTTATTGCATGTTTGGTGGAAGAGGGGCACATCTATTAAGGGTGTTGTGTAGAGAGGGCACATTGTTCAGCCAAGGATAGTTTGATTTGGCTATTTGGAGTGAGATCTAAAACATTCTTGCTTGGGGTTGTCTTTGGCATATTGAGGGCATCTTTCCTTAGCATTTTGGAGGGCCTTTATCCTCTATATTTATTTATTTTCATAGTTGGGCGAATTTACTAAAGGAGGGTGCATTTGTGATGGGAGATCTGGTGGTTTGGGGTTAGATTTATCATCTACAGCTAGGGTATCTTCTCATATGAGTTACCCTTCATCATATCTACAGGTTTATAGACATTTCTCAGAGTTTGGAGGCCATGTTTAGAGAGGCTGAATTTCTGAAGGAGTTCACAACCAAGTTAGGAAACTCAGCAGTTGGAGGGAGGAAACAAGTTGGATTTTGTAGATCTTCTGCATGTAACTATTGAAGGCTTAAGGAAGTCTAGATCTCTTCTCTCTATTGTATCTTGGAGGTTCTATCAATCATAGTTATTATTATTCTGTATCTATTCCATATCTGTCCATCWCTTGTACAGAGGTCAACTTATATATTTAAATAAAATACAGATCTGAAGTATTATGGTCATTTCCTTTTGTTATTCTCTTTGCATCTTGTTGCTTAATTGTTGCTTCTTCGTATAAATCATTTATTTGYTATAAAAACTATAAGAATAAACCCCAACACAAATCCTAGAAAACAAACTGCAAACTGTTTGACAAAATACCACAACCAGAAAACACAAACTTCAAATGTTCCAAGTAAACTCACTTGGGAACATTACAATCTTCCAGTGACCTTGAATCTCGTCTTATTTCTCATTTTGAAACTGCAATGTGATTTCATCTATCAACTTCTTACAACCTTTCTCAACTCTAGATTGCATTTCTAACTCTACATCATCAATATTTAGGGATTCTTCAACCTTCTTGCAAATTTCATTTTCAAGTTGTTATATATTATCTTCTTCAATTTTTGTGGCACTATCTTTATCCATAATATTTGATTTAGACTCCTATAAATGTCTTTCCACCTTCTTAACATCATTAAAATGTTCATACTTATGTTGGCATAAACTTTTGATTTATTCATCCTCCTTTTTCACTTTTTCTTTTCACTAATAATTTTCCAACTTATATTTGATATTGTTTTCTTGTTTTAAGTTCTTAACCTTCTTAATAAGGGATTCATTAAGGGATTGCATCTTATATAATTGGTCACTCGTGTTCTTAAGCTCTTCTTTTAATTCATCATTATTTTTCTGTAACTTGAAAAGTTTTTCTTTAGCTTCATAGAATTTATTTTCAATTTTATGCATCACTTCGATTTTATTTACAATTTCAACTTTCGAAAGCTCTTCCACATATACAACTCCATTAATAACAATATTAGGTTTTCCATGTCGATTGTGTCAATGTTAGTACCCTTATCCATAGTTTGGGTTTTTTGTTACACCTTCTCATTCTTCAACTTCTCATTTCTGCAAATAGAGTTTTATTATGATTTCTAAAACAATAAATTTCATTGACTTTTAATGATTTTTTTAAGTGTTTTATATATTGTTATTTTATTGTTGTAGCTATTTTATCTATTATTGAAAATTGAAAATTTTTGTATGTTGGCACTCGAATTTCGTTTGATTTTGTACAAATTCTTCATCTTTGATAATAAGAATTTTGTTCAATTTCTTTTTTTAGTTTTCCATTAATTCTTTATGATTTTGTTGTTGATTCTCATCTGAACTCAATGAAAGAGAAATGTGCTCTAAATTAATGTATGGCAACATTATTTTATTGGTACGTTGCTCGAATGCTCAATATTTTTTAACGACACTCGTTGTAAAAGTACCAATAGATTTCAACCAAGAGTTCCCAATGACTACATCAACTTCATAGTTTGTAAGACACAAAAATTGCATTTTGGAGAGTACCCATCGATGTTCAATTCGAAATTATTAATTGCATCATCATACTTTGGTGTAAGAGCTCTTTTAACTTCCTCCTTCACAAGTTGTAATCTATTTTCCAACTTAGCATCAATATAATTCCAACAGATAGAGAAATCAATGGCAATGCAAACGATCTATTTTTGGATCATTCCTAATATACGTATGAAAAAGTCGTTTGGCTCCGAAACACACCTAGAAGTGAATTGAACCTTTGTTTCCATTTCAACTTGATTAACTTACCACTTCAAATAATATTCTTCCTTAACTTGTATCGTTTTATAATACCTTAATAATTTATAATTATAAAGCGTAAATTTTTTCCATGTTCAAAAAATTTTAAGCTACCAATATTTTTCACCTTTTCACTTTTATGTGACTTCTTATATACCTGTATTAACCTTGTGACTTTTCACAATGTAAGAGAAAATTATATAGTTTTTTTTTTAATTCCTCGRTGCATAATAAAGAGATTTATATTTCTTTTTCACCCCATGCAAAATTCATCCACTATAGAATCTTTTGATGGACTTTATATTTTTTCATGTGTACTTTAAAACACTTGGAACTATTTCTTTTAAATTACCTTTTTTCTTGCAAGTTCCACTTAACTTAACTAAGACCAAGTATGGAATCTTTGCCTTGAAACTTCCTAGTGTGCACTTTCAAAGATACTTGGAAACTTACCCCTTTTTAGTTGTGTTGTTTTACCATATATATGATTATTAACTTTACCTATTGCCAAGTATAGAATCTTGGAAACTTCCATTTTTTAAGTTATGTTTTATTACCACGTACGTGGCAATTAACTTTATATATTGCCAGGTAAAGAATCTTGTTTGAATTATAACTTTTTTCCATTTTAACTAACAAATATTTTGGACCACCAACACTTGAACTTGAAGCAAACCTCTTGATCACTTCACCTAAGTATCCAAAATAAGGAGGACGAATCCATATATTCTAAAATGGATAAATAATTATTAATTATCATCCAATGATGTCTTAGATACAATGAGTGTCCATATAAATACATGGATTAAAATTATTCCATATGTAATAAAAAGCATGACTTAAACATTATTACATATTAATGATACACACGTAGGGGTGATAAGTCATTTCCTTGACAAAGGGAATGACTTATCATTATTACATATTAATGATACATTACATAATAATCATCCTATCATTATTATTACATGATATTTCTTTGACTATTATGCCATGATATTACACTATAATAATAAATGTAATATGTCTCAAATATATTACAATGTAATCTCTATTAAGATTGCTATAATGTTTTTACTTAATATAAATCTACCATTGTATGAAGAATTTTCCAAAAATATCGCATCCAATTTTAAATCAGCATTTTGGACCTATATATATAGAGAGAGAGAGAGAGAGAGGGGGTGGAGGGTGATGCACAACCACAAATAAATATATGTTTCATATAGAGAGAAAAAATGCCAAGGCTATTAATCAATATGCATTATGATTAATCTTAATGCATATTGATTAATAGCCTTGGCATTTTATCTAAATGAATATATATATGTGTGTGTGTATACATAATTCTAGATAAAATCATAGATTATTCATAATGCATATTGATTAATCGCCTTGGCATTTTATCTAGATGACTAGAAAAAACAATCGCATCCCAATGAGATCCAAATCATATATTGCCATTGCTATAGATACTACTGTAATTTATTTGAAATCAACCAAATTACAACTGTTCCTCTCCACATAACTCAAACTTCTATCCCAGAGGAGTCCATGCAACCATAATGTAGCATAAATGCAATGGCCTACTAAAAATGAAGATTAAAAAAAAAAGACCTCATTTTATTGTTAGTAGTTCAAATATTCAAGATATTGATATCATTCTCGTAGCAAGTGGACAGCCGCCCACCTGGGGCAATAGTTTATTTATTAAACTAATTGTTGTGTCCTTTAATTCTGGTTTCTTGTTTACTTTGGTGAGACTGCAACAAAAGTCATCACTACTATGAGTTAGATAAAGATTATAAGTGACATAATATGAGATAATAATATCACTGCTATGAGTTAGATAAAGATTATAAGTGACATAATATGAGATAATAATATCACTGCTATAAGTGAGTTAAGATAAGATGAGATGATAACATTATCACTGCTATAAGTGAGTTAAGATACGATGAGATGATAACATTATAATACTATTATAATGTTATAAACATACAAAGCTGTTATGAATACAAAATTTGCAGGCTTAAGCGACAAAGCTCCAAAAGATACATGCTGCATAATTGTTCATGAGTATAATTTTTATTGAATAGTTTTATAGACTGGATAATCGTAGTTAATAATTTACAACTAATGGTAGATATAAGGGCTATTATACCAGTTGTGTACAATATCACCACTTTTGCAGTATTCAACTATTACAGAATTTCAAAACTACTACCAACCAAATATAGAAAACTTAAAATAAGCTGCACATACAAGATGAGCGTGGACTTTCTGAAGAACATTTGACAGCCAAGCTCAGTTCAAAAATCACAAGTAACGATGCTGCAATATCTGGATTCCTCCAAGATATGCATACTAGGGGCAGAACCATGCCACCTAATGTTCTTCCGACAGTCAGTTCTGTTGCTGCCTTTTGTCTAAAGCGTGCTACTCGATCAAACCAGGGATATATCGCTTTACTAGGATTTCTAGCTTTTCCAAGAATGGTTTGCTGTGACACTCCCCCAAATGTTTTACCATCTGTCTCCAGCGCTTCAAGCATGTTACATCAGACCTAATACATTCATCAAAACTTTAGAGACACGGTATATGAACATCAAATCCACTATAACAATGACCTGGAACAAGATAAGTACAACTCTACAATCATTTCAAATGGGTAGCGTTACACTAACCTTCCTTCCACCAGGGCATTCCAGTCAACTGCTTCTTCATCAGATGCTTCTGTCTCTAGTAAACTGCAATTAAAACAATCATACAAGTCGGTCAATAACAGCAATGCCTATGAATCATTCGTTATGTTTGACTTGAATCCCATGGAAACACACATGGACTTGATCGAATTCATACAAGCTAAGAACTAGCTTGTGTTTGCTATGTTTCACTTATCCAAAGCTAGGGCGGTTGACTAGGATATCATATAGAAGAACATCAGTAAACATCACGGACATGCTGCTACATGAGTCAAACCTAGCAGTGTGAAACTACCAATTCTGAAAGGGGGCTCAAAACCTTGGAACTCCAGATTTACAATTTGTGCAGAATTAAAACCAGCTACACAAATGTGTACCAAATTTGGCAGAATAACCAGTTCCTGCACAGAAATTGTTGGAGTATTAACACTCCAATACTAAAGTCTAGATGTAAGCCATGGTGTTACAAATGACTAATAAAATGATACTATGTTTTTTGTTAATAGTGGTTAAGACAATTAGGTAGTATAACCACCACATGTGTATGTCTCATTTATCATCATTCATTTTTTAACATAGTATCAGAGCAGGAAGAATCGGAGTCCAAGTTCGAGCCGATTGAAGATTAATTCATCAGCATGAACATGTGCCTGAATTCAAAGTTAGTGTGATTCAAAGATCAGAAATAAGGGTTCAAGGAAGGAGGAAAGTAGAACATATCGAATAAAGTTATGAAGGATAAGTTTACCTTTTCTAAAGTTTACTGAATGAATTATTTTTCAAGGAAGTCATGCATGAAAGCCCTTGATGGAAGAGAGAAAGCAGCCACTATACTGTAAAAATCATACCAGATGTTTGATAATAGCAAATTCCTACAGGATGGCTAGAGAGAAATCCCATCAAAATACTGCCAGCAATAACAGATGCAAAATGGCAATCAATTTCAACTTTCAAGAGCCTGAACAGCAGTGAATTTCAGACCATGAGCAGAAAACTCTTCATGCCATGGCAAAAGCACTGCATACACAAGTCTGAGATTAATCCTGCAGAAGTAAAAGACAAATTCACAAAGAGAACCCTTCATATGGAAGATGAACCAGAAGCAGGATAATTATCCAGCAGAATAAAAATTTTCAGACCATAGCTCTGCAGCAGTGACTGATAAACAGAAACTCGTGCCTCGTGCAAGTAACAAATCCCAGCAGAAATTAGGGCAAATTCTTACACACCCGATGAAAAGCAGTCAATTAATTAGGAGGAATGTATTACCAGTACATTTATGCAGTGCCCTAACACACAAGAAACTGGAATTGCAAGCATAAAATATTTTTATTAATCTGAAGTTAATTTCTAGAAGATTGTTTCGTATAAAAAATTCTGAAGATTTAAGGAACAGAAACATAATACTGTTAAGATTATTCCAAATATTTTCAGTGCAGCAGAGATACCCTATTTATGAATATGGAAAACATTGTAAGAAAAATTCACCGAAAAATGTTCACTCATGGAAAGTAAAATTGCAATTGCATTTAATGAACATTAATATATGGAGTATTGTTAGATGAACATAGACAAAACCCACATAGTTTGAAAAAAATAGTGGAGTGGACAATTAGAGATGACAAAGCAAAAACCAATATCTGTTTCACTATGTCCGATATTCAACACCACCATTTGGATTTCACAAAGAGGGAAATATGGGAGCAGTTGATAAAATTATTTGGGACAAAATCTCATAATTCAAAATTTCTCTTAATGAAAGAAATTTTTGCATTAAAAAAATGGATAAAGGTGAATCTATGTCCAACTATATTAATGCGTTCCAGGCATTGATACAACCAACATGACAGTAGCAGGTGCCAAAGTAGAAGAAGACAAGGCCAAGGTGAATTTATTGTTAGAAATAAATGAAGAAATGTAATCGCTGGCAGATTGTTCTAGTGTTGTCAGCAGATTTTGAGGTTGTTAGAGTGTAAGCAGATATGTTAGATAAGTGGCAGTAAGAACACTCAATTCGATAGGTATATGTCCAATTCAGATCCAGTTTTTTAAGGGATCTGTTGATCTCTAGAAAGCCTATCTATATGCATGTATATTTCCCTGTTCAATATATGAAATAGAGAACCAGCGCTTTCTGCACACAGTTCTATTTGCTGTGTGTGTTAAATCTTTTGTTTTGGTATCAGAGCTTGGTGAGAGAGGCAGTGTGGAAAAGGTGCTCTATGAGAAGAGTACACAACAATCGTGAGCAATGTTTCCAGAGAGCGGAGCGAAATGGGAGCATCATTTTCCAAGAAACCTCGAGAGTGGAGCGCCTCAGGAGCATCCTCTTTATATATATATATATATATATATATATATATATATATTAAAAAAACATGCAGAATGCCAAATTAGTTGCAGAATATATGAAAACATGCATATTTGTGCTACTTGTAGATAAATACTACATTATTATGAAGTTAGAAATGCTATCTATAGTACATTACTGATTATATTGAAACTCTGAAAGAAAGCATTATGAATAAACAAGCAAGAACATTCAAATGACAAGCAATGTTCCACCATCACTTATATTGGAATCCCCATCATTAGTATTGTTATCCACCAAGTTGCACTAGCTGGATTTGAACATGAGCTGCCAGAGACTAAGCAGACTAGTGCTCAGAAGTCAGAGTTCACAGATTCAGCAGGTCTATTACACCACCTTTTTTCTGCATTTCCATCCGGGGCATTGTAATAAATGACTTAAGCATGAAAGTTGTAAAAGACTATTGGCCACCTAAGACCTGGGCACGAGCATGTACTCTAGAGTGTTTTTTTTTCACTTGTTAATTATTTATTGCCTGTCTTTTCGAGCGATTAATAATTTCTAAGTTTTTTGACTCAAAACTGACTCCAAAGTTGGAGTATGTGCTGGTGGTTAGGCCTTGGCATGGTATAACCGTATAACCAATGTCTAGTGTTTAAATGTATATGAGTTCATGTTAGGTCATGTCTATTGAGTCATATGGAAATTGCGCTAGGTCCCCATAGGTTTTTTTTAATGTTTTAGTCAAATAAAAAATTTCTCGTAAAACGGACTTTTTTAATGTAAAGTCAATAAAGTGTAAAAATATGACATCAATCATTGTTAGATGCCATGTTTGTGGTTGTTTTCTAAGCCAGAGCACCTCCTAAACCCTTATACCCCCTTTGTTGAGGCAAAAAAGTGATTTTAATCGCTCAAAAATGTAAATTGCTCTCAAAAAGGTTAAAAAGGGTCTTTTAATTAAATTTCCTAAAATTTAGGAGTTGCTAAAACTTAGGAAACATGTTGGAAACATGTTTTTCCCTTGTCTGGAGTTCATGACCAAGAGGTAGAGTCCTTCTAGTGTCTAAGGCGAGTTCTTGGAGTGAGTTGGAAAGGGTGGAGATCCCTATGTACCACTCGACCTCTCCTTGAGCTAGTTGGCGCATTTAGGGAAGAGGGCGTCAATCCCAAGAGGGGAACTCGAACTTCTCACCCACTCACTCCACTTCCACTCAAACTCCTTCTCCCTTCACTCCACTTCCACTCCAATCCATCTCCCTTCACTCCACATCGACCTCACTTCCACTCCACTAGTCCCCACTTCACTAGATGTGCCACTCCCCCTCTCCCATGCGCATTGCCTTGGATTTGTCACCCGAAAATCAATAAAAGAAGGTTGATCCCTCTCCTTTTTGGTCAGTGAGAGCTTGGGGAAAGAACTTATGCTTATGTATCGAATATTTGTAACTCTCTCTCAAGTGTGAATAAAGAAGATTTTGGAGGTCATATGGTGGATAGTGGCATTATGTGGATGTTGATGTTCATTGTCTAATTTTATGAGGTAACTATATTGTTTTATATGCATTTCAATTTGTAGGATTGGCCTTGACAAGAGTGCTATCACTCAATAGGAAAGATCTTCTTAGCTAGCTTGATATCGAGATCTTTCGTTGCTTTACATATGTGGTAAGAATTTGCATGTTAATTTGGTTTAATTGCATGCTATTTAAATTTCATGTGTAGCGAACACCGGTTATTTAACAAGTTGTATGTAGGTTTGTCAAAGATTGCAGGTCCTCATACTTGAAGTGGTGGCTGATCCAAGTTCGATCTTCCACATTCTTCAAGGCCATTTTAGAACGAGTCCCTCATCTCTTCACCGGAAGACCCCATAGCCCAAGATTCAACTCTTCAAGAAAGACTTCCTCTCTCTCTCTCACCCTTCTAATTTCAATTTCTTAGTTACTTATTATTTACATGCAAGTATTTGAACCTAATTTCTAAGGCTAAAACTTTGAATTTCTTATGCATGCATGAAATTTCTAGATCTAAATTTTATTTAAAGTTTATCTAATAGATCTAGATCTAGTATAGTACAAGGATCCATTTTCGATAAGTAAATTTCTGATATTTTAAAGGGTGAAATTGGGTCCTTTTCTTTGGTTTATATTGTTAGATATGGCAAATTTAAAGTGCTTAAGTACTTGCTGTCCTAACAGCAAGCAAAATCTGCAATAAAGCTTGTTAGTTGTTAGTTTCTAGTTTCTTATTCAATTTTTCAAGCATTTTTTATCAAACTCCTAAGCTGTCCTAAGCCATTTTGGGCACCTTTTGGAGTTTTCTCTTCGGTGTTTTTACAGTTTTCTCTTCACCATTTTGGGCACCTTTTGGTCCAAACTGAAGATCCATCACCCAGGTCAAACCCTTTGAAGACCCAAGACTCAAAGAGTCTTTTGTATTTAGTTTCTTTAGATTATCGATCCGTCTCTATAAGGATCCAAAGCCAAAAAAGAAAGTAGTGTAGAAGGAAAATATAAATTTTGCGAGCCACAAAGCTCGATTTTCTTCATTTCCCCTGCCCCTGGGGGGAAACGTGTTTGTTTTTTTTGTTTGCTTCGGGGTTGTTTCCTGTGTTATTTGTTTAGCATTTTAGTTTCAAAGTTGCATAAAAAGAGAGATAAAAATAATTCACATCACTAAATGGAATTTCTAAAATCAAACACAAAGTTTTAGTTTAGTTTTGCTTTCATAGAATACTAGTTGTTAGCTTAGTTCAAATTTTGTTGCAATTATTGGAATAAACCCAAGTTGCTCAACCGTGTATGCAATCCCACTGCTACTTTCGGGTGGCTTTGGAGACCCAGAAACGGATCTAAGCAACGCATGCTAGTTTAATTAGGGCAATCTTCTTAGTGTGTTATTCATCTAAGACCTTTGCATCTGGGTGGAGTGTGTTAAGTCAGGGGAGATTATATCCTCCTTTTGGACCTACGGCACACTCAGTCGGCACGTCTATAAGATTGTTGAATAGCAAGCAAGGAGGCCAAATACACTTTTTCACACAAAGAGTGGGGACCCCGACTTCAAACCCCACTTCACGGATTCAAAGACTTGCTAAAACTCCCAAATCCCTTAATAAAATTCTCAAGATAAAATAAACGCAGCATTTTTATCACATCACATTTTACTTTCTGGCACTGGTCTACTTTTCATCTATTTTGTTAGTTTATCTTTATTTCAAATGGTTCAAGTTGTTTCCCTTTGAAGCATGTGGTGAATGAATAACATTTGATGAGTTTTTCACAGGTTGTATCCTTTTGAATCATTTATGTTGTTATTTTAAATCTTGTGATTTCATAATAAACTCCTAGAATAACTTTGCTTTTAAACTTTAGAGTAAAAAACCTTAGATTCTTTTCATAGGGAGTACCTCCCTTGACTTCGCTAGGAGTTGGCCTAGATGGAGGAGTCGAGGATCAGGTGACAGCACCTTGACTTGAGACTTGCCCCCAAGGACACACTAAGTGGATTGAAGATTTCTTCCACGATAGCCCAAGTGTTTATTAGGTGGCAACAAGTATCATCCTTCATCCTTTCCTCTCTTGGCTAGCCTTTGCCTCTACCTTAATCCTCTAGGAACATCAATCGACACCACCCAATTTTGATGAAATTACCCAATCAAACCTTAAAATATGGTAGAAAAAGATTAACATGCCTAATCAATGATTTTGGTTTGAGTGAAGGGTACATTTTTTATAAGGCCATGATAAAGGAGTTTTAACAATCAACACCACCAACACTGGGGTACAAAAAGGGCTTGGTGCTCTTGATTAAATGGCAAGCAGTCACATACCGTCATGCGTGATGGAATCCAATGAAAATGTTGAAATCCCATCAATCCTGAAAACTATCAAGTATGCGAAATTTTGAATGGGATATGAATATCTACTTTCTTCATATGAAGTCTAATGAGGTTGGAATCACTCTCAAACATCCTGAAACAATTAATCGTAATGTTAAAAATGTCAACTTTTACTTTAAGAATTTAACATTACGATTAGGGAGCATCCAAGAAGTGCACAGGGAACATTCAAGAAACACCTTGGGAGCATGATCCTTGGCTCAAAAAGCGTTCTAGGGAACGCCATGCTCCCAAAAGGGCAAGGAGCGTCTCAAATTCGCTCAGAGCGCGCTCCCTGGATGCTTCTGTTCGAAGCACGGTTTTGAGGGGGCATCTCTTAGTAACACTGATCGTGAGAGTGAATGAATATGTCATGGAGTGATAGATCCCTTGGTTAAAGTGAGGACTTGTGTGCCATCTAGAGGATCCACTACTGTTAGAGGGAGCTACTAGCAAAAGAACGAATTGCTAAGAAATTGAATTTCCATTTGTGTAAGAGTGAGCCACCATTATTGTGAGTGTACACATATGAGATAAAGACATGTTGTGCATTCGATGTGTTAGTAAAATTGCTAATGTAGATAAATTTCTCTTATTTATTTTGCTACTTAGCCATGTCAAAACTAACAAATTCCTATCTAAATGAAGAAAATAAGTTAGATGGATTGAATTATATAAATTGCAAGTTTAAGATGAGGACTTTGTTGTAAGGTTATTGTTATCCCCACTTTTAGGGATAACTAGGAGATTATGTCTTAAGGCCCACAGGTCCTAGACATGGAGTACCGAGAGCCAGATCGACTTAAGCATGGCCCTGGAGGGCCCATCTTTTTTCCCTTTCAGCGCCTCTACTTTGTTAGCAGCAACAGCATCCATCACCTTCGGCTTGGTCTTGTATCAGAGATGGTTCTTGCTCCATGAGGTAATGAGTCCGGGTATCATGGTATGTGTCATTCTGATCCTCAAAACCTTTGAATATGTGCATTTAATTCCTTTTGTTTCTAACAAACACTTGGATCTTATACTTGTCCACTTGACCATGTCTGGGGGGAATGACAGGATGCCCTAGCAAGCCTGTGCCCATAGGTTTTGGTTTGCCACTGGGGGGATTTCTAAAAAGTCATCGTCCGCTCCCTTCATATTACCACTTTTTTCATCTTACTTCCTGCTCATCTACCCCATTTCACTTGTCTGGGCATTGGGTTGGTCAATCATTTAAGGGTTGCACCTTGCCTTGTGGGAAGAAGGGGCTAAAGGCCCAGAAGGTAAAAGCAAGTTGGCAAAAGATAAAAGCCTAAAAATAAAACCTCGAGACGCTTCGCCCAGGGATCCCCGAGAAAGAAGTAAAAGGCCTCTCAGCAAGAAACAAGAGGGACCCATAAAAATAATAAAACAAGACCTAGTCAGAGGATAGGGGGTCTCATCACGAGCCAACCTATTAGGTCCATGGGTACCTAGCAGTATGACACTACTAGCAGCTGGTTACCACGCCAGGGTAGTGACTCTTGGTTGCACGGCCAGGAGAAAGGGGGTTTCATCACGAGCCAGCCTTCTCATTTCAGTGAAAGTGCTTATGGGTAACGTTGCCACCATTGGTCACCACGCCAGGGCAGTGTCCCCTGATTAACCTCTTGAAAGAAAAAATAAACAAAGAAGAAAGAATAAAGGCATGAATAGCCTTGGAAACAATTGCATCCAGGACAGGTGCAGCTCGCCTTCTACAAAGGCACCCACAGGTAAGCCTTGCATTTCCCTGCTATCACTGCACCCCTTGTCAGGACATCCCTTATCCACCTCACCCATTAACATGACTTGGATTTGATATCTTCCGAAAACATCCCTTTTCCAATGGACACTAGCCCAATAGGACGCCCTGTCACTTTCCCCAAACTTGTATTGCAGACTTGTGTAATGTCCTAGAGCATTTAACTGAGGTAATAGGGGTTTTTATGCACATGTTTAATAATATTGATGATGAGATGTGATTGACATTGCTATGATCCCTATGACTTATGAGCCCTTGGAGGGCGTAGCTGTTGATGTGCAGGATCATGCCCGACGGACAGGTACCACATTGGACATGTACACATGGGGAGATGATCAGTTCGGACCTCCATGGGGTTGAAAAGCCCACCCGATGGATGTTGAGACCCAAGCAAGGGGCAGAGACAGGGCAAAGCGTTTGTACCAGGGAAGAGCAGAAGAATCCACCAGAGGCAGCTGAGCAGACCTGTACCTAGGGGGGTTGAGCCCTCTCCACAGGAACATTGGCCTTGGAAGGCCTATGACATCTCCCAACATGCCCATGACGTCACCTAGCAATATGGACGTTTTGGGAGGCAGCTATGGCAGTTTTGGCACATGTAGCAGCTTGGAGAAGCCCAAGGAGGGTTAACGTTTTGCTCCAAGACACTGCATTTGCCCTAAAAAGGGCTAACGTCACCCTAGAAAGGGGATGACGTCTCTCTATTGCTTGATTAGGGTTTTAATTTAAACATTTAATGTAAAATAGTATGATTTTTGTATTTTGGCCTTGTCGGCCTTTTAATGACCTAAAATGTAATTTAGGTCATTGGTACACTATATATTGAGGGTTTTCACTCTCATTTTATCATCATCTTTCACTCACACATTAATGAGGTCTGAAATTTGCGCCCTTAGGGTTATTGGCTGAAATTGTGAGGCGCACTAGTTGAAAGAAGATTTTACTTGGCATTTTTGGCATTTCTCTTGGTGGAAGGTGTTACAACTAGGGTTTTGCTACATGGTTTCTTGGTTTATGTAAGTGAATTTCTGCAAACACTTCTTAATTGAATAGTTTTAGTTTCATTTACTTGCATATGTTATTATATTTTCTTGAATCAAACCCTAGGTGACAAGCACTAGTTAATTTCCTTTCTCATCAAGATTTTGAGCCATTTGATTTGTTGAAGAGGATAGAGCCTTGCCATAGCAACACTCTATCCATCTTCTTCTAGCTAGCCGTTTTTTCTTATTCATTGAGCTAAGAAGGAGAAAATGCACCAAGGCCTAGGTCTCTACACCTTGGTGAGCCGATTTTCCCTAGGGTTTGCCTAGTGAAGCCTTGTCTTAGCAACACATCACTTACAAATCCTCTTGTCTTAGTTTTATGCAATCATTGATTAAGCTAACCATTTTTGCCATTGAGCTAAAGAAGGAGGAGAGAGCACTGAGGCCTAGGGTTTCTACACCAAAGTGAGCCTCTCTCCCCTAGGGTTTCATCTTTGAAGCCTTGCCATAGCAACACCTCAAAGTTTAACTCTCTTGTCTTTAGTTTAATCATCATCACTTAATCCTTTAGCCCTTGCATCCTCTTTTGACTCCATATACCCTAGGAGCACGCTGATCTAAGGCCTTGTGTATTAAGTAACTTGATCATAAAACAAACTCACTATTAGAATATCATGGATGTGCTCGTTTAACCATAGACAATATCACTATTGTCACCCAACCATAGGCCGAAGCCACCCTTGAGCACCTTAACCTTGACAGAGAATCATTCCGGAAGCAAACCCAAGGCTAGATAGCCAAACAAAGGGTGGTGCATCTTTCTCCAAAGATAGCGCACCAAGCAAGAGTTGATCAGAGAGTCCAAACCATAACCAAGAGATAGTCCAAGCCAAAACCGAAATCTGCTAGCTGCAGCAGCTACAATGGCAGCTCTCCTCCAAACTTGTGCACAAATTGGCCAACTGCTGCGCACACAAGTGATGCTTCTGCAGTTCTGAGAACGCCTGCCAGAATGAGGACTGACCTCTTGTATTTATACTAAATCTGGCAAACTGCCTGGGCCGACTTTTCATTCTAGGTGCCTATTTACTTAGTATATAATATTTCCTTTAGCCGACTTCTTCTCTTGGAGGCTAATAACCTAATACAAGTTATCCTCTTGAGCCGACTTGTCTTCTAGGGTTATTAGCCAACTAATTAGGGTTTCTTCTTGCTTCCCGGAATATTCTATTCTCGCCAGGTTTACACGTGGAGGTAAATACCTCCCGCAGCTACCATAATATCAACACTTCCAATACTTTGAACGAACCCTAACTCTTACTAACCCTAGCCTAGACTAATTCTACTAACCCTAGTGTTGTTGTCATCTTCTTGTGCTATAAACACCTTTGTGCAGCGTTTGTTTTACTTCTAAAGCAATTGAATGGTTAGTTAAGGCATCGTTTATAAAGTGTTGATATTGTTACATTGAATGCCAAGTTTCTTTAGCATCTATTGAGAAGTAATATTGTAATCATTGCTATTGTACAAACATAGATTTACTTCATCAATACTATTGCTCAATTGCTTATTGTCAAAAAAGTCATTGATTATATGAAGTACTAACCAGCAAGCAAGCTTGCATATGCCTAGTTTCTTTGTTGCTTTGTCTCGGGCAGGTACTCTTCTTGGTTACTACTTCCGATTATCTTTATTGGCTATAAGAAGGATTTTCTAATCAGGTGGTGACTTGTGAGGGGGAATATTATCACTTAGCCTTTCTATGCCTTTTGCCTTCTCAAAACCCCAGGTCACCGGGGACGTCTCCCCTTGGCCTTACCTCCCTAAATAGAAAGAACCTTCCCATTGAGGTGACAGTGGTGGGATTGATTCAGTTACGCCAGTTTGACCTTCTTACATCCTTCTTTGACCTTAACTACAAACTGTGCAATAACAGTTACAATGCATGGGCAATTGTGAGTGGAGCTGAAGCAAAATCAGCTACTGCAGCCTCAATTCAAGATTGGGAGAAAAGAGAACCAAGGCAAAGGTTCTCTTGAGAATATCTATGAAAGACATTAACATTCCTCATATAAGGGAATGCAAGACATCAAGTGAGACATGGGAGGTCCTAAAAAGTTTGTATGAAACAATAAATACAAATAAAGTGCTGTTTTTGAAGAACAAGTTTCTTTCAATTAAAATGGAAGAAAAATAATAACAATACTAATTATCTATCTAGAATTAAAAATTTAAAAGATAAATTGGGTAATATTGGTGAGAAAGTATCAAGTAGTGATCTAGTTACTGTAACATTAAATGGTATGTTGCATGAATATCAAGTATTTATCACCAGTCATGCAGCAAGAGAGCAAGCACCTTCGTTTGATGACTTGACAGGGATCCTTATGCAAGAAAAGGAAACGAGAAAGAGTGTTGACCACAAATTTCAAAATTCAGATTTGGATTTGATGGCTAAAGGCAAGCAACCATACAAAGGAAAGCCATGGGTAAAGAACAAAGAAGGAAAACCTGACGTGAAACTTTATCAAAGTGGAGTTTCATCAAAAATAGTTATCAATGTAAAGAAGAAGAATGGTACATGTAATTATTGTGGTACATATGCTTATGAATGTAGGAAAAAGAAGTTTAATGAATCCAAATATAGAAGACAAAAATGCAACTTTGTTGATAGAGAAGCAAAGGTAAATGATGACCTCAAAAATCTGAAGTTATTTATTTCAGATGTAGCCCTACCAACAAAAACAGATGATTGTAATGCATGGTTCATAGGTTCAGGAGCATCTATTCATATGACTTGTAATAGAGATTGGTTTAAAAGTTTAAAACCTATCATGAAAAAACTAATGGTGCTAAAATCTATCTAGGTGATGATAGATTTCATGGAATAAAAGGATATGGTGATGTACATGTAAATTTTCCAAATGGTCATGTGAAACAAATAAAAAATGTAATGTATGTACCAGGGATTGAGAAAATCTAATCTTAGTTTCAGCAATCACAGATCAAGGTTTGAAGGTTGAATTTGTGATGAGACTCATCAAGCTTTGTTATCTACAAGTGTGTCTATAGAAGAACTATGGCACTTAAGGTATGGACATTTAAATTTCAAAGATCTAGTTTTACTTCAAAGAAAAGATATGGTAAAAGTGTTGATGTTTCTGGTAGCTGCGGGAGGTATTCACCTCCAGGATAACTTTTCTTATAGATCAAGATGCCAAAGAAGTCAAGAAAGATCCCAGTGGAGAAGTCGGCTCCCTAGAAAATAATAAAGTAGAATTATATTGCTCCAAAAGAAAAGTCGGACCATAGGGAAATTATAATGGGAAATTATATTTTTCCAGAAAGGACAAGTCAGCCCCACTGGAAAAGTTCACTGGTCAGATCAGTATAAATATAAGCCTATCCTTCTCATTTTGACACAACCAATTCGGGTCTTATATATCTCTGTAGCAGCCGCAAGAGGCCTAATCTGAGGCAGAGAAGAGGCCTAATCTAAGGCAGCGAAGAGGCCTAGTCTCAGGCTAAGTTTGAGGCATATCTGGGCGCACCTGTAGCAGCATATATCTCTGTGCTTGAACAGCAGCTTGGTCACACCTGTAGACAGTGTTGGACAACATATATTTCTGTACTTGGAGAGCAGATTGGGCACACCTATAACAGCAGTCTTGAGGCAGCAAAGTGACAGATATAAAAGGCTGATTTATGACAGTTTGAGACAGTGATCTCAGCCATCATTTGGACAGCAGTAGAGCCATCTCCTTGATAGTTCTAGAGTACATATCTGAGCAGAAAAGATAAGTACTTTTTATCAGGGATTCTTTCTTGTTGGTTTACTTTACTAGATATAACTAGTTCATGGTTATATGGTATTGGCATTGAACTTCTCTATAAGAAAAGGTGTTGGGTTTTCTTCCCTTGTTTAGAAGGAATTCCCAGGATAACTACTATGCTCTGCTCGGGGGTGGCACTTGAGGATTCCTATGGTTGGGTGGCAATGAAAGAGCATTGCCTATGGAGAAACGAGCAGACCCATTTTTTTTGTAATTTGTGCTTGGTTAAATCTTCTTGAGATCCTGGTCTAGTATTCAAAAATTCAACATGGTTTCAGAGCAGTGTTCCTGAAGAAGCCATTGCACAAGTTTCTCTAGCACCTCTTCTGCGAGCCGCTACCTTCTTGTTGCAGTTCTGCAACTGCAATTATGACTGCAACACCCCCCCCCTTTTTCCTGTCAAGCTAGTTTTAGCACTTTCCCTTGATTGTTAGGCCTATTTTCTTCACAGTCATGTGCGCCCTAGTCCAGCGCATCACCTGCTACCTTCAGATTGCAAGCTGGAGCACTTTGAAATTTTAGGGTTTGTCGTTGCTGCCGGATGGTGTTGTTGTTTGTTGCTGCTGTCAGAGGTATGTACTTGTATATGTTAATTGATACCTCATTACCATGAGGGTGTTTGCAGGAGAAGGGACTTTTGTCCAAGCAACAACTTAGATCCAAAGGGATCTCAGATCCAGTGCATTCAGAGGAACAACACACCCTCCAGGTTTGATTATTTTTTATATGCCTCTACCAGTTGCGATCTTATGTTTTTTGATCTATTAGAGTTATGATCATTATACTAACCACATAATACTAGAGAAGCATTTGTTTATCTCCCCTCTAGGAGATATTATTGTTTTGTTCTCTGTTCCGGGCAGGTTATATTGCTAAATTCCATGGAGTTTGCGATGGAAATGTTGTTGTTCTTGTTTTCTTGTCTCGGGCAAGTTACCTCCAAGGCATGTCACTAGTGATAGCTCTGAGAGGGAGCTATAGTGACGGTTGCAGAAGACAACTCATTAGATGTTCTCTGGTTTGAGACATTAAGTAGTCTGACCGGAGTTTGTACAGATTGAGAGTTCAACCAGTTATGGTATAGGAGACTTGCTCATTTGCATTATAGAGCTCTTCCAGTTTTAGGGAAGATGGTGACGGGGTTTCCACAACTCCGTGTTGAGCATGATGGCATTTGCAGAGGTTGTTCTCTCGACACGAATGCCAAGGAATCTTTTCCAAGCAGTGACAGCAGATCCAAGGGGATCTTGTACTTTGTGCATTCATATTTGTGTGGGCCTATGACAGTTGCTTCCTTGAGTGGATTTGGTCTCATGGATGAGACAGTGGCAGTGACTGTGACAGGTTGGTTACACTGACAAGTTGGACACCTTAAGATATTTGGGTGTCCTATTTACGCTCACATACCCAAGGAGAAAAGGACGAAGTTAGACCTTTCAGCTAGGAAGGGTACATTTGTTGGATACCGTGAATTGTCGAAGGCATATCAGATCTACATCCCAGGTCAGAGACAGATTGAGGTGTGCTGGGATGTTTCCTTTGAGAAGGAGGTAGCCTTCAGGAGATCTAGAGGATCTCACATGCAGATTGACAGTGAGACACAGGTGGAGATGGTGTCTTCTCCCCCTCACCCTTCAGTGGCTCAGAAGGAGACAGTTGATCCAATACATCATGTTGATATTCCTAGAGATACTGCAGTAGGCTGACAGAGGCCTGCTTGGGCTCATCAAACTCTGCAGGAGGCAGAGAGATATGCGCTCCTTGTGGTACTTTCAGAGAAAGTAAGAAACCTGAGAGATTCTCGAGCTATGTTGCAGCTATGAGCCACATCATTGATTCTGAGCCTTCCTGTTATGAGGAGGAATCCAGTCAGCCAATATGGAGAGATGCCATGATGGAGGAGTATCAGTCCATCATGAAGAAAGATGTGTGGGATATTGTTCTGAGACCCAAAGGGAAGTTTGTGGTGAGTTCCAAGTGGATTTATAAGACAAAACATGCAGCTGACGGGAGCATCGAGAAGCACAAAGCTAGATTTGTGGTTAGAGGATTCTCTCAGGTGGAGGGAATAGACTATGAGGAGACCTTTCCTCTTGTTGCTCAATATACCTCCATTCAAACGATTATTGCACTTGCTTCAGCCTTGGGTTGAAGATTACTTCAGATGGAAGTGAAGACAGCTTTCCTCAATGGCGAGATTGAGGAAGAGGTGTATATCGAACAGCCAGATGGTTTCGTGATTCATGGCAAGGAGTCCCATGTCCTCATGCTTGGTATGCGAGGATTGATGTATACCTGATGAGTTTTGGTTTCAGCAAGAGTGTTGTTGATGCCAACCTGTACTATAAGGTTGTTGATGGTGAGTCTCTAATTTTGATCATGTACATTGATGATTTCTTTCTCACCGAAGCAGAGCATCTCATTACTTGGTGCAAGCATGAGTTGGCTTCTAAATTTGAGATGAAGGATCTCAGAATGATGCATTGGGACTTGAGGTGTGGCAGAGAACTGATGAGATCTTCCCGAGTTAGGGGAAGTACACAGTTGAGATCTTGAGGAGATTTGGAATATTGGACTGTAAATCCATGACCACACCGATGGTGATGAATTTGAAGAAGTTGAGTGAGTCTTCTTTTGATTCAGACTTGATTGATCAGACCATATACCGACAATGGATTGGATCTTTGATATATACGGATTACAGTTAACATCAGACATGATATTCTCTATGCAATGAGTGCACTTAGCATTCATGAGTCAATCGAGGTAGATACATTGGGTGGTTGCGAAACATGTGTTGAGATATTTAAGAGACACAGTTGGTTATAGCATAGAACAGCTGCTTCCAATGTTGACATGAAGATTACAGGAAATATATTGATTTAGATTGGTGAGGGAATGGGTTAATGAGGAAGAGCACCTGGGGTGTGCTATTTTGGATCTATAGTGGTTTCTGGTGTGGCGGAAGCGAGTATAATGGCTTTGAAATCGCTGTTATCCCGATATCTAGGGATAACTAGGAGATCATGTCGAGAGGCCCACATGGTCCTAGAACATAGTACGAGAGCGGATTGACTGAGCATGGCCCTTGAGGCTATCTTTCTTCTTCAGCCAAACTTGTCCTGCCCGGCGATACCGACCTCCATCACCTCACCAGGCAGGCTTGCATCGAAGAGTTCTTATATGAGGTAGTGGTCCAGTATGATGGTATGTGTCACATTGATCATTATAACCTTCTTATGTATGCATTAGAGTCTCTTTCATTTGAGATGGCCTTGGATCTTACACTAATCTATGATACTTGTTAGGGGTGATTGATTGGGTAGCTCAGCGAGTTGGTGTTCATGGGTTTGGTTAGCACCAAAGGGGTTTGAAGAACCATCGTCATCCTCATTTTCTCACTTTTTCATCTCAAAAACCAGCTCATCCATCCTTCTCCCCTAGTCGGCCATTAGGATGACCATCGGTACATCTGTCTTGTGGGAAGAAGGGCTAAATGACTAGAGGGTAAAAAGCATTTGTGGAATAAAAGCCATAGGAAGAGTAAAAACCTAGAGATGCTTAGCCCGGGGATCCCCGAAGGCAATAAAAGGCCTCTCATAGGCGAGGGACCCTAAGAAAATGATAAATAATTAAGTGCAAGACCTAACCAAGGATGGGAGGTCTCATCACGGAAACCGGCCGTATGTTCATAGGTATTTAGCGGTATGACATTGCCACCATCGGTCACCAAACCCGGTGATGACCTTTGGTTGCATGGCCAAAGGAAGGGGTCTCATCTTGAGCGGCCCTCTCATTTACTGCGAAGATACTAGTGGAATGGCTGTAAGCTCTGGCCAACTAGCCAAGGTAGTGTCCTCTTGTCAAGGCTTGTAGCAAATACAAATAGAAAAGATAAGGCAATAGGGCTTGGAAAAAGTGCATCCATAATACGGGTCTGACTAGCCTCCTACAAAGACACCCACCAGGCGACACAAGCCTAGGTTTGACTATGATAAGACATCCCTAAAACCACATCCGCGTCACTACACATGGTTTGAATAACCCTTTCGCGGAAACTCTCCATTTTCTTGTGGTATTAGCCCAATGGGTTGCCCTTTTGGTTGCTGGCTTTGTATAGTGGGTTTTGTGTAGGGTCTTTGAGCTCTTAAGAAAGATTTGTTAGGGATGTTACATATATTTGATAATTTTAATGAAATGTGATTTACATTGCCATGATGTCCTGGGCTGATGATGATGAGCCTGGTAGCTTTGATAATAAGGACCATGCGGCGGGCGGAGTACCCGAGGATTGGTACATGGGAGATGATTAGTTCGGACCTCCATGAAATTTGAAAGCCATTAGATAGACGTTAAGGATGGCTGACGGGACAATCTTGTGAGCGATGCAGAGAAAGAGGAAGAACGCCTTCATCCCGGGCGTTCTGGCGAGATATGCCAGCCTAACGAGGATCGGCCCCTTCTGAATGCGAGACGTTGACTTGTGGTTGATCGGGGCATCACCGAGGCGGGGATGGGCGACTTCTAGAGACGCGCGTAAGCACGACCATGTTAGGCTTGTTTGTACGTGGCATGTTGTTAGGCAGGAGAACAGCGTTTTGCTCATTAGGTAGTTATTGTGCCCTAAAAGGGACAACGTCTCCAACACTAGGGAGAAACTGGCCTTGATTTTTCCGCTCATTATTGGCATTTAGCATGTGTAAGTGACAAATAAGCGGATAATGAGCTGATAGCCTGTAGGCTATTTTTGTTGACCTATTTTATAATTTGAGGTCAATATTGTATAAATAGAGGATGTTTTCCTCTTTTGCATCATAACACTTTCTTGCTCTCCTTTGTGAGAGAGACTCTTAGCTCTTGTTCTTTTGTTCTTGTCTCTTGGAGTGGTAACCTCTTGGGAGGATTAATTTTGGCAAAGTGGTGCTCTATACTGTTGGAAGGTTTACAACTAGGGAATGGTTAATGCTTCTTCATGATCTTGTAAGTGTTTTCAATAAACTTCTTGAGTGAATGGTTGTTGTTCAACATTTGCATTATTGTTATCTTGTTGTTATTTTGCTTAGCTTTTCAAACCTAGGGAGCCAACACACAAGTAGGTGATATTTATGTCCCCATAGCATGAGCTTATAGCCATTATTGGTTGAAGGTCTAGCCTAGCCATAGCTACACTAGCCATCTCTTGTCTTGAGCTAGTTTTGAGCATAAATTGAAGAAAGAAGTGATCCTAGGCCTAATTAAGTTTACACCTAGGGGTTTACTTCTAGGGTTTATGAGAAGCCTTGTTGAGCAACACTTTTCAGCCCTAGATCGTGCTTCTAAGCTAGCCGTTTGCCAAGAAGTTAAGGAGAGGAGTAAAACTCTAATTAGCTTTAGCTACCTAGGTAAGCCTTTTCTTCTTAGGGTTTAGGGTTGTGGCCTTGCCATATAACACCATCAAACCTAGCTCTCTTAATCTTCTAAGTTTGAATCTTCCTAAACCATTAGCCATTTCTCCATTGACTCCATTGACCCAGGCACTAGTCTAAAATTTATTTGCTTGAGCTTGTTATGCCCTCGAGAAATTCTTTCAAACTATCTTTAAATTTGCAAATCCTACTAACCTAGCATCTAACCTAGCTAATTTTTGAACTAACTTTAAAGTGGACAACGTTGGCCTTAAATTGAACTTTGCTTGGATAGAAAGGTGCTGCGTGTCTTCTATCATAGCCGTGGAGTTGAATTACATTTTTGATGGCTGATTTTGTCCAAACGTCCACCATAGGCTAGCTAACTGGGAACACAGCATATGGGGTGGCGTGCCATGAATCTTTGTTTCTTGCTTATACCTAAAGCGTTGTGGCTATTTTCACCTCTCTTGATTGGCATTGAGTTGTTAGTTGTATCCATGAGCTTATTTAGTAAAGCGTTTTGCTCTTTGCTTCTCAATTTGACCTATTGATAAAGTGACGTCACACCTATTGTAGCAACAATATATAGGTGGCGCGGCAATATCTCTATGAGCTGATTTGACATTATTAATGATATGATACATGGTTGAATTGTGAACTTTAAATCTTGATATTGCCCATGATGCTTTATTGGAGAAGTGATACAAGTCTTTGCTTTTGTTAGGCCATCACATTGACTTCGTCAATAATAGCAGTAATCCATTGCTCATATGTTATTAAAGATAGTCTTGAATGCTTATGAAGTACTAACCCACTTGCAAGCACTTTCGTTCTCTTTGTTTGTCATAGCCAGTGCATCATCGATGGTTTTTATCCTTGACTATCCTCTCTTGGGCAACAAATGCGTGGAAGGGTTTTCATGACTTGGCCTTTATCCTTTAGCCTTCCTTTTGAACAGATTGCTCTAGGGGCGTCTCCCTTGGACTTGCCTCCTAAATAGAAAGAGCCCCCATAAGTGATGGGTGGGGAAGCTCTTTGTTACAGGTTTCAAGCCGACTCAAGCCTTTGAACCCTTTCCTACAATAGTCGATAACATTTTGGCCTTGAATTCTTAGAAGACTTGAGTCTACATTCCTCCAGCGACATATCTTTGGTGAGCCTTGCTTGGCTGGCGACTCCACTAGCCTTTCCCCCTATTTCTTTAGTAGTTTCAAGAAAAATATCTGACGACTCCATTGACTTTTCTCAGCATGCCCACGTACATGCATGATATACTCGAAATTATGGGATCATGAAACTACTGAGAACAAATGTATCCAACTATTGATTTTAAGTTTTCGAGATACCCAAATTATTTTGATGATAGATGGTTAGACAACTCTCCACCGTTTTTGGGTCCCGGCTCTTCATATAGTGAATTTTTTGAATATTTGAGCGAGAAAGAGTTGAAGGAGGGGATGCTCTTATAAAGTTGTTTTGCTCACCACATACCCTACTTACAAAACGTTTTAAGAGTTGTTGCAATGGCGGTATATCATCGTTCATCTGACTCATAAATAGTATGTCGAATTTACTAAACGGACTTGCGGGCATGTGAGATGTCCTTCAAAACCTCATGGTGACCTTGCACCACAAAGGGTTCACACTGAGATTGTAGATGATCTAATAAGAGCTTATCATGATCAATATCGGGGACCCTCTATTGTAGAAGATGAGGTTTTTGAATACTATTATCAACCCCTTAAAGAGGAGCAGAATGCGAAAAGATGATGAAGTCCACACAATGCTCTTCCGGTGATGAAGCTCTCAGTCACATTAAGCTCTGCCTGAGTGAAGAAAATGAGGTAAGTTATTTTTGATTCTTTTGATGATGCCTTGTTTTATGACTGAAGAGTGAAGAAGGAATGGAACCCTTGACGAGCAATTCCCTATATCTCCAGAGTGAAGATGTAGAGGAAGATCTTTCATCGATGAGTAATCCAAATACTTGAAGCTCTTTCGGGAAAGGATTAAGCGAGGTACATTGTTCCCCTTCCAAGTTTTAAATGGTTGTTGCCTTATGGCATAAAGAGTGAAAAGTATTGGATGTTTTAACTCCCATGTTATGATAACGTCATGACCTAGCTAAATTTTGATGAGTTCATACTTGTTGGGAGTCGAAGGTGGGATACAATTGGTTGTAATACAGATCCCATCTGGCAATACGAAGAACCATCTCCAAGCGTTGCCTTCACAATTACCCTGACAAATTTCTTTGATGGAGTGGCAACAGGGAGATGATGTTTTTACTTGTAGTTTTTAAAACACCAAGGATGACCCGATGCCTTACCTTTGGGATGAGTTTCAGTCATACCTTGAGATGTTTATTAGTACCCTATTGAGCATTTAGACCCTACTTATGGAGATGATTGCCAACCACCGTTATGCTCAAGTAAAGACATCGTTTGCCTAAAGGAAGTTACTCATGACTTTTCTTCCCAACCACCCGATATTTCTTTGTACTTTTTTTCCATTGAGGGTGTAGTTGGAAAGTACCTTTTATATGTTGAGTCTCTGGGCAAACCCCTGAATTTCAAGGTTGGTTGGGTAATACTATTTCCTATCAGTGTTTCAACTTACTCTTGATAATATGCGGTCCTCTACTAGTTTTTGTCAATCTTTTCTTTAGAGCATAAGCAGCCCTAGGTAACCAGTATGCAAGTCCTTTGAGTTGTTTTTCTTGAGCCTAGTATGTTCATGACCCTTTCCCAGATAGGATCGAGTACTTTTCTCAAAAATGGACTTGGCGAGGAATTTATCCTCCCACCCGCCTCCATGAGTTGGATTCCGACTTTTTCGATGATATGATGTATATTCTAACTCGCGACATGTTTGTGCTTGATGTATCCTTGTTTGGTTATGATGAAGAAGCACAAAGGCGAGTGTCGAGGGCGTTCACGAGGATTGGCTACATTGGTTGTTTGACTACACCAACATGCGACCCGGCCGAGTAAAATGCGGTGAATTTTCATTTCTATCTTTTGCATTTATGATTATATATACTGTTACTCCTTGCCTTATATGCACATTGCTATGCTATTGCTTTACGGAGTGGAAATACCACACCGTCTCTTGTCGCTAATGCCTTTTTGTCGAGTGTGGCCGAGTCCGCGAGGTCATGATTCTTTGGTTCTCTCGCTCTGCGGTTAGCGCATGTCGCCGAGTTGGAGCGGGATGTATCACGGTATCTGGGATAACTAGGAGATCATGTCGAGGCCCACATGGTCCCTAGACATAGATGCGAGAGCAGATTGACACGAGCATGGCCCTTGAGGGCCCATCTTTTCTTCTTCGGCCCGGACTTATCCACGCCAGCGGTGCCGGCCTCCATCACTCTGCAGGCTGAGCTTGAGAAGAAAAAGTTCTTGCTCCATGGTGGTGGTCCGGTATCATGGTATGTGATGCATTTGATCATTATAACCTTCTTGTATGTACCATTAGATCTCTTTCATTTCGGATGGCTGCTTGGATCTTACTAATCTACTTGACCCTTTGTTGGGGTGATTGATTGGGTAACCAGTTGGTGTTCATGGGTTTTGGTTAGCCACCAAAGGGGTTTGAAGAACCATCGTCCGCTCCCCTCATTTCTCACTTTTTTCATCTCAAAAGCCGGCTCATCCATCCCTTCTCCTAGTCAGCCATTAGGATGACCATCCGAGGTACATCTTGTCTTTGTGGGAAGAAGGGGCTAAAAAGGCTTGAGGAGGTAAGCGGTAGTAAAAGATAAAAGCCATAGGAAGAGTAAAACCTAGAGATGCTTAAGCCGGGGGGATCCCCGAAGAGGCAATAAAAGGCCTCTCATAGGCCGGGGACCCTAAGAAAATGATAAATAATTAGTGCAAGACCTAACCAAGAGGATGTTTTTATAATTTGAAGGTCAAAGTATTGTATAAATGAAGTGTTTTCCCTCTTTTGCATCATAACATAACGCTCTCCTTTGTGAGAGAGACTCTTAGCTCTTGTTCTTTTGTTCTTATGTCTCTTTGAGTGTGGCGCAGCCTCTTGGGAGGATTAATTTTTGGCAAAGTGGTGCTCTATGCTATTGGAAGGTTTACAACTAGGGAATGGTTAATGCTTCTTCATGATCTTGTAAGTGTTTTCAATAAAACTTCTTGAGTGAATGGTTGTTTAACATTTGCATTTTATTATCTTGTTGTTATTGCTTAACTTTCAAACCCTGAGGAGCCAACACACAAGAAGTAGGTCATTGGCTTTATGTCCCCATAGCATGAACTTATAGCCATTAGTTTGAGAAGGTCTGGCTCCTAGCCATGGCTACACTAGCCATCTCTTGTCTTGAGCTAGTTTTGAGCATAAATTGAAGAAAGAAGTGATCCCTAGGCCTAATTAAGTTTACACCTAGGGTTTACTTCTAGGGTTTATGAGAACCTTGTATTGAGCAACACTTTTCGACCCTAGATCTATGCTTCTAAGCTAGCCGTTTGCCAAGAAGGTCTTAAGGAGAGGAGTAAAGCTCTAGAGGCCTAGCTTTAGCTTCACCTAGGTAAGCCTTTCTTTCTTAGGGTTTAGGGTTTGTGGCCTTGCCATAGAAACACCATCAAACCTAGCTCTCTTGTCTTTAAGTTTGAATCCTTCCTAAACCATTAGCCATTTCTCCATTGACTCCATTGACCCAAGGCACTAGTCTAGAACTTTTACTTGGTACAGTTGTAGCACCAATCTTTCAAGCTACCTCAAATTTACCAAGCTACTAACCTAGCATCTAACCTAGCTAATTAGACTAACTTTAAGTGAATAGCATTATTTAAATTGAACTTTGCTTGGATAGAAAGTCGACACGTCTTCTTATCATGGCAGGTGGAGTTGAATTACATTTTGATGGCTGATTTTGTCCAAAGCGTCCACCATTGGCTAGCTAACCTGCGAACACCAAAATCATATAGAGGTGGCGTCATAGTCTTGTTTTCTTGCTTATACCTAAAGCGTTGTGGCTATTTTCACCTCTCTTGAACGGCATTGAGTTGATGTAGTTGTCCATGAGCTTATTTGGTAAGCGTTGTGCTCTTTGCTTCTCCAATTGACCTATTGATAGTGACGTCACACCTATTGTAACAACAATATATAGGTGACTAGCTGACAACAATATATATATGAGGTGATTTGACATTGCATTAATGATATGATACATGGTTGGTGTGAACTTTAAATCTTGGTTTGTATGATGCTTTATGGGAGAAGTGATACAAGTCTTTGCTTTGTTTTAGCCATCATTGACTTAGTCAATAATAGCATTAATCCATTGCTCATATATTTATTAAAGATAGTCTTGAATGCTTATGAAGTACTAACCCGCAAGCACTTTCTAGTTCTCTTTGTTTGTCGCCAAGCGAGGTGCATCATCGGTGGTTTTATCTCCTTGACTATCCTCTCTTAGGCGTGTCACATTGGAAGGGTTTTTCCTTGACTTGGCCTTTATCCTTTGCCTTCCTTTGAACAGTTGCTCCTGGGGCGTCTCCCTTGGACTTGCCCTCCTAAATAGAAAGGAAGCCCCCATCAAATAGAAAGAGCCCCCCATCGAGGTGACAGTGGGTGGGGAAGCTCCTGTTACGCCGGTTTCAAGCCCTGACTCAAGCCTTTGGACCTTTCCTACAAACCGTGTGATAACAAGTACCACAGTAACCGAGTATATTGCAATATGTATAGCAGTATGCGAAGCAGTGTGGCTTCGGAAGCTCCTTGCAGGATTGTTTGATCAAATACTGGATCCCACCATGATTCATTACATTCGAGATATGGTGCAGAGGAAGACAGTACTAGTGGAGTACCTTTCCACAGATGAGCAGATTGCAGATGTTCTCACCGAGCCTCTTGCCAAGTCGAAGTTCAAGTACTTCCGTGATAAACTTGAAGAGGAACGCTCCTCTCGTCAAGAGGGAGTATTGATGATTGCATCTCTGTGAGACATTCTTCTGTGACGATACTCCTCGATGGACTGAGTTGAGTATGACACTTATCGATGGACTGATAAGTTGTACTGGGTTGGTGCCCAACAACCTTTGGGTTGTAACCCATGTGGTTGAGATATCTCTCCAAGTCTTCTCCCCAGAGTAGTGGATTGGGTCGACCTGTGAGGACACTCTCCAGATATTCTCCCTAGGGTAGTAGGTTGGGTCGATCTGTGAGTGTGTTGTGCCTTTTCCATGTCTTCTCCCCGATGGACTGAGTTGGGTCGACCTGTGATGGGTCTTCTCCTAAATTGTGTTGGGTTGGGTCGACCTGACACATGTCTTCTCCCCAAGTGGATGGGTTGGGTCGATCTGTGGGGACGCCCTTGCTATTCTCCCCATATCAGGCTGGGTTGACTTGGAGAACGCTCCTCTAAGATAGAGTTGAGCATGACACTTGTTAGAGGAGTGACAAGTTTCCCTAGGGTGGCACCCAGCGTCCCATGGGAGTAGACCAGGAGGACACGTCCCTTGGGAGTTTACCAAGTGGACATGCCATGGGCGAGTAGGTCCTGGTGCCACACTATGGGCGAGTAGGTCCTAGAGTGTTCTAGTGGTGATGAGGCCCTAGAAAAGGTCCACATTGGGTGTAGCCATGTGCGATGTGATGATGCTACCAAGACATTGGTCTACGTGATCATGGCATGGTCGGAGGACCATGGCATAGCCTACGAGGCTATGAGAACGAGACGAAAAACATCATGGAGAATACCTCCCTGGCTAAGAGCAAGTGTTGATGTTTTTGGTAGCTGCAGGAGGTATTCACCGCTAGCATAACTTTTCTTATAGATGAAGGTGCCAAAAAAGTCAAAAAAGATCCCAGTGGAGTAGTAGGCTCCCTAGAAAATAATAAAGTATTGCTCCAAAAGAAAAGTCGGCCCATAGGGAAATTATAATGGGAAATTATATTTTTCCAGAAAGGACAAGTCGGCCCCACTGGAAAAGTTCACTGGTCAGATCAGTATAAATATAAGCCTATCCTTCTCATTTTGACACAACCAATTCAGGTCTGATATATCTTTGTAGCAGCAGCAAGAGGTCTAATCTGAGGCGGCGAAGAGGCCTAGTCTCAGGCTAAGTTTGAGGCATATCTGGGTGCACCTGTAGCAGCATATATCTCTGTGCTTGAACAACAGTTTGCTCACACCTATAGATAGTGTTGGACAGCATATATTTCTGTACTTGAACAGTAGATTGGGCACACCTATAACAGCAGTCCTGAGGCAGCAAAGTGATAGATATAAAAGGTTGATTTATGACAGTTTGAGACAGTAATCTGAGCCATCATTTGGACAGCAGTACAGCCATCTGCTTGATAGTTCTAGAGTACATATCTGAGCAGAAAATATAAGTACTAGTTATCAAGGATTCTTTCTTGTTGGTTTACTTTACTAGATATAACTAGTTCATGGTTATATTGTATTGGCATTGATCTTCTCTATAAGAAAAGGTGTTGGGTTTTACTTTTCTTCCCTTGTGTAGAAGGGTTTCCCAGGATAACTACTATGCTCTGCTCGAGGGTGGCACTTGAGGATGCCTATGGTTGGGTGGCAATGAAAGAGCATTGCCTATAGAGAAACGAGCAGACCCAATTTTTTTGTAATTTGTGCTTGGTTAAATGTTCTTATTCAACAGAAAGGCCTTCTAATTTTTAAGAATAAGCATGTTGAATGCAATGGTTGTGCAATAGGAAAACAACATAGGAATGAATTTCCAATGAGGACAGATAAATGGAAAAGAGATTTTTTTGAATTAGTGCATACTAATAAATGTGGGCCAATGCAAACTAAATCATTTGGGAGAGCTCCTTATTTTCTTATATGCAATGATGATAGAACTAGGTTCACATGCGTCTATTTGATAAGAAAGAAAAGTGATGTTTTTCAATACTTCAAAGAGTCGAGAAATATGGTTGAAAAGAAGACAGGTAAACATATAAGGATCCTTAGATCAAATGAACGGGGACAATACACTTCAAGAGAATTCTTAAAGAACAATACAATGAAATTCAGAAATAGTGCACGGTTCCACATACCCCTAGACAAAATGGTGTGCTTGAGGAATAACAAAACCATAGTAGAGTGTGCTAAAAGCATGCTCAAAGGCAAGAATCTCCCCTTGAGGAATAACAAAACCATAGTAGAGTGTGCTAAAAGCATGCTCAAAGGCAAGAATCTCCACAATAGTTTGTGGGATAAATTTATATGTACAACTGTGTATTTACAAAATATAAGTCCAACCAAGCTTTTAGAGCATAAAACTCCTTATGAAGCATTCAATGAATATAAACCAATTGTTAATCATTTGAGAGTTTCTGGTGTTGATGTTTTGGTAGCTACTGGAGGTACTTTCCCTCCTAGATGACCTTTCTTAGACGAGAAGAAGATTTTGGAAGCAAGAGAACCATTGAACAGATGTGGAAATGTTGATGATTACGGTTGCGTGAGACATCCTCCAGGACACAGACCTGAGAGAGAGCCCTTGAGTTGTGTGTGTGGTTCCTATCTGAGACAGAATTGGAACGTTGTGTTGGCCTCCTCCTTACATAGAGTTGAGATGAACTCTAGATGATTCTCCTGTGTAAGGCAGTGAGAAAGAAGATATGTTGAGTTAGACGTGCGTGTGGTTGAGCACAGGTGAACGTGTGAAATCCCATGAGCTGGGTGCATCGTTCTGAGACAGAGATGAAACGATGTATTAGCCTCCTCTAAGCAAAGAGTTGAGATGATGAACTCCAAATGACTCTCCTGTGTAATGCAGTGGGAAAGAAGATCTGTTGAGTTGGACGTGCCTGTGGATCAGCACAGGTGAACGTGATCCTAGTGGTTGAGCACTAGTGAGTGTAATTCTCTTGTGAGACGCAGTGAGATAGAGACATGGACATCCCTGTGGATGTGCCACTAGTGATTGAGCACTAGTGGGTGTATAAGATCCCTTGCTATATTGTTCAAGAGTCAGACTTACCTGTAACCCTAATTGTTATGTAAAGGGTATGGGTCGGCCCCACCTTAATGTAAAAGATAATCAATGTAAAAGAAAATTAATATGGTAATTATTAATTATAATATAAGTTATTGAGGTCGGCCCTGTTGTGCCAATAGACACTTATGTTGACAGGTTCAGTCTAATATAAGTAAAGGTAAATTCCCCATTGAGGAATCATATCATAAGTGTGAGTTTGAAAATTTCAGCAAGTACTTCTTCTTGGGAAAAGTGCGCACCTCTCTTGGGCACTAGTCTTCTAGGGTTTGTAAGCACCCTTTTGTGTGCTAGGTTTTCATGGTGGTGGAGGTCTTTCTCTTAAAGAATATAGCAAAGGATTGGTTGGGTTTTCTTCCCTTGTTGAGAATGGTTTCCCAGGATACTTCTTTTGTACTTGTGCATGGTGTTTCTTCTTATAATCTTGGTTGCTGCAACAAATTGTTTATGGTTCAAGTAAAATGATAAAAATGGAATGAACTTCATGCTTAAGCCTTGCCTATTGAAAAATCAACATGGTATCAAAGAATAGGTCTTGAAGAACCCATTGCACAAACAATTTTCAGCCATCTTCTCTCTCCTGCAAAACCGTACAGCCCTCCTAGGGTTTCCAGAAATTCTATATGGCCTACCTTTCTGAGAGGTTTCAGCGCTTGGCACTTGGACGTTGGGGCTAAAAAGAGCATAGGAGTGTACAGCCTCCTTCAACGCACCTCCATCAAGCTTTAGATTGCAATTCCGAGCATTTTCCCTAGGTTTCTAGGGTTTCGCTAATTTCTACAAAAAATTCAGAATTAGGGTTTCTACAACTCTTTGAAGAAGCTATTCAACTCACCAGTGTTATCCTATCTTTCAAAGGCTTATTGTTGGCAGTCATAAGTCCAACAAAACCTAAAAGTGCTAGCCTAGCCTAGCCATTAGGTTTTCTAGCCTAGTTGACAAGGGTTTGTGAAGCATCCAAAATTATCATGAACAGAATCATGATGGAAGACAAGCTTGATAGTTCAAGCAAACTCAGTTCCTGGAAGTCAAGACCTCAAGGAGATGAAGACATAACATCTCAACACTCTCAGGTATGGTCCCTACCAATGATAATACTTGGTTAATTGACAGTGGTGCATCCAGGGACATGACTGGTTCTAGAGATCACCTAACAAATTTTGTTGAGAAAGAGACACATCTACATGTTGTCCTTGGAGAAGATGCCAAATATAATGTAAAGGGGTTGGAACTTCTACCTTCCAACTAGATTCAGATATGCAACTTCAATTAAAGGAAGTACTATATGTACTCGAAATGAAGAGGAACCTTGTCACCATTTCTGCCTTGGAAGACAAACGCTACAAGGTTACCTTCTCAGAAGGAAGAGTCCTTGCATGGCATAAAGACTCACATATAAATTCTGCCAAGGTATTTGATGTTCGAGAAAACAGCTTGTATAGATTAACCATCAGACCAGTCCAAACCCTGCTACATGACACTATCTGCTTGAGTGAGCTATGGCATAGAAGACTTGCTCACATTCATTATAGATCTCTCCCAACTCTAGGGAAAATGGTAACAGGTCTTCCAGAGATACAGATTCAGCATAAAGGTGTTTGCAAAGGTTGTGCTCTTGGTAAAAATGTTAAAGGATCCTTCTCAAGCAGTGACAATAGATCCAAGGAAATCTTGGACTTGATACATTCAGATGTGTGTGGGCCAATCACTGTTGCATCTCTGAATGGGTACTTGTACTATGTACTCTTCAGAGATGATCACTCCCAGAAAACTTGGATTTACTTCCTGAAGAACAAGAATGGAGTCTTTGCAAAATTTCAAGAATTCAAAGCACAGGTTGAGAACCTAACTGGAAGAAAGATCAAGGTACTAAGATCAGATAATGGAGGCGAATACACCTCCAAAGATTTCAGCAACTTCTATATTGAAGCAGGGATCAAGAGGGAGTTCACAGTTCTTACAACCTTCAACAAAATGGGGTTGCAGAGAGGAAAAACATAACTATCATCGAGGCAACCAAAGAAATGATACATGATCAAAGTCTACCTATGACTCTATGGGCAGAAGCATGTATGAGAACAGTGTATGATCAAAACAGAAGTCCTCATCAGATCTTGAAGAACATTACTCCATAAGAAGCCTTCACCAGAGTGAAGCTTGAGATTGGACACTTCAGAATATTTAGGTGTCCAGTATATTTCATGTACCCAAAGAGAAGAGATCCAAGCTAGAACCTTTAGGAAGAAAGGGCACATTTGTAGGATACAGTGAATCCTCAAAGGCATATCGAATCTACATTCCTGGTCAAAGACAGATTGAAATAAGCAGAGATGTTACATTTGAAGAAGAGATAGCCTTCCAAAGATCCAAAGAATCTTAGATGGAAATTGTTAGTGAGACAATGCCTTCTCCCCCTTCAGCAGTTCAGAGGGAGACAAAAATTAATCCAGTTGATCAAGTTGTTCCAGTCGATCTTGTTGCTCCAATTGACATGCCCAGAGATATTACAGTTGGACATAAAAGGCCTGCTTGGGCCCGATAAACTCTACAGGAAGCAGAGGGACATAAAGCCCCTCAAGGAACAACTAGAGAGAGCAAGAGACCAAAGAGATTCTCAAGCTACCTTTCATCCATGACCCACATCATTGACTCAGAGCCATCTTGTCATGGAGATGTTAGATTTTTGAATGAGCTATGGCTCATGCATTCCTTTTAAATTTTTTTATTGCTGTTATAAACTGTTACAAACTTTATTGCTGTTATAAACTGTTACACTGCTGCAAATTTTATATCAGCTAGTACATTTATTAAGAGTTCATTGTCTTATGAAGCACTAACATCGTTTTGGTACTTGGAAAGTGCCCCTTTTTGCCTTGTTGTCTTGATCTGGGAAGGTACACAATATTATTTATTTGCTCCATCCTCAATAAGACTTAAAGAACCTTTTAACTTGAGTGATCTATGAGAGGGGAAGGATTTCCTTGTGTCATTTTCCTTAGCCTTCTCAAACCCCAGGTCACTGGGGACATCTCCCCTGGGGTAGTCTTGACATACTCCTAAATAGAAAGGGATTTCCTATTAAGGTGACAGTGATAGGTCATTCACAGTTACGCCAATTCTGTATCCACTTGCCTTGGGCTTTGGGCAAGTACAAATTGTGCGATAGCATGTACCAAGCAGATGATTGGGGTTGATCTACTCGTTTCTTAGCCATGAATACATAGAAAGATGACACCTTCTCCACTGTATGCTCTACAACATGAGCCTTCTATAAAATCCCTTCCTAGCAGGTTTTCTAATCAGCCAACCTCTTTCTACAATGCTTCTTCATATGGCCCACTTTGCCATAGTAGTGACGTGATGTTCCTCAGAATCTTGGTTGTTTCTTGAACGTTGACTTTCCCTTTTTTACC
>SNQJ01S0008286.1:36960-57339 GCA_010110895.2 Picea sitchensis
GAGGGTGGTGGTCATTGTGATGAGGACCATGTGAATGTATGATCATTATGAATACCATGTGAAAGAGGTGGATAAAATTGTACCTTACCATGTAAAAGGGCATGGTATTGCAAAGCATATTGGGACTGACAATGACTTGGACTCATCCCTATCATCCAATTGAGGTTTAACCCAATCAAATATTTCTATAAAATATCAAGAATGAAGAGACTTTTGGTGTAATAATTGTTCTAGAAGAATGGTTTCATATGTCCTTGATGATGGGTGGAGTATCCACCTGAAACATTGTATGTTTCAAAACCTTTCACGTAATGCTATCCAAAAGAAACGAATTTCTACTACTATGACTAATAAATGTGGAAACCTACATTCTCAACTGGTTTCCTTGTTATAATATTTGGTCTTAGTCACTATCTTTGCACACCTGGCATCATTTTTGGAGATTTTAGAGTCATAGGGGTATATGATGACGTGAAGATAATGGTGGAGGTGTTGGCGCAGTGAATTTGATTGCTACTCAATTTCATGACCTCTATGGATAAATTGGATGATTTGGACATGAATGTGTGTTTTTTACTGTCAAAGAGTTCAAATACAATAGAGTATAGGGGGGAGGTGTCATTTTTGAGTTGAGAAGGAATTTGTTGTTTCTGATCCTGTTTCAGGGAAAGGAATTTTCTCTAAAACTAATGCTCCATCCACACTTTTCTAATCTCTTCGATGGTCACGTTTTTGGTTTCATGGAGAAAAAAATAGATGAAGAGAATTATGATGACCAACTATCCAGTGAAGAAGAGGAAGATATCAAACTTGAAGTGGCAGATCATCGCCAAGAATGTTTGCGTGATTATGAAGGTGAAGAAAATATTCATTGAGACATTGAATGATTGGCCAACCAAATGGATCTCCAGAGGAAAGATATCATTGGGAACTAGCCAACTAAGGGGACCCAATGACCATGTAAAGGCATACACAAATATTCATATCACCATCACCACCAATATGGGGTATCCCTTTGATTGATATCTACTTCCAAATGTTCCAAACTTCAACCCTAAAAGAAAAGCCACAAGTTCCTGTTCGTTCATTCAAAAGTATCAAAGGTTCTAGTGGTGGAGACTTAGAAGCTATGATATTCATGGATGATGGAAAATATCTTGAATATTCATCTTGTTCCATGATTATAGAACTCACCAATCTAGGTGTCATTATTTCTTCAACTTCGTGAACCATTGATTGTGGAGATGTTGTAGATATTGATCCCAAAAATGAGATTCTTTCAACTTCAATATTTTGATGAAGAGAAATAGGATGTCCTTACATTTCATTGTGTTCCTTGACTAGAGATGTAAAAGTTTCCAATCCTTCAACATCAAGCATTAATGGTGATTTTCTCCTCCTTCTTTGTTCCAATTTCAATGACCATTCAAATCCAACATGTCTATGCAAAAGAGACAAATGCCTTGACATTTCTTCTTGACACCTAGAAAGAGACACACAAAATCCAAGTGGAATCGTTTCATTCTTGTTAAATACTAAATGGCAAGGCATTTTTCTGGTTCTCGAGTCCCATGATGTGGATCTCACAACTCTGGCTTACTGATGAAGAAAATCCAAATGCCTCAATATTTCTTCTCATTCCTTGGCCAGCGTACTCTCAAATCCCAATGCTATTCTTCCATCATCATCATCATCCTCTCCTTCCCGTATATGTGGGGCTCTATTACCTCTCGACTACAATTCAAACAAACATTTTCTCCCCCCCATAGTTCTCTACCAAACACGAAGATCATCCTCAATAGCCACTTACCATGTAGAATCCTCAGAACTACATTGATTATTTTTCAATACATCGCATAGGGATCTCAAATGATCATATGATTTCTTAATTCCATTGTACCTCTCCCAAAGAGAAAGTAAACATCATCTCCCCGACCTTAAATCACATTCACATGTTCACCTCCATATTCAATTATGTCATTTGTGTCCAACCAAGCGAGAATCAATCTTAACTAAGACCTTCTAAAACCCTCAATTATAGAGCTTTCAACCTTATGGGAATGGGGTCTTTTGGGTATTTTTAGGTTACCATGATCCAAATATCATTTTCCCTTAGCTTCAATATTGATATTGCCTCTACCATAAATGGGAATAATATCAATATCCTTGACCTCCATGTAGATTAAACTTAAGGCTCAAAGAATAATGTCAGGCATCAAGAAAGTTTGAAGAGAATGTTTTTAAAAATTGCTTTTTCTACCTTTAGTTATAAGAGAAAAGATCCTTAAATGAAATTTACAATATGGCAGTATAGAGGTTGTATTTTGTGTCTGAGTCACAACTGTAATATCGAATAGGGTGGGGGGAAACTTACAAAACTATTGAACAAAGCAAGGCATCAATTGTTGAAGAATCTCACCTTGTTGCAGTGGAAGAAAATAGATAGCGCACCCTTGAACAAAGTGTACAGTACAATAATTCACATAGCTTTCAGGTCTTGTTTTACTCACAGTAAATACAGGAAAAATTTCTCACTTAAAAAATTACTGATATAATACGATTATAGTAGTTGTGATACTAAATTGCAATCAAACATCTATCAAGGAAATGCATAGAGCAATGTTGAGATATGGAAAAACAAAAGAAACACATAACCCAAACTGAACCACATAACAAAAGAAACACATAACCCAAAAGAAACACAATCAAAGATCTATTATTACTCAAAGGAGAGTTTTCTCTATTACATCTGGCAAGAAGCAGCCCCAATAGATCTTGGATATATGTATTTATACAAAACTATCACAACTCAAAACAGTTGGACTTCTTATAATAAAAATAGAAAATATTTGAAATAAGACAATAGTGCATAGAAAATGATGATCTTCATTGGCATTCTCCTCCATCTTCTTCGTTTGCTGGAAGAAACGCTTCCTTTCCTAATTCCTTTAGGCTGGACACATATGTCTTCTGGTCTTCTTAATAATTCAACATAATATCTTAGCCATGGTAGTTCTGTTTCCATCTGTCTCTTCAACCATGTTCACTAATGCAATGAAATTTCCTTACCTTCTCACAACTGTGCTTTCTTTTCCATTCTCAATGCATTGGTTGTATCTATCTAAAAATTCCACCACTATCTTTGATGGCTCAATTGTTTCATTCACCTAGAAAATGTATAATTTCTTTTCCACTTGAGGTAGTCTTTCTTGGATTCTTTTCACTTCTTGAGTTAAGGTCTGAAACTGTGAAGTTGGGTTCATTAGCCATTTATTTATTTTAAAAAGGTCAATATGGCTCATTTACTAAATGGATGCCAGAGTTTCCTCTCTACTCTTTCTAGAATTATGTTGGTTCATTTCAATATCGATTTTCCTCAAGGCCTCTGCAATATTGCTTCCCTCAAAATCAATCAGTCTCTTGTTCAATGATGATAACTCTTCCTAGAAAGCATCCTTTACTTCCCTAGCTAATCTCTTGCTCTCTGCCAAATTCGTTTCCCACACCTTTAGGGCCATATCACCTCTTATTTGTTTAGAAGGGGAAAGTCGAGAAAAATCAGGGGTATTATCTTTATGTGCCAATGAAATGGCTTCTTGAAACTTAGCTCGGGCTAAGCGAGCTTCTCTTTCCTTGATACAGACATCCTTCAGAGAAATGTCTATTTCTTCATAGCACTTATGTATGGCATCAACCTTCATAAAAAGATTCTGTCGGGCCATTTCCAGTTTTTTGTTTTTTTCCAGTGCTTGAGTCTGGAAGGATGAGATATCTACTGATGTACCTTCAGTCAGGTCTAACGTGGCTTGAAATTTCCTTATTAACTCATCACGTTGAGTGACCAATCCTTTGTTTGCCTATGAATTTCGATGGAGCTCCTCGAGATTAGCCCACAACTGTTGGATTTGATGACAGTCATAAGCTATGATATGTTCAAAGTCTTGGCTCAGATTATTCTTTACAGTCTGTTCCATGGTTAGTATTTGATATTGCAACTGCACCACCAATAAGCTTTTTTGTCTTAGTTGTTCTGCCAAATTCTTCACAGACCATTGATTTACAGTGGCAAAGGCACCCAATGAACCTGCAACTTCCTTCGCAAATTATGAATCATCGCAATTATTTCTGTCATACAACATCCTCTGCCTTTTGGTTATCACCCCATATTTCTGTTGTGATTCTCTTTGGACGATGGCCTTCCGTTTCTTGCTAAAGAAGAAATCCAAAGGAGGCATCTCTTCAGGAAATATTGGGGTGATATCACCTACGAAAATGACTTCGGAACTAGGATTTCTGAAATTAGACTGCAAAGGTGTCAATGAATTAATAGGAGTACCGATCTCCGTAGACAGTTGTTTCTCTACTGTATTGGCGGTAGTTGTGGCTAGTGTCGAAGGAGATGCATGATGTCCTTGCTTCAGGTAAGATTTGAGATGAGCTAGGGCCTGGGGGCTTCACTACTCTGATAATGGGGCTTCTAATTATTGAGTTAAAACCTCACAGCTCTTTGGGGTTTCCTCAATATCCTGTTTACCAGAGTTCCCTGGTTCAAAACCTGGAGGTATAGATTCCTGTGCAGGTGAAGTGGCTACCGATTCTCTTGTATTACTTTCAACAAGTTGTTTCATCTATTTCTTTGGAAAATGAGGAAGCTATCATGTTGATATGGGGGCATGGTTTGGAACCTATTCTGTACCTCTTCATTAGACCTGGCTCCCCTGAATATTTCATCGTATAAGGAGTCTTTGTGCACATATATTTTCATATTGAATTGGGCCAGGTGGTTCTCTACGATCTTGTGTGGGTCATGTTTTTTGAATTAGATGTCAACCAATTTGACATCATTTAGAGATGCAACCTCTACTTTAGAGTGACTGAAATCCAATAGAGAAAACATACCAACTTGGAGAGTGAAGGTAGGCCATATCTTTTTTTGGGATGCTTTTAGCTCCTTGTTGATGCCCCCTATTACTGTCTTGTAAGTTACTTCTCGGCATACTAGTCGGTCTGGTAAAAATATCGGGAGGGGTACTGAGCATCTGAAAACCTTGATATAAGAGAAGTTTTCTTCAATGAACCAATCTGCTAGTTTTCCCAGATTTCCCATGATTCTGTCTGAAATTCAAGGGGGTGGGAAACCATATAAAGCTATATGGACAGGGACCACTACATTGTGACAGATTTCATAAAATAAATATTTTTCTTTTTCCTCCCACAACTTGGAATGATAAAAGTGAATAGGCTTTGCACTGGTTGGGGTCCAACTCCAATTCATCAGTGGGAAAGGGGTTATGAAGTAGATAGAATCCATGCCATACATAGACATATAGAAAGGGGTGGGCTGCCCCTTTGATTTCACCAATTTTTATTCAGTAATTTCTTTGTCCAAGTTGTCTGATAAAATTTTGGCCCAATTAAAAGTGTATCCCTCGGCCACCTCATGCATAATCGATACCCATACCACCAGGAAATGAGTATGAATCTTCTTCCCGAACAATATATAGAGCATCATGTCTATGTAAATCATGTGAGTGTCCAACGAAGATGTGGCATATATGCCATGAGCGTCCGCCGTGAACTTCTCTGGGTTCCCCCACCAGGACTTGATTATATCGGGGTAACTCTTGTTATATTGTGTGCATTCATGTTGCTCGAATTCCAACATAAATGCAACATTGTAATTATATTTAGGAGTGTGAGATAGCTTATACATTACTTGGAGGTGTTCTGGTCGGAATGACCCAATGACAAATTTATGGTGGTTGGTGATGCTCCTGGTTTGGACGTCGATGTTCTCCAAGGCCCAGCCTATCATGTCGTTATACGACATGAGTCTCGGTCATGCAGCTATCTTGTGTAGCTATGGCTAAGCTATATATATGAGTTTAGCTTCATGAGTATCATCTACTTCATCACCAGAGTCTTTTGGATAGTTTATAATCTCATGTTCCAGAACCTCGAACACATGTGTCCAAGATTTCATAGTGTCTATGGCTCGCAACGTGGTATCATATAGAACGTCTGCATTTGTATTTGAACTTTCACCAGCTGCATCAGGATTCTTTGTCATTTTCTATGGTACCATGATATCCAGAGAACAGAACGTGGTTATCTGTTGCAGAGGAATTGTGTGATATTCTCAATTAGATAAAACTTGCTACTTTGAGGAGGGTGAAAATGAATTCAAAATCAAAGTGTTTTTATTCACATCAGATGCATTGATTCTAGTATAGCTTTACTGACGAAAAAATTATTAACGTTAATGGAAAATTCTACCTGGTGATCTGCAATCTACGTTTGAATCATTACCGTTAATTGGTCATAAATGTCATTAATATTCGGTGGTTCATGTTCAGGAACTTTAGATGAGATAGAGTGAGAATTTTCTGAATCCCGAATCTGTGGAGGTTAATCCCTAGATAATCACTATTAAAACCTTAATTAATCATGTTTAAAAACGTTTGTTAACTTCAAGTGTTTCGGACATTCGAACTTCAAGGTGTTTAAATGTAGCTCAAGAGGAAATCCCTGAGACCCGAAACTATGAAGTGATTAATTATCCGGTAATCGATTTAAGTCTTAATTAATCATATTTATCTTTAAGTGTTTTGAAAATTCGGAGTTTAGGGATTTTAGGATTGGATGAGGGGTAAACATCCGAAATTCAAAGTGTGAAATCATTAATCATCTCTTGACCATGATCAACTTAATTAATTAAAGTTTTAATACCTTGAAATTTTGGTGTTTCGGTGATTTGTGAATTGGTTCTTTGTTATATTTCTGAAGGGTCATTTCCCGTAGTGATGTGTCACAGATGACGTCATTCTAGATGACATGTCGAGAAAAGGGAGGTGCGACGTGTTACTTAGAATCGCATGAATCTTCAAATGAAAATGTTAGAAATAGGTGCCACATGTCCACTCAGAGAAGACTCAAAAGATACACGTGTACCACGACTCGTTTCCTTCAAAGGTTTAGGAAAAGTGATGAACGAATGCTTTCGGTTTTCAGGACTTTTATCCTTAAGACTTATTGAAATACCCGAAGCACAAAGCTCCAGAGCGACCTTTAGTGGTTTATGTCTTTAACCATTAGGCGGCTCCAAAACTCCGGAGAAATTAGGATCGCTCGATCAAACGGAAAAAACTTCATCAACGACAGATATCACGCATGCCTTATTACTCATTAACTAAAACTGAATTTGATTTAAAATTCGCAAGTTCTTCTCTAAGTTACCGTTTTGGGAAAAATTATGATTTCATGAAGTGAAGAATGTAAAGCTCAAAAGTTCACGATTATATGTGTTCCAACATAGGCTCCATCAAGGGATCACGTCTCCCTACGAGACATGGAATAACGGTAGAATGAGTGCCTTTATTGGGTGAATGGAGTCATTATTACATTTCTGGGAAACACACATTTCATGGACTAATCATACACAGAAAAATTTAGCTTCAACTGAATCTCAAAAAACCTTCAAAACACATCTAATTATTGATCTCAAGTTAGGCTATTAATAGTTTGCCTTCCATAAAACTGAGTTTGGATTTACTTAAGATAATCAAAACAACCTTAACTGAAATATCAGACTTTGGTCGATTTCGTTCGCATCAGGGTTAAGTGAATTTAACAATTTATTTAAGGAATCCCTTGTTGGTTTAGGATGTAAATATTGCCGGAAGGAGAACCAAATACCAGATTATGTTATATATGTGTATGATAGCCTTACAGACATCATAGATATTGCTTCACTGCCAGCGAGCCTTTTCAGTACCCCAGTGAAGTTATCTACATCTCCCATTGAATTTCCTTTCACCACTTCAATTCACATTTTGCTGAGATGAGGGAAATAATTATATGAATTTCCTTTCATCATCTCTTTTTGGAAAAAATGGGGGCAATCAAATTATGAATTTCCTTTCACCATTTGTCTTGGACTAGATGGGGGAATCAGATTATGAATTTCCTTTCACCATCTGTCTTATATTTTAATATTTTTGAAGTGGGGGAAATCAATTTGTATGTATCATACAAGGGATGATATCTGCTTAAAGTTTAACAACAAAGTTCTGTCAACAATTTTTTTGATTGTACTATGGGCTAATTCTCTCCTAATCTTCAATACACCTCCACCTATAGGGGAATTTTATGGGAATTTTATTTTTCAGGGATTGACCGTGAGAGAACTAATCAGTTTAAAATCTGATAGAGGAGTTAAATTTATCAGGATTATCCTAGACATATGTTTTTTGAGTTAAAATCACAGGAATCATAAATATTTTCTCCTAATCTCGCTTTGAATGTATGCTTTTAAATTTTCAGAGTCAAGGTGAAACCCTTTCTTTCTATGAAGACTAAGGGAAGGATAGCGAAGATCGGAAGTGAATAAAATATCAGAGATAGACATAGTAGAATGGAACGAAGACTCAGAAAGTCTGTGCAAAAGGGTCTCATTCCCACACAAGTTTGTTTATTGACTCTCGAACTTTGCTTCGAGCCCTTTTTAATTCTTATTTTATTTTCTTTTTATTTCATTTTTATTTCATTCAGAGAGGTATTCAGAATTAAGATGTGATTTTATATTTTTCTGATCTTTGATCAGGTGAAAATATTTATATGAGTGAAACCCTCTTTGCATTCAATAAGATTCCTTTGAAATTTCATCTTGGATTAGTGGTGTAGGAGTTCATACCTCATATTTCCTTTATATTTTCAATCAAGTAAATCATTAGTTTATCACCTATTTGGGGAGAAAGAAAATGTTTTCAAAGTCGAGTGTCAGATTTTGATACCTTCTCACCTCTCATCTGATAGTAGATATTTTGCATGGGAACAAATGAGCAATGTCAGAAAATCTCGTTGAATAGAAATGATATGCAGTACAAATATTTTATATTTTTCTTTTATGATATCAAATAAGACTTGGTTTATTTACAACGAAAAGTAAAATTTGGATAATCTACAAAATAAAATAAAATTGCAAATCAAAACATGAAACCAAACCGATATATACAATGGGAATGTGAAATATGATTATTGTAGGTAACGCCCTTTGATAGGGGCGTCGAGAATTTTTCCGTCGAGGTTTTCCAGTAGGAAGGAATTTTTCCCCTCAATAGATGAAATCCTGAATTGACTGAACCAGAGATGGTCGAACTTGCCATGTTTCCCTGCATCTTTTTTTCTAGCATCCCACTTTAAAACTAGGTCTCCAAGAAGAAACTCCCTGTCTTTAGCCTTTTTATCAAAAAGGGCCTTCATATTATCTTGGTACTTCTGAAGTCTATCATCTACTTCGGCCCTATTTTGCTGGACCTCGATTATTTGATTTATCCTTCTTGTAACATCATTTATCTCTTCATTTGCGTATTGCCATAGCTTCATCACAGGAAGGGTTAGATTGATAGGAAGGACAACGTTAGTACCATAAACCATTTGAAAAGGGGACATGCCTATTGATTTCTTGGTGTCGATTCGATTTGTCCATAAGGCATATTTCAAATGAACATGCCAAGCCTTCTTATTTTCTGTTAACACTTTTTTTATTATAGTCATCAGGCTCTTGTTGGATGATTCGACCAACCCATTATCTTGAGGATAATAGGCTATAGAATGTCCTAACACAATGTTGTATTTTTTGCAGAAACTAACCATTGCCATAGATTTGAAAGCTTGGGCATTGTCAGTGACTATTTTTCGCGGACAACCAAATCTCGATAGGATGTTTTCTTCCAAAAAATTTATTACCACCGAATTTGTGGCATTATGAGTCGGAATGGCTTCGACACATTTCATGAAGTAATCGATGGAGGTTAAAATCAATTTATGTTGTGCGCTTGACTGCGGGTGGATTTCTCCGATGAAATCTAGACCCCATTATTGAAAGGGAGCTTCTGTTTTGACTGGGACTAAAGGTAGTGCAGGAAGATTTTGCTTACCAGAGAATAGTTGACAAGAGTTGCATGCTTTGACCTTGGTATTTACATCAGTAAATAATCTTGGACAATAATACTCAACTCTTAAAATATTATAGGTCGCCGCCCTCCAGGCGTGGCTTTCTCCACAAACTCCTTCATGAAATTCATTTATAACACCTTATGTTTCAGATTCTATTAAGAAACTTAATAAGAAACCTAGAGAATCCTTCCAGTATAGTTGGCCATCAATAATAAAATATTTAATTGTGTGCAGCTTCAAAGTTCTCACCTTAGATGGAGTCATGTAACTCGAGCACTGAAGGGTAAGGAGGTATGAGAAAATATCGCGATACCAAGCAGAGGAAGAAAATTTATCTTCAATCTGGACTGTAGGGGTTTGATCATCAAGTTCCTCTATATCTGGGATATATCTGTGTGATTCCAAGTGGTTTATCCCAAGTGCCCTGAAATTTGATTGTGCTAACAATTTCACTAGGCCCTGACCTTTGACTAGCTTGGTTGGTTTCACTTCTATATCAAACTCTTGAATTTTAGGCAACCACCGACCTCTTTTTCCATCATTGTCTGGTTGGACCAAGATGTCCTTGACAACACTTGTTGGCACGTAAGCGATTATTTTGGAATGCAACACATATATTCTGAAATTTTTGAGAGATTTCACCATTGCGTAAGCTTGTTTTTCAAGTATATCATATTTCAATTCTCCATCCCTGAGAATTTTACTGAAAAAGGCTATCAGTTGTTCAAAACCTTCTTCGTTCTTTTGCAGGATAACCGCTACGACAATATGTTTAGAAACGAAAGAGAAGATCAAGAATTCCTTGGTATAGTCTGGACTGGCTAACACTGGTGCTTCACCTATAGCTTTATTGACTCGCTCGAATGATTCTTTAGCTTCGACGGTCCATTTTACTTCACTTTCTTTCTTCAACATATCTATAATCAATTTAATTATTTCAGCAAAATTGGGAATGAATCTTCCCAAAAAGTTGATCTTTCCTAAAAAGGATTGAATTTAGTTTTTGTTCCTAGGAATATTAATTGTGTCTATAGCCTTGACTCTCTTACGATCAACCTTGATTCCTTCCTTTGACACTATATGACCCAAGAGATTACCTTCTTGCATAACGAAGTGTGATTTCTTAGGATTAAGAGACAAACTAAATTTTATGCATTTCTCAAAAGTTTGTTTGAGGTGTACCAAATGTTCTGCATTAGAGTTAGAAAAAAATGTCAAATCATCGAGATAAATGACAACAAATTTGTCTCTTTCACTGATGAAAGCTATATCCATCGCTCTCTGGAAAGTATCCCTTGCGTTCATCAAACCAAAAGGCATTTTATCATACATGAAAGTTCCCCACAGAGTGGTAAACGCAGTTTTTTATTTGTCGTCTTCATTGAACACAATTTGATTATATCCTGAAAAAACCATCAATCATGGACATTCTGTTAGCTCCAACTACTTTTTCTAGGACATGATCCATTTTTGGTAGTGGGTAGTTTTCTTTGAGGGATGACCGATTTAAATTTCTAAAATCTACACAAAGTCTTATTTCTCCATTTTTCTTCCCGACGGGTTCCAAATTTGCTACCCATTCAGAGTACCTGAGTGGAATGATAATCTTTGTGTTGAGAAGATTTTTGACTTCCCTTTCTATCACTGGCAAGAGGATAAGATTTATCTATCTAAGCTTCTGCCTGAAAGGTTTGATACCATGCTTTAAAGGAATCTTATGTTCAATTACATAAGTATCGTAAGTTTTTATATCATCATAGGACCACGTGAAGACGTCTTTATACTATCCAAGAAACTCAACGTACTTACTCTTCATTTGGGCTGGAAGGTATTTAGTTATCTTGACCAGTTCAGGATTTTCCATAGTTCCTATATTATAGTCTTCAACCTCTTCGGGTTGGGGACGTAAGGTAGATTTTAATGGTATGTCATCATGGTCAAATAATCTCTCTAAGGGGATTAGACCTCTAGGGATCTGATTGTTTTTAAGCACAAGCATACGATGATTTGCGATCTTATCCTGGAACTTTTCAGGATTGTCACCTTCCTGCATGACCCATATAGGATCGTTCTGGTTTTCCTGATCTATGTGAGTTTCAAAGAACTCATCAACCATTTCAAGGAACCATTTAATTTGTTCGTCATCTTCAAAGACTTTCCAGTGTTGAACATTATTTGGGATCGAAGGTCTGTGTCTCATTTCGATGTGATATTTCAGTTTTAGGATAGTAAGTGGTACAAATGTCGCAACTTCTTTGTCTAAAGAGTCGGCTTGTTGATTTTCCATCCTCGGAATAGAGTGAATATTAAAGGATGAGAAGAAATTCTCTATCAAATCCCAGGCGCAATTTCTATATGACCTTGGCCTTGGATTCTTATCTTGATATTGCTACTTTATTTGTTTCACAATAAGCTCATCATCACCATAGACTATTAGATGTTCAATTTTTAAATTTCTGACAACCTCTAATCCTAAGACTAGAGCTTCATACTCACATACATTATTTGTATAATCAATCTCCCACTGTAATCTATATGAAAAGGGGATAACATACTCATCTCCTGGCACTACAAATAACACTCCAACCCCTGCTCCTTCACAGGATGAAGTGCCATAAAAAAACATTTTCCATACTCCTCCTCTATTATTTACACTTTTATTTGTTTTTTCCACTTTTTTATTTTCTTCTTCTGTACAGTCTTCGAAATCATCATCTATCAATAATATACAATTTCCTAAGTCCTGATCAACAACATAGACTGGGTAATTGTTTGGATTTTGAGGGTCACTTACTGTACATGCCAGTCTTGTTTCTCTGTACAGTCGCGTGAATTGTCCACTGAAAATTGGGATTGTAGTGTAAGTCATGTCCAGCTGAAGTGATCCTAGCAATTTGGCGCCCCAAGACCTGGATAGAAGCATGTCATACTTGGCAGGGACGTCAACAATGACTACATCCATAAAGATACTTTTTACAGGAATTTGTGCAAGATTCACTATCAAATCTTTGATCATGCCAAGACACTTAAATTTTCTGGAATCAAATGAGTATAAGTCTTGATAAGGCCTAGTGATTTCGAGGCCCAATTTTTCCATGATAATTTTAGGCATTAAATTATGAGAGGCCCCATAATCTAACATGCAGTTGTGGAGTAAGTGGGCGTGCACAGTTAATGTAATATAAAATGGAGCGACATAATCTTTAGTGTTTTCAATATGTGGATCGAACATGATCATAGGTCTTTCATCCTGCAAATTAATAACATCTGCATGACATTCAACATCAGAAAAATTTATCATTTTAGCAATTTTCTTTTTATAGATCGGGTTTTTTGCAAGCTCAATCAGAGGCATGGGGATTTTAATTTTATTAAGTTCATTTTCTAAAATGAAACCTCCGTTTTTTTTACAGTTTCTCTGGTTGGAACTTCTGCTTCTGTATTTTTTGGTCTCTTAGTTTGTGTCGCTCTTGTTTCAACTGGTCTTGTCTAGGAAACTTGTGTTTCAATTGGCGGTTTAGTAACAACTGCCTCATTTTTTTTATTTCTTGACAAAATATTTTTCGATGGAACATTCGTAGGATTTTTTTCTCTGGGCCTTAAATTGTACTTTTGTTGGATTTCGACCATTATTGATTCAGCGATTCCTTGATATGCATATTCTCCTAGATTATTTATACTTTCCTCATTATTAAACATGGTTTCTAGGTCTAGAGACTTTTCATAATCCTGTTTAGTTAAATGAGGCTCCAGGTCATCATCACTAAGGTTGTTTAGATCCTCTTCTAACTCCTCATAATTTTGCATGTCATACCTCTGCATAAAGTTTTCAGTTTTAAAAGGGGCTTGGATCTTTTGATCTTAATTTTTTACCTATCTTTGTTGCATCTAAGGGTTATGGTTTCTTTTGAAATGATTTCTAACGAACAGATCAGGTTTGGCTTGGTCTAATTCCATCCTGGATATTTTGTTTGATAAGTCTTTAATTATTTTATCCATCTCATCCATTTTTTCTTCTGCAGACTTCCCAGATCCAGAGGGTCCTACTTGTTCTTTGAAACACCTAGGCTCTTTGGTTCCTCCCTCAATCTTATTTTTTAATTTCCTGGATGCCATCATATTGGATTCAATTTCAATGGCATCATCCTGCATCCCTGCTAGAGTGGAAAATCTTCTTTCTCTTAAGAGGAGAGAAAAGTCAGGTTCAAAGGCCCCTGCAAAAGTTACCTTTGTAGCAGGTTGAGAGGGTTTGACCTCAGCTGGTATTTTGTTGTACAGTTTGTTGAACCTCTGAGTAAATTCAAGAACTGATTCAAAATTCATTTTACTTAAATCCCTAAATTCATTCAAATAATAGAGATGATCCTTCTTCTCTCCCCACTGTCTTAGGAAGGCATTTTCTAGATCATCATATGACCGTATGGACCCTACTGGGAGCCCTCATAACCAGGTTCTCACTTGTCCTTTGAAGGTTTGTACTAACAACATTGAGTAAACATATTCGTGTTTGATTCCAAGTATATCAACGAATTGGCCAAAAAAGGCTATATATTCGGTTGTGGTTATATATCCTTCTCCCATGAATTTAGGTAGGTTTTTCATATAAGTTTTGGGAAAATCATGAAGGAGGGTAGGGAGTACCAAGGGAACATATATGGAAGATACTTTGGCAAATATTCTAGGGGATGGAGGTTTTCCTTGACCTTTTCCACCTTCTCCTCCACCTCCGATGCCACCACCTCCGACAACGGCCATTGGAAGTCTAGGGGACAGACTTCGGGAAAAAAGGGGATTTTCAAAAACTTCTAGGGCCTGAAGTGGTGACCTTTTGACTAATTCGGAATGTGGCAAAGGAAGTTCCGGAAACAGGTCGTTAGGAGACGAACAATCTAGAAGAGGAGGAAAAGGGAAATGTGGACTAGTTTCCTTAGATTTACAAGATGTATATATAGTAGAACCAATAGGGGACAAATTAGGGTATAAAATATATTCTTCAGAGTTTTGGGAAACTGAAACCATTACTTCGGGTAAGGATGGAATCGATAGAGTGTCAATAATAGTGGGTAAGGAGAGGGATCCTTTGTTCAGACTGGTAGGAGTATCATTTGAGTTAATATCAACCTTTATCTTGGGTACAATTACTTCCAGATTTCAAGCTTAGCCTCGGGTTTACTAGTTGAGGTCTCTGCAGAGGGTACTTTTTTAAAACTCACTTCAGGGGTTAGTTCTTCAATTGGAACCTTAGCATTAACCTATATAAATTTGGGTTGGTATACTTTACCTTCTGATGCAGTAGTCGATTTGAGGTATCCATTTGTTTTCAACAACCTTTCGGGATCTGACATTGGTGTGGTCTACTTGTTGTCTGGATTCTTTCTGGTATTCTTTCGACTGAATACCAGTTTTATCTATGGTGGAGTCACCAAGTGAAAGATAAAAATAATCCTTACTTGTGTATTCAATCTTTGTTAACTATCAAAGATATAAATTTATCTTGTCGTTTTCCCAGGGGAAAATAACTTCATTTCTCCGTCCCTAGAAATGATGCCAAAAAGATGTTGGTCCTGAGATTAACCTTAAGGCTCAAAGAATAATTTCAGGCATCAAGAAAGTTTGAAGAGAATGTTTTTAAAAACTTATTTTTCTACCTTTAGTTATAAGAGAAAAGATCCTTAAATGAAATTTACAATGTGGCAGTACAAAGGTCATATTTCATGTCTGAGTCACAACTGTAATATTGAATGGGGTGGGGGAAAACTTACAAAACTGTTGAACAAAGAAAGGAATCAATTACTGAAGAATATCACCTTGTTGTAGTGGAAAAAAATAGATAGTGCACCCTTGAACAAAGTGCAAATTATAGTAATTCACATAGCTTGTAGGTCTTGTTTTACTCATAGTAAATACAGAGGAAAAACTGTTCACTTAACAAATTACTGATATAATACGATTATAGTAGTTGTGATACTAAATTGCAACCAAACATCTATCAAAGAAATGCATAGATAAATGTTGAGATATGGAAAAACAAAAGAAACACATAACCCAAACTGAACAAAATTTGGAATCTTTGTTTGCACTTGTATTAATACTCAAAGGAGAGTTTTCTCTATTACATCTGGCAAGAGGCAACCCCAAATAGATCTTGGATCTATTTATTTATACAAAACTGTCAAAACTCAAAATGGTTGGACTTCTTATAATAAAAATAGAAAATATTTGAAATAGGACAACAATGCATAGAAAATGATGAGCTTCGTTGGCATTCTCCTCCATCTCTTTGTTTGCTAGAAGAAATGATTCCTTTCCTCATTCCTTTAGGCTGGACACATCTGTCTTCTGGTCTTCTTAATAATTCAGCATAATATCTTAGCCGTGGTAGTTCTGTTTCCATACGTCTCTTCAGCTATGTTCAGTAATGCAATGACATTTCCTTACCTGCTCACAACTGTGCTTGCTTTTCCATGCTCAATGCATTGGTTTCATCTATCTAAAAATTCCACCACTATCTTTGATGGATCAATTGTTTCATTCACCTTGAAAATGTATAATTTCTTTTCCACTTGAGGTAGTCTTTCTTGGATTATTTTCACTTCTTGAGTCAAGGTCTGGAACTGTGAAGTTGGGTTCACTATCCATTTATTTATTTTAATAAGGTTAATCTAGCTCATTTCCTAAAAGGATGCCAGAGTTTCCTCTCTGCTCTTTCTAGAATTATGCTGGTTCATTTCAATATTGATTTGCACCAAGGCCTCTACAATACTCCTTCCATCAAAATCAATCACTCTCTTCCAATGATGATAATGCTTCCTAGAAAGCATCCTTTACTTCCCTAGCTAATATCTTGCCCTCAGCCAAATTTGTTTCCCACACCTTCAGGGCCACATCACCTCTTATTTATTCATAAGGGGAACGTCAAGGAAAATCAGGGATATTATCTTTCTGTGCCAATGCAATGGCTTCTTGAAATTTAGCTCGGGATAAGTGAGCTTCTCTTTCCTTGATACATACATCCTTCAGAGCAATTTCTACTGCATGATAGCACTTCTGTATGGCATCAACCTTCATAAAAAGATTCTATCGGGCCATTTCTAGTTTTTTGTTTATTTCCAGTGCTTGAGTCTGGAAGGCTGAGATATCTACTGATGTACCTTTAGTAAGGTCTAACTTGGCTTGCAATTTCCTTATTAACTCATCATGTTGAGTGACCAATCCTTTTTTGGCCTATGAATTTCAATGGAGCTCCTCGAGATTAGCTCGGAGCTGTTGGATTTGATGCCAGTCATAAGTTCTGATTTGTTCAAAGTCTTCGCTCGTCTTATTCTTTACATTCTATTCCATGGTAAGTATTTGATCTTGCAACTACCCCACCAATAATATTTTATGTCTTAATTGCTTTTCCAAATTCTCCACAGACCATTTATTTGCAGTGGCAAAGGCACCCAATGTACCTACAACTTCCTTTGCGAATTATGAATCATCGCGATTATTTCCATCATACAACATCCTCTGCCTATTGGTTATTAGCCTGTATTTCTACTATGATTCTATTTTGACGATGGCCCTCTGTTTCTTGCTAAATAAGAAATCTAAAGGAGGCATCTCTTCGGGAAAGATTGGGGTGAGATCACCTATGAAAATGACTTCGGAACTAGGATTTCTGAAACTAGACTGCAAAGGTGTCAATGAAGTAATAGGAGTACCGATATTCACAGACGGTTGTTACTCTACTGTATTGGCAGCAAGTGTGGCTGGTGTCAAAGGATATGCATCCTGTTCTTGCTTCAGGTAAGGTTTGAGATGAGCTAGGGCCTCGAGGATTTGCTACTCTGATAATGGGGCTTTTAATACTTGAGTTAAAACCTCAGATCTATTTGGGGTTTCCTCAATATCCTGTTTACTAGAGTTCCCTGGTTCTTAACCTAGAGGTATAGATTCCTGTGAAGGAGAAGTGGCTACTGATTCTCCTTATAGTACTTTCGACAAGTTGTTTCATCCATGTCTTTGGAAACTAAGGAAACTCGCCTGTTGATATAGAGGCAGGGTTTGGAACCTGTTCTGTACCTCTTCATAAGACTTGACTCCCCTGAATATTTTGTCGTATGGGGAGTCTTCGTGCACATATATTTTCATATTGAATTGGGCCAGGTGGTTCTCTACGATCTTGTGTGGGTCGTGCTTTTTGAATTCGATGTCAACCAATTTGACATCATTTAGAGCTGCAACATCTACTTTAGAGTGACTAAAATCCAATAGCGAAAACATACCGACCTGGAGAGGGAAGGTAGACCATACCTTTTTCTGGGCTACTTTCAGCTCCTTGTTGATGCCCCCTATTACTGTTTGGTAAGATACTTCTCGACATACCAGCTGGTTTGGTAAAAATCTTGGGAGACCATGGGGAGGGACTGAGCATCGAAAAACCCTGATATAAGAGAAGTTTTCTTCAATGAACCAATCTACTAGTTTTCCCATATTTCCCATGATTTTGTCTGAAATTCGAGAAGGTGGGAAACCATATTAAGCTATATGGACATGGACCACTACATTGTGACATATTTAGTAATAGAAATCTTTTTCTTTTTCCTCCCACAACTTGGAATGATAAAAGTGAATAGGCTCTGCACTGGTCGGGGTCCAGCTCCAATTCATTAGTGGAAAAGGGGTTATGAAGTAGATAACATCCATGAAATACACTGACATATTTAAAGGGGCAGGCTGCCCCTCTGATTTCACCAATTTGTATTCAGTAATTTCTTTGGCCAAGTTGTCTGATAAAATTTTGGCCCAATTAAAAGTGTAGCCCTCAGCCACCTCATGCATAATCAATACGCATGCCATCGGGAAATGAGTAGGACTCTTCTTCTCAAACAGTCTACAGAGCATCATGGCTAAGTAAATCATGTGAGTGTCCAATGACGCTGTGGCGTATATTCCATGAGCGTCGGTTCTGAATCTCTGGCTACCCCCACTAGAACTTGATTATATCGGGGTAACTCTTGTCGTATTGTATGCATTCCTGTTGCTCGAATTCCAATGTAAATGTAACGTTGTAATTATATTTAGGAGTGGAAGATATATTATACATTACTTGGAGGTGTTCTGGTTGGAATGACCCAACAAAAAAATTATGGTGGTTGGTGATGCTCCTGGTTTGGACGTCGATGTTCTCCAAGGCCCAGTCTCTCATGTCGTTATACATCATGATTCTCGGCCGCACAACTATCTTGTGTAGCTCTGACTGAGCTATATATCTAAGTTTAGCTTCATGAGTATCATATAATTCATCATCGGAGTCTTCTGGACAGTTTATAATCTCATGTTCTAGAACCTCGAACACCTGTGTCCAAGATTTCATAGTATCTATGGCTCACGGCATGGTATCCGATAGAACGTCTGCATTTGGATTTGAAATTTCTCCAGCTCCATCAGGCTTCTTTTTCATTTTTCATGGTGCCATGATATCCAGAGAATAGAACGAGGTTACCTGTCGTAGAGTAATTGCGTGAAATTCTCAATCAGATAAAACTTGCTACTTTGAGGAGGGTGAAAATGAATTCAAAATCGAAGTGTTTTTATTCACATTAGATGCATTGATTCTAGTATAGCTTTACTAACGCCAAATTTATTAACTTTAATGGAAAAGTCTACCTGGTGATCCACAATCTATGTTTGAATAATTACCGTTAATTGGTCATAAATGTCATTAATATTGGGAGGTTCGTGTTCGGGAACTTTAGATGAGATAGAGTGAAATTTTTTTGAATCCCAAATCTGTGGAGGTTAATCCCTAGATAATCGCTATTAAAACCTTAATTAATCATGTTTAAAAAGGTGTGTTAACTTCAAGTGTTTTGAACATTCAGACTTCGGGGTTTTTAAATGTAGCTCGAGAGGAAATCCCCGAGACCCGAAACTGTGAAGTGATTAATTATCCGGTAGTCGATTTAAGTCTTAATTAATCATATTTATCTTTAAGTGTTTCAAAAATTTAGACTTCGGGGATTTTAGGATACGATGAGGGGTAAATGTGTTAGAAAAACAGGACTACGGAGCAATAAAATAAAAAAAATGTAGAAACAAAACACAGAAGACACACAATGCAAGAGAGACACAGATTTATGTGGTTCACCCAGTGTGGGCTATGTCCACCAGAGAAATTGCCTAGTCCTTCCTTTATTATTATCCAGCAAATGAAGGGATACAACCTACAGCAAAACCTGCTGTAACTTCCTCTTATTTATCTCACAGTCTCCTCTCTCAGAATACAATATTCACCATCAACCATAGACGCAATAAATTTCCCTCATAAAAGAGGGTTGCCTTCTAGGGAAAAAAACCCTAACATAATCTCTACCATTAGATCTGCGACCTTATAATGAACGGTCCAGATTTACAATGAAATTACAATATACTTTTACA
>SNQJ01S0008286.1:57389-82062 GCA_010110895.2 Picea sitchensis
GCGTAGTAAACGATTTTGCAGTGAATTTGATTGCTACTCAATTTCACGACTTCTATGGATAAATTGGATGATTTGGACATGAATGTGTGTTTTTTACTGTCAAAGAGTTCAAATACAATATAGTATAGGGGGGAGGTGTCATTTTTTAGTTGAGAAGGAATTTGTTGTTTCTAATCCTGTTTCAGGGAAAGGAATTTTCTCTAAAACTAATGCTCCATCCACACTTTTCTAATCTCTTCGATGGTCACGTTTTTGGTTTCATGGAGAAAAAAATAGATGAAGAGAGTTATGATGACCAACTATCCAGTGAAGAAGAGGAAGATATCGAACTTGAAGTGGCAAATCATCGCCAAGAATGTTTGTGTGATTATGAAGGTGAAGAAAATATTCATTGAGACATTGAATGATTGGCCAACCAAATGGATCTCCAGAGGGAAGATATCATTGGGAACTAGCCAACTGAGGGGACCCAATGACCATGTAAAGGCATACATAAATATTCATATCACCACCACCACCAATATGGGGTATCCCTTTGATTGACATCTACTTCCAAATGTTCCAAACTTCAACCCTAAAAGAAAAGCCACAAGTTCTTGTTTGTTCAAAAGTATCAAAGGTTCTAGTGGTGGAGACTTGGAAGCTATGATATTCATGGTTGATGGAAAATATCTTGAATATTCATCTTGTTCCATTATTATAGAAATCACCAATCTGGGTGTCATTATTTCTTCAACTTCGTGAACCATTGATTGTGGAGATGTTGTAGATATTGATCCCAAAAATGAGATTCTTTCAACTTCAATATTTTGATGAAGAGAAATAGGATGTCATTACATTTCATTGTGTTCCTTGACTGGAGATGTAAAAGTTTCCAATCCTTCAACATCAAACATTAATGGTGAATTTCTCCTCTTTCTTGGTTCCAATTTCAATGACCATTCAAATCCAACATGTCTATGCAAAAGAGACAAATGCCTTGACATTTCTTCTTGATACCTAGAAAGAGACACACAAAATCCAAGTGGAATCGTTTCATTCTTGTTAACTACTAAATGGCAAGGCATTTTTCTGGTTCTTGAGTCCCATGATGTGGATCTCACAACTCTGGCTTACTGTTGAAGAAAATCCAAATGCCTCAATATTTCTTCTCAAATCCCAATGCTATTCTTCCATCATCATCATCATCCTCTCCTTCCCGTATATGTGAGGCTCTATTACCTCTTGACTATAATTCAAACAAACATTTTCTCCCCCCTATAGTTCGCTACCAGACACGAAGATCATCCTCAATAGCCACTTACCGTGTAGAATCCTCATAACTACATTGATTATTTTCCAATACATCGCATAGGGATCTCAAATGATCATATGATTTCTTACTTCCATTGTACCTCTCCCAAAGAGAAAGTAAACATCATCTCCTTGGCCTTAACTCACATTCACATGTTCACCTCCATGTTCAATTATTTCATTTGTGTCCAACCAAGCGAGAATCAATCTTCACTAAGACCTTCTAAAACCCTCAATTATAGAGCTTTCAACCTTATGGGAGTGGGGTATTTTGGGTATTTTCAGGTTACCATGATCCAAATATCACTTTCCCTCAGCTTCGATATTGATATTGCCTCTACCATAAATGGGAATAATATCTATATCCTTGACCTCCATGTAGATTAAACTTAAGGCTCAAAGAATAATGCCAGGCATCAGGAAAGTTTGAAGAGAATGTTTTTAAAAATTTCTTTTTCTACCTTTAGTTATAAGAGAAAAGATCCTTAAATGAAATTTACAATATGGCAGTACAAAGACCGTATTTCGTGTCTGAGTCACAACTGTAATATCGAATGGGGTGGGGGGAAACTTACAAAACTATTGAACAAAGCAAGGCATCAATTGCTGAAGAATCTCACCTTGTTGCAGTGGAAGAAAATAGATAGTGCACCCTTGAACAAAGTGTAAAGTACAATAATTCACATAGCTTTAAGGTCTTGTTTTACTCACAGTAAATACAGGAAAATTTTCTCACTTAACAAATTACTGATATAATACGATTACAGTAGTTGTGACACTAAATTGCAATCAAACATCTATCAAGGAAATGCATAGAGAAATGTTGAGATATGGAAAAACAAAAGAAACACATAACCCAAACTGAACAAAATTTGGAATCTCTGTTTGCACTTGTATTAATACTCAAAGGAGAGTTTTCTCTATTACATATGGCAAGAAGCAGCCCCAAATAGATCTTGGATCTATGTATTTATACAAAACTATCACAACTCAAAACGGTTGGACTTCTTATAATAAAAATAGAAAATATTTGAAATAAGACAACAGTGCATAGAAAATGATGAGCTTCATTGGCATTCTCCTCCATCTCTTCATCTACTGCAAGAAACGCTTCCTTTCCTAATTCCTTTAGGCAGGACACATCTGTCTTCAGGTCTTCTTAATAATTCAACATAATATCTTAGCCGTGGTAGTTCTGTTGCCATCTGTCTCTTCAACCATGTTCAGTAATGCAATGACATTTCCTTACCTGCTCACAACTGTGCTTTCTTTTCCATACTCAATGCATTGGTTTCATCTATCTAAAAATTCCACCACTATCTTTGATGGCTCAATTGTTTCATTCACCTAGAAAATGTATAATTTCTTTTCCACTTGAGGTAGTCTTTCTTGGATTCTTTTCACTTCTTGAGTCAAGGTCTGAAACTGTGAAGTTGGGTTCATTAGCCATTTATTTGTTTTAAGAAGGTCAATATGGTTCATTTACTAAATGGCTGCCAGAGTTTCCTCTCTGCTCTTTCTAGAATTATGTTGGTTCATTTCAATATCGATTTTCCTCAAGGCCTCTGCAATACTGCTTCCCTCAAAATCAATCAGTCTCTTGTCCAATGATGATAACTCTTCCTAGCAAGCATCCTTTACTTCCCTGACTAATCTCTTGCTCTCTGCCAAATTCGTTTCCCACACCTTTAGGGCCAGATCACCTCTTATTTGTTCAGAAGGGGAAAGTCGAGGAAAATTAGGGGTATTATCTTTATGTGCCAATGAAATGGCTTCTTGAAACTTAGCTCGAGCTAATTGAGATTCTCTTTCCTTGATACAGACATCCTTCAGATAAATGTCTATTTTCTGATAGCACTTATGTATGGCATCAACTTTCATAAAAAGATTCTGCTGGGCCATTTCCAATTTTTCATTTTTTTCTAGTGCTTGAGTCTAGAGGGATGAGATATCTACTGATGTACCTTCAGTCAGGTCTAACCTGGCTTGAAATTTCCTTATTAACTCATCACGTTGAGTGACCAATCCTTTGTTTTCCTGTGAATTTCGATGGAGCTCCTCGAGATTAGCCCACAACTGTTGGATTTGATGACGATCATAAGCTATGATATGTTGAAAGTCTTGGCTCAGATTATTCTTTATAGTCTATTACATGGTTAGTATTTGATCTTGCAACTGCACCACCAATAATCTTTTTTGTCTTAGTTTCTCTGCCAAATTCTTCATAGACCATTGATTTGCAGTGGCAAAGGCACCTAATAAACCTGCGACTTCCTTCACGAATTATGAATCATCGCAATTATTTCTGTCATACAACATCCTCTGCCTTTTGGTTATTACCCCATCTTTCTGCTGTGATTCTCTTTTGACAATGGCCCTCCGTTTCTTGCTAAAGAAGAAATCTAAAGGAGGCATCTCTTCAGGCAATATTGGGGTGATATCACCTACGAAAATGACTTCGGAACTAGGATTTATGAAATTAGACTGCAAAGGTGTCAATGAATTAATAGGAGTACCGATCTCTGTAGACAGTTGTTTCTCTATTGTATTGGTGGTAGTTGTGGCTAGTGTTGAAGGAGATGCATCCTGTCCTTGCTTCAGGTAGGCTTTGAGATGAGCTAGGGCCTGGGGGATTCACTACTCTGATAATGGGGATTCTAATTCTTGAGTTAAAACCTCACAGCTCTTTGGGGTTTCCTCAATATCCTGTTTACCAGAGTTCCTTGGTTCAAAACCTAGAGGCATAGATTCCTGTGCAGGTGAAGTGGCTACCGATTCTCCTGTATTACTTTCAACAAGTTGTTTCGTCTGTTTCTTTGGAAACTGAGGAAGCTATCATGTTGATATGGGGGCATGGTTTGGAACCTATTCTGTACCTCTTCATTAGACCTAAACCCCTAAATATTTCGTCGTATAAGGAGTCTTTGTGCACATATATTTTCATATTGAATTGGGCCAGGTGGTTCTCTACGATCTTGTGTGGGTCATGTTTTTTGAATTAGATGTCAACCAATTTGACATCATTTAGAGATGCAGCCTCTACTTTAGAGTGACCAAAATCCAACATAGAAAACATACCAACTTGGAGAGTGAAGGTAGGCCATACCTTTTTTTGGGCTACTTTTAGGTCCTTGCTGATGCCCCCTATTACTGTCTTGTAAGTTACTTCTCGGCATACTAGCCGGTCTGGTAAAAATATCGGGAGAGCATGGGGAGGGACTGAGCATCCGAAAACCTTGATATAAGAAAAGTTTTCTTCAATGAACCAATCTTCTAGTTTTCCCAGATTTCCCATGATTCTGTCTGAAATTCGAGGGGGTGGGAAACCATATAAAGCTATATGAACAGGGACCACTACATTGTGACAGATTTTGTAAAAGAAATATTTTTCTTTTTCCTCCCACAACTTGGAATGATAAAAGTGAATAGGCTTTGCACTGGTTGGGGTCCAACTCCAATTCATCAGTGGGAAAGGGGTTATGAAGCAGATAGCATCCATGCCATATGAAGACATATAGAAAGGGGCAGGCTGCCCCTTTGATTTCACCAATTTGTATTCAGTAATTTCTTTGGCCAAGTTGTCTAATAAAATTTTGGCCCAATTAAAAGTGTATCCCTCGACCACCTCATGCATAATTGATACCCATACCACCAGGAAATGAGTATGAATCTTCTTCCCGAAAAATCTATAGAGCATCATGGCTGCATAAATCATGTGAGTGTCCAACGAAGATGTGGCGTATATGCCATGAGCGTTTGCCCTGAACTTCTCTAGGTGCCCCCACCAGGACTTGATTATATCGAGGTAACTCTTGTCATATTGTATGCTTTCATGTTGCTCGAATTCCAACATTAATGCAACATTGTAATTATATTTAGGAGTGTGAGACAGCTTATACATTACTTGGAGGTGTTCCGGTTGGAATGACCCAACGATAAATTTCTGGTGGTTGGTGATGCTCCTAGTTTGGACGTCGATGTTCTCCAAGGCCCAACCTATCATGTCGTTATACGACATGAGTCTCGGTCGTGCATCTATCTTGTGTAGCTATGACCGAGATATATATATATATGAGTTTAGCTTCATGAGTATCATCTACTTCATCACCAGAGTCTTCTGGACAGTTTATAATCTCATGTTCCAGAACCTCGAACACCTGTGTCCAAGATTTCATAGTGTCTATGGCTCGCAACGTGGTATCCTATAGAACGTCTGCATTTGGATTTCAACTTTCACCAGCTGCATCAGGATTCTTTGTCATTTTCTATGGTGCCATGATATCCAAAGAACATAACGAGGTTACTTGTTGTAGAGGAATTGCGTGATATTCTCAATCAGATAAAACTTGCTACTTTGAGGAGGGTGAAAATGAATTCAAAATTGAATTGTTTTTATTCACATCAGATGCATTGATTCTAGTATAGGTTTACTAACGAAAAAATTATTAACTTTAATGGAAAATTCTACCTGGTGATCCGCAATCTACATTTGAATCATTATCGTTAATTGGTCATAAATGTCATTAATATTTGGCGGTTCGTGTTCGGGAACTTTAGATGAGACAGAGTGAGAATTTTCTGAATCCTGAATCTGTAGAGGTTAATCCCTGGATAATTGCTATTAAAACCTTAATTAATCATGTTTAAAAAGGTGTGTTAACTTCAAGTGTTTCAGACATTCGGACTTCAGGGTGTTTAAATGTAGCTCGAGAGGAAATCCCTGAGACCCGAAACTGTGAAGTGATTAATTATCCGGTAATCGATTTAAGTCTTAATTAATCATATTTATCTTTAAGTGTTTCGAAAATTTGGAGTTCAGGGATTTTAGGATTGGATGAGGGTTAAACATCCGAACTTTGAAGTGTGAAATCATTAATCATCTCTTGACCATGATCAACTTAATTAATTAAAGTTTTAATACCTCGAAATTTTGGTGTTTCGATGATTTGTGAATTGGTTCTTTGTTATATTTTCGAAGGGTCATTTCCCGTAGTGATGTGTCGTAGATGACGTCATTCTAGATGACGTGTCGAGAAAAGGGAGGTGCGACGTGTTACTTAGAATCGTATGAATCTTCAAATGAAAATGTCAGAAATAGGTGCCACATGTCCACTCAGAGAAGACTCAAAAGATACACGTGTACCACGACTCATGTCCTTCAAAGGTTTAGGAAAAGTGATGAACGGATGCTTTAGGGTTTCAGGACTTTTATCCTTAATACTTATCGAAATACCCGAAGCATGAAGCTCTAGAGCGACCTTTAGTGATTTATGTCTTTAATCATTAGGCGACTCCAAAACTCCGAAGAAATTAGGATCGCTTGATCAAACGGAAAAAACTTCATCAACGACAGATATCACACACGCCTTATTACTCATTAACTAGAACTGAATTTGATTTAAAATTCGCAAGTTCTTCTCTAAGTTACCGTTTTGGGAAAAATTATAATTTCATGAAGTGGAGAATGTAAAGCTCAAAAGTTCAGGATTATATGTGTTCCAACATAGGCTCCATCTAGGGATCACGTCTCCCTGTGAGACGTGGAATAACGGTAGAACGAGTGCCTTTATTGGGTGAATGGAGTCATTATTACATTTTTGGGAAACACACATTTCATGGACTAATCATACACAGAAAAATTTAGCTTCAACTGAATCTCAAAAAACCTTCAAAACACATCTAATTATTGATCTCAAGTTAGGCTATTAATAATTTTCCTTCTATAAAACTGAGTTTGGATTTGCTTAAGATAATCAAAACAACCTTAACTGAAATATTAGACTTTGGTTGATTTCGTTTGCATCAGGGTTAAGTGAATTTAACAATTTATTTAGGGAATCCCTTGTTGGTTTAGGATGTAAATATTACCAGAAGGAGAACCAGATACCAGATTATGTTATATATGTGTATGATAGCCTTACAGACATCATAGATATTGCTTCACTGCCAGCGAGCCTTTTCAGTACCCCGGTGAAGTTATCTACATCCCCCATTGAATTTCCTTTCACCACTTCAATTCACATTTTGCTGAGATGAGGGAAATAATTATATGAATTTCCTTTCATCATCTCTTTTCGGAAAAAATGGGGGCAATCGAATTATGAATTTCCTTTCACCATTTGTCTTGGACTAGATGGGGGCAATCAGATTATGAATTTTCTTTCACCATCTGTCTTATATTTTAATATTTTTGAAGTGGGGGAAATCAATTTGTATGTATCATACAAGGGATGATATCTGCTTAAAGTTTAACAACAAAGATCTGTCAACATTTTTTTTGATTGTACTCTGGGCTAATTCTCTCCCAATCTTCAATACACCTTCACCTATAGGGGAATTTTATGGGAATTTTATTTTTCAGGGATTGACCTTGAGAGAACTAATCAGTTTAAAATCTGATAGAGGAGTTAAATTTATCAGGATTATCCTAGACATACGTTTTTTCAGTTAAAATCACAGGAATCATAAATATTTTCTCCTAATCTCGCTTTGAATGTATGGTTTTAAATTTTTAGAGTCAAGGTGAAACCCTTTCTTTCTATGAAGACTAAGGAAAGGATAGCGGAGATTGGAAGTGAATAAAATATCAAAGATAGACATAGTAGAATGGAACAAAGACTCAGAGAGTCTGTGCAAAAGGGTCTCATTCCCACACAAGTTTGTTTATTGACTCTAGAACTTCGCTTCGAGCCCTTTTTAATTCTTATTTTATTTTCTTTTTATTTCATTTTTATTTCATTCAGAAAGGGATTCATAATTAAGCTGTGATTTTATATTTTTCTGATCTTTGATCAGGTGAAAATATCTATATGAGTGAAACCCTCTTTGCATTCAATAAGATTCCTTTGAAATTTCATCTTGGATTAGTGGTGTAGGAGTTCATACCTCATATTTCCTTTATATTTTCAATCAAGTAAATCATTAGTTTATTGCCTGTTTGGGGAGAAAGAAAATGTTTTGAAAGACGAGTGTCAGCTTTTGATACCTTCTCACCTCTCATCTGACAGTAAATATTTTGCACGGGAACAAATGAGCAATGTCAGAAAATCTCGTTGAATAGAAATAATATGCAGTACAAATATTTTATATTTTTCTTTTATGATATCAAATAAGACTTGGTTTATTTACAACGAAAAGTAAAATTTGGATAATCTACAAAAGAAAATGAAATTGCAAATCAAAACATGAAACCAAACCGGTATATACAATGGGAATGTGAAATACGATTATTGCATAAAATGTTTTAGGTAACTCCCTTTGATAGGGGTGTTGAGAATTTTTCCGTTGAGGTTTTCCAGTAGGAAGGAATTTTTCCCCTCAATAGATGAAATCCTGAATGGACTGAACCAGAGATGGTTGAACTTTCTGTGTTTCCCTGCATCTTCTTTTCTAGCATCCCACTTTAAAACTAGGTTTCCAGGAAGAAACTCCATGTCTTTAGCCTTTTTATCAAAAAGGGCCTTCATATTATCTTGGTACTTCTGAAGTCTGTCATCTACTTCGGCCCTATTTTGTTGGACCTTGATTATTTGATTTATCCTTCTTGTAACATCATTTGGCTCTTCATTTGTGTCTTGCCATAGCTTCATCACAGGAAGGGTGAGATTGATAGGAAGGACGCTGTTAGTACCATAAACCATTTGAAAAGGGGACATGCCTATTGATTTCTTGGTGCCGATTTGATTTTCCCATAAGGCATATTTCAAATGAACGTGCCAAGCCTTCTTATTTTCCGTTAACACTTTTTTTATTATAGTCATCAGGATCTTGTTGGATGATTCGACCAACCGATTGTCTTAAGGATAATAGGCTATAGAATGTCCTAACACAATGTTGTATTTTTGGCAGAAACTGACCATTGCCATAGATTTGAAAGCTTGGGCATTGTTAGTGACTATTTTTTGTGGACAACCAAATCTTGATAGGATGTTTTCTTCCAAGAAATTTATTACCACCGAATTTGTAGCATTATGAGTCGAAATGGCTTCGACCCATTTCGTGAAGTAATCGATGGCGGTTAAAATCCATTTATGTTGTGCGCTTGATTGTGGATGGATTTCTTCAATGAAATCTAGACCCCATTGTTTAAAGGGAGCTTTTGTTTTGACTGGGACTAAAGGTAGTGCAGAGAGATTTTTCTTACCAGAGAACAATTGACAAGATTTGTAGGCTCTGACCTTGGCATTTACATCAGTAAATAATCTTGGACAATAATACTCAACTCTTAAAATATTATAGGCCGTCACCCTCCAGGCGTGGCTTCCTCCACAAACTCCTTCATGAAATTCATTTATAACGCCTTATGTTTCAGATTCTATTAAGAAAATTAACAATAAACCTAGAGGATCCTTCCAGTATAGCTGGACATCAATAATACAATATTTAATTGTGTGCAGCTTCAAAGTTCTCGCCTTAGATGGAGTCATGTAACTCAAGCACTGAAGGGTAAGGATGTATGAGAAAATATCGCGATACCAAGCAGAGGAAGAAAATTTATCTTCAATCTAGACTGTAGGGGTTTGATTGTCAAGTTCCTCTATATCTGGGATATATCTGCGTGATTCCAGGTGGTTTATCCCGAGTGCCCTGAAATTTGATTATGCTAACAATTTCGCTAGGCCCTGACCTTTGACTAGCTTGGTTGGTTTCACTTCTAGATCAAACTCTTGAATTTTATCCAACCACCGACCTCTTTTTCCATCACTGTCTAGTTGGACCAAGATGTCTTTGACAACACTTGTTGCCACGTAAGTGATTATTTTGGAATGCAACACATATATTCTGAAAGTTTTGAGAGATTTCACCATTGCGTAAGCTTGTTTTTCAAGTATATCATATTTCAATTCTCCATCCCTGAGAATTTTACTAAAAAAGGCTATCAGTTGTTCAAAACCTTCTTCGTTCTTTTGCAGGAGAACCGCTACGACAATATGTTCAGAAGCGAAAGAGAAGATCAAGAATTCCTTGGTATAGTCTGGACTAGCTAACAGTAGTGCTTCACCTATAGTTTTATTGACTCGCTCGAATGATTCTTTAGCTTCTACAGTCCATTTTACTTCGCTTTCTTTCTTCCACATATCTGTAATCAATTTAATTATTTTAGCAAAATTGGGAATGAATCTTCCCAAAAAGTTGATCTTTCCTAAAAAGGATTGAATTTATTTTTTGTTTCTAGGAATATTAATTGTGTCTATAGCCTCGACTCTCTTAGGATCAACCTTGATTCCTTCCTTTGACACTATATGACCCAAGAGATTACCTTCTTTCATAGCAATATGTGATTTCTTAGGATTAAGAGACAAACCAAATTTTATGCATTTCTCAAAAGTTTGTTTGAGGTGTACCAAATGTTCTGCATTAGAGTTAGAAAAAACTATCAAATCATCGAGATAAATGACAGCAAATTTGCCTCTTTCACTGATGAAAGCTATATCCATCTCTCTCTGGAAAGTATCCCTTTCGTTCATAAAACCAAAAGGCATTTTATCATACATGAAAGTTCCCCACGGAGTGGTAAACGTAGTTTTTTATTTGTCATCTTCATTGAACACAATTTGATTGTATCCTGAAAAAACCATCAATCATGGACAGTCTGTTAGCTCCAACTACTTTTTCTAGGACATGATCCATTTTTGGTAGTGGGTAGTTTTCTTTGAGGGATGACTAATTTAAATTTCTGAAATCTACACAAAGTCTTATTTCTCCATTTTTCTTCCTGACGGGTTCCAAATTTGCTACCCATTCAAAGTACCTGAGTGGAATGATAATCTTTGTGTTGAGAAGATTTTTGACTTCCCTTTCTATCACTGGCAGGAGGATAAGATTTATCTATCTAAGCTTCTTCCTGAAAGGTTTGATACCATGCTTTAAAGGAATCTTATGTTCAATTACATAAGTATCGTAAGTTTTTAGATCGTTATAGGATCTCGTGAAGACGTCTTTATACTATCCAAGCAACTCAATGTACTTACTCTTCATTTGGGCTTGAAGGTATTTAGATATCTTGACTAGTTTAGGATTTTCCACAGTTCCTATATTACAGTCTTCAACCTCTTTGGGTTGGGGATGTAAGGTAGATTTTAATGGTATGTCATCATGGTCAAATAATCTCTCTAAGGGGATCAGACCTCTAGGGATCTGATTTTTTTTAAGCACAAGCATACGGTGATTTTCGATCTTATCCTAGAACTTTTAAGGATTTTCACCTTCCTGCATGACCCATATAGGATTGTTCTGGTTTTCCTGATCTATGTGAGTTTCAGAGAACTCATCAACCATTTCAAGGAACTGTTTAATTTGTTCGTCATATTCAAAGACTTTCCAGTGCTGAACATTATTTTGGATTGAAGGTCTGTGTCTCATTTCAATGTGATATTTCAGTTTTAGGATAGTAAGTGGTACAAACGTCGCAACTTCTTTGGCTAAAGAGTCGGCTTGTTGATTTTCCATCCTGGGAATAGAGTGAATATTAAAGGATGAGAAGAAATTCTCTATCAAATCCTAGGCGCAATTTTTTTATGACCTTGGCCTTGGATGCTTATCTTGATATTGTTGCTTTATTTGTTTCACAATAAGCTCATCATCGCCATAGACTATTAGATGTTCAAATTTTAAATTTTCGACAGCCTCTAATCCTAAGACTAGAGCTTCATACTCACATACATTATTTGTATAATCAATCTCCCACTATAATCTATATGAAAAGGGGATAACGTACTCATCTCCTAGCGCTACAAATAACACTCCAGCCCCTGCTCCTTCATAGGACGAAGCGCCATAAAAAAACATTTTCCATACTCCTTCTCTATTATTTACACTTTTCTTTGCTTTTTCCACTTCTTTATTTTCTTCTTCTATACAGTCTTCGAAATCATCATCTATTAATAATATACAATTTCGTAAGTCCTGATCAACAACATAGACTGGATAATTGTTTGGATTTTGAGGGTCACTTACTGTATATGCCAGTCTTGTTTCTTTGTACAGTCGCGTGAATTGTCCACTGAAAATTGGGATTGTAGTGTAAGTCATGTCCAACTGAAGTGATCCTAGCAATTTGGCGCCCCAAGACCTGGATAGAAGCATGTCGTACTTGGCAGGTACGTCAACAACGATTACATCCATAAGGATACTTTTTACAGGAATTTGTGCAAGATTCACTATCAAATCTTTGATCATGCCAAGACACTTAACTTTTCTAGAATCAAACGAGTATAAGTTCTGATAAGGCCTAGTGATTCCGAGGCCCAATTTTTCCATGATAATTTTAGGCATTAAATTATGAGAGGCCCCATAATCTAACATGCAGTTGTGGAGTAAGTGGCCGTGCATAGTTAATGTAGTATAAAATGGAGTGACATAATCTTTAGTGTTTTCAATATGTGGACCGAACACGATCATAGGTCTTTCATCCTGCAAATTAATAACATCTGCATGACATTCAACATCAGAAAAATATATCATTTTAGCAATTTTCTTTTTATATATCGGGTTTTTTGCAAGCTCAATCAGAGGCATGGGGATTTTAATTTTATTAAGTTCATTTTCTAAAATGAAACCTCCGTTTTTTTTTTTTTTTTTTTCGGTTTCTCTGGTTGGAATTGTTGCTTCTATATTTTTTGGTCTCTTAGTTTGTGTCTCTCTTGTTTCAACTGGTCTTGTCCAGGCAACTTGTGTTTCAATTGGTGGTTTAGTAACAAATGCCTCATTTTTTTTTATTTCTTAACAAAATATTTTTCGGTGGAACATTCGTAGGATTTTTTTCTCTGGGCCTTAAATTGTACTTTTGTTGGAGTTCGACCATTATTGATTCAACGAGTCCTTGATATGCATATTCTCCTAGATTATTTATACTTTCCTCATTATTAAACATGGTTTCTAGGTCTAGAGACTTTTCATAATCCTGTCTAGTTAAATGAGGCTCCAGGTCCTCATCACTAAGGTTGTTTAGATCCTCTTCTAACTCCTCATAATTTTGCATGTCATCCCTCTGCATAAAGTTTTCAGTTTTAAAAGGGGCTTGGATCTTTTGATCTTAATTTTTTACTTGTCTTTGTTGCATCTGAGGGTTATGGTTTCTTTTGAACTGATTTCTAACGAACAGATCAGGTTTGGCTTGGTCTAATTCCATCCTGGATTTTGTTTGATAAGTCTTTAATTATTTTATCCATCTCATCCATTTTTTCTTCTGCGGACTTCCCATATCCAAAGGGTCCTGCTTGTTCTTTGAAATGCCTAGGCTCTTTGGTTCCTCCCTCAATCTTAGTTTTTAATTTCCTGGATGCCATCATATTGGATTCAATTTCAATGGCATCGTCCTGCATCCCTGCTAGAGTGGCATATCTTCTTTCTCTTAAGAGGAGAGAAAAGTCAGGTTCAAAGGCCCCTGCAAAAGTTACCTTTGTAGCAGGTTGAGAGGGTTTGACCTTAGCTGGTATTTTGCTGTACAATTTGTTGAACCTCTAAGTAAATTCAAGAACTGATTCAAAATTCATTTTACTTAAATCCCTAAATTCATTCAAATAATAGAGATGATCCTTCTTCTCTCCCCACTGTCTTAGCAAGGCATTTTCTAGATCATCATATGACCGTATGGACCCTACTGGGAGCCCTCAGAACCAGGTTCTCAATTGCCCTTCAAAGGTTTGTACTAACAACATTGAGTAAACATATTCATGTTTTATTCCAAGGATATCAACGAACTAGCCGAAAAAGGATATATGTTCGGTTGCGGTTATATCTCCTTCTCCCATGAATTTTGGTAGGTTTTTCATATAAGTTTTGGGAAAATCATGAAGGAGGGTAGGGAGTACCAAGGGAACATATCTGGAAGCTACTTTGGCAAAGATTCTAGGGGATGGAGGTTTTCCTTGACCTTTTCCACCTGCTCCTCCACCTCCGGTGCCACCACCTCCGACAACGGCCATTGGAAGTCTAGGGGACAGACTTTGGGAAAAAAGGGGATTTTCAAAAACTTCTAGAGCCCGAAGTGGTGGCCTTTCGACTAATTCGGGATGTGGCAAAGGAAGTTACAGAAACAGGTCGTTAGGAGACGAACAATCTAGAGGAGGAGGAAAAGGGAAATGTGGACGGGTTTCCTTAGATTTACAAGATGTATATATAGTAGAACCGATAGGGGACAAATCAAGGTATAGAATATATTCTTCAGAGTTTCAGGAAACTGAAACCATTACTTCGGGTAAGGATGGAATCGATAGAGTTTCAATAACAGCGGGTAAGGAGAGGGATCCTTTGTTCAGACTGGTAGGAGTATCAGTTGAGTTAATATCAACCTTTATCTTGGGTACAATTACTTCCAGATTTCAAGCTTAGCCTCGGGTTTACTAGTTGAGGTCTCTGCAGAGGGTACTTGTTTAAAACTCACTTCAGGGGTTAGTTCTTCAATTGGAACCTTAGAATTAACCTATATAAATTTGGGTTGGTATACTTTACCTTCTGATGCAGTAGTCGATTTGAGGTATCCATTTGGTTTCAACAACCTTTCGGGATCTGACATTGGTGTGGTCTACTTGTCATCTGGATTCTTTCTGGTATTCTTTCGACCGAATACCAGTTTTATCTATGGTGGAGTCGCCAAGTGAAGGATAAAAATAATCCTTACTTGTGTATTCAATCTTTGTTAACTATCAAAGATAGAAATTTACCTTGTCGTTTTCCCAGGGAAAAATAACTTCATTTCTCCGTCCCTGGCAATGATGCCAAAAATATGTTGGTCCTGAGATTAAACTTAAGGCTCAAAGAATAATGTTAAGCATCAAGAAAGTTTGAAGAGAATGTTTTTAAAAATTTATTTTTCTACCTTTAGTTATAAGAGAAAAGATCCTGAAATGAAATTTACAATGTGGTAGTACAAAGGTCGTATTTCATGTCTGAGTCACAACTGTAATATCGAATGGGGTGGGGGAAAACTTACAAAACTGTTGAACAAAGCAAGGAATCAATTGCTGAAGAATCTCACCTTGTTGTAGTGGAAGAAAATAGATAGCGCACCCTTGAACAAAGTGCAAATTATAGTAATTCACATAGCTTGTAGGTCTTGTTTTACTCATAGTAAATACAAAGGAAAAAATGCTGACTTAACAAATTACTGATATAATACGATTACAGTAGTTGTGATACTAAATTGTAACCAAACATCTATCAAAGAAATGCATAGAGAAATCTTGAGATATGGAAAAACAGAAGAAACACATAACCCAAATTGAACAAAATTTGGAATCTTTGTCTGCACTTGTATTAATACTCAAAGGAGAGTTTTCTCTATTACATCCGGAAAGAAGCAACCCCAAATAGATCTTGGATCTATTTATTTATACAAAACTGTCAAAACTCAAAACGATTGGACTTTTTATAATAAAAATAGAAAATATTTGAAATAAGACAACAGTGCATAGAAAATGATGAGCTTCGTTGGCATTCTCCTCCATCTCTTTGTCTGCTAGAAGAAATGATTCCTTTCCTCATTCCATTAGGCTGGACACATCTGTTTTCTAGTCTTCTTAATAATTCAGCATAATATCTTAGCTGTGGTAGTTCTGTTGCCATATGTCTCTTCAACCATGTTCAGTAATGCAATGACATTTCCTTACCTGCTCACAACTGTGCTTTCTTTTCCATGCTCAATGCATTTGTTTCATCTATCTAAAAATTCCACCACTATCTTTGATGGATTAATTGTTTCATTCACCTCAAAAATGTATAATTTCTTTTCCACTTGAGGTAGTATTTCTTGGATTCTTTTCACTTCTTGAGTCAAGGTCTGGAATTGTGAAGTTGGGTTCACTATCCATTTATTTATTTTAAGAAGGTCAATCTAGCTCATTTCCTGAATGGTTGCCAGAGTTTCCTCTCTGCTCTTTCTAGAATTATGCTGGTTCATTTCAATATTGATTTTCCCCAAGGCCTCTGCAATACTCCTTCCATCAAAATCAATCACTCTCTTCCAATGATGATAACGCTTCCTAGAAAGCATCCTTTACTTCCCTGGCTAATATCTTGCTCTCTGCCAAATTCGTTTCCCACACCTTCAGGGCCAGATCACCTCTTATTTGTTCATAAGGGGAAAGTCGAGGAAAATTAGGGGTATTATCTTTCTGTGCCAATGCAATGGATTCTTGAAACTTAGCTCGAGATAAGCGAGCTTCTCTTTCCTTGATACAGACATCCTTCAGAGAAATGTCTACTGCCTAATAGCACTTCTGTATGGCATCAACCTTCATAAAAAGATTCTATCGTGCCATTTCTAATTTTTCGTTTATTTTCAGTGCTTGAGTCTGGAAGGCTGAGATATCTACTGATATACCTTCAGTCAGGTCTAACCTGGCTTGCAATTTCCTTATTAACTCATCATGTTGAGTGACCAATTCTTTTTTTTCCTATGAATTTCGATGGAGCTCCTCGAGATTATTCCGGAGCTGTTGGATTTGATGCCAGTCATAAGTTCTGATTTGTTCAAAGTATTGGCTCATCTTATTCTTTATAGTCTGTTCCATGGTCAGTATTTGATCTTGCAACTGCCCCACCAATAATATTTTATGTCTTAGTTGCTCTGCCAAATTCTCCACAGACCATTGATTTGCAATGGCAAAGGCACCCAATGAACCTGCAACTTCCTTTGCGAATTATGAATCATCGTGATTATTTCCATCATACAACATCCTTTGCATTTTGGTTATTAGCCTATATTTCTGCTATGATTCTATAAGAAATAAGAAATCTAAAGGAGGCATCTCTTCGGGAAAGATCGGGGTGAGATCACCTACGAAAACGACTTCGGAACTAGGATTTCTGAAACTAGATTGCAAAGGTGTCAATGAAGTAATAGGAGTACCGATATTCGCAGACGGTGGTTACTCTACTGTATTGACAGCAAGTGTGGTTGGTGTCAAAGGATATGCATCCTGTTCTTGCTTCAGGTAAGCTTTGAGATGAGCTAGGGCCTCGAGGATTCGCTGCTCTGATAATGGGGCTTCTAATACTTGAGTTAAAACCTTAGATCTCTTTGGGGTTTCCTCAATATATTGTTTACCAGAGTTCCCTGGTTCAAAACCTAGAGGTATAGATTCCCGTGAAGGAGAAGTGGCTACTGATTCTCCCTGTAGTACTTTCGACAAGTTGTTTCATCCGTGTCTTTGGAAACTGAGGAAGCTAGCCTGTTGATCTGTAGGCAGGGTTTGGAACCTGTTCTGTACCTCTTCATAAGACCTGACTCCCCTGAATATTTCATCATATGGGGAGTCTTCGTGCACATATATTTTCATATTGAATTGGGCTAGGTGGTTCTCTACAATCCTGTGTGGGTCATGCTTTTTGAATTCGATGTCAACCAATTTGACATCATTTAGAGCTGCAGCATCTACTTTAGAGTGACCGAAATCCAATAGAGAAAACATACCGACCTAGAGAGGGAAGGTAGACCATAACTTTTTCTGGGCTACTTTCAGCTCCTTGCTAATGCTCCCTGTTACCGTTTAGTAAGATACTTCTTGACATACCAGTTGATTTGGTAAAAATATTGGGAGAGCATGGGGAGGGATTGAGCATTGAAAAACCCTGATATAAAAGAAGTTTTCTTCAATGAACCAATCTGCTAGTTTTCCCAGATTTCCCATGATTCTGTCTGAAATTCGAGGGGGTGGGAAACCATATAAAGCTATATGGACAGGGACCACTACATTGTGACATATTTAGTAAAATAAATCTTTTTCTTTTTCCTCCCACAACTTGGAATGATAAAAGTGAATAGGCTCTACACTGGTCGGGGTCCAACTCCAATTCATTAGTGGAAAAGGGGTTATGAAGAAGATAACATCCATGACATACACTGACATATTTAAAGGGGTGAGCTGCCCCTCTAATTTCGCCAATTTGTATTCAGTAATTTCTTTGGCCAAGTTGTCTGAGAAAATTTTGGCCTAATTAAAAGTGTAGCCCTCGGCCACCTCATGCATAATCAATACCCATGCCATCAGGAAATGAGTAGGACTCTTCTTCCCGAACAGTCTACAGAGCATCATGGCTAAGTAAATCATGTGAGTGTCCAATGATGTTGTGGCGTATATTCCATGAGTGTCAGCCTTGAAATTCTCTGGCTACCCCCACCAGAACTTGATTATATCAGGGTAACTCTTGTCGTATTGTATGCCTTCCTGTTGCTCGAATTCCGACGTAAATGTAACGTTGTAATTATATTTAAGAGTGGAAAATATATTATACATTACTTGGAGGTGTTATGGTCGGAATGACCCAACAAAAAATTTCTGGTGGTTGGTGATGATCCTGGTTTGGACGTCGATGTTCTCTAAGGCCTAGCCTATCATGTCGTTATACATCATGATTCTCGACCGCACAACTATCTTGTGTAGCTCTAACTGAGCTATATATCTAAGTTTAGCTTCATGAGTATCGTCTAATTCATCATCAGAGTCTTCTGGACAGTTTATAATCTCATGTTCCAGAACCTCGAACACCTGTGTCCAAGATTTCATAGTATCTATGGCTCACAGCATGGTATTCGATAGAATGTCTGCATTTGGATTTGAAATTTCTCCAGCTGCATCAGGATTCTTTTTCATTTTCCATGGTGCCATGATATCCAGAGAATAGAACGAGGTTACCTGTCATAGAGGAATTGCGTGAGCTTCTCAATTAGATAAAACTTGCTACTTTGCGGAGGGTGAAAATGAATTCAAAATCGAAGTGTTTTTATTCACATTAGATGCATTGATTCTAGTATAGCTTTACTGACGCCAAATTTATTAACTTTAATGGAAAAGTCTACCTGGTGATCCACAATCTACATTTGAATCATTACCATTAATTGGTCATAAATGTCATTAATATTGGGAGGTTTGTGTTTAGGAACTTTAGATGAGACTGAGTGAAAATTTTTCGAATCCCAAATCTGTGGAGGTTAATCCCTAGATAATCGCTATTAAAACCTTAATTAATCATGTTTAAAAAGGTGTGTTAAATTCAAGAGTTTCGAACATTCAGACTTCGGGGTTTTTAAATGTAGCTCGAGAGGAAATCCCCGAGACCCGAAACTGAGAAGTGATTAATTATCCGATAATCGATTTAAGTCTTAATTAATCATATTTATCTTTAAGTGTTTCAGAAATTTGGACTTCAGGTATTTTAGGATACGATGAGGGGTAAACGTCTGAACTTTGAAGTGAGAAATCATTAATTATCTCTTGACCATGATCAACCTAATTAATTAAAGTTTTAATACTTCAACATTTTGGTGTTTTGGTGATTTGTTAATTAGTTATTTGTTATATTTCTGAAGGGTCATTTCCCATAGTGACATGTCGTAGATGACGTGTCCAGAAAAGGGAGGTGCCACGTGTTACTTAGAATCGTATGAATATTCAAACGAAAATGTCAGAAGTAGGTGCCACGTGTCTACTCAGAGAAGACTCAAAATATACACGTGTACCACGACTCGTGTCCTTCAAAGGTTTAGGAAAAGTGATGAACGAACACTTTCAAGTTTTGAGACTTTTATCATTAAGGCTTATCGAAATACCTGAAGCATGAAGCTCCGGAGCGACCTTTAGTGATTTATGTATTTAAACATTAGACGACTCCAAAACTCCAGAGAAATTAGGATCGCTCGATCAAATAGAAAAAAATTCATCAACGACAGATATCATGCATGCCTTATTACTGATTAACCATAATTGAATTTGATTTAAAATTCACAAGCTCTTCTCTAAGTTATTGTTTTGGGAAAAATTATAATTTCATGAAGTGGAGAATGTAAAGCTCAAAAGTTCAAGATTATATGTGTTCCAAAATGGGGCTCTATTATCTCTCGACTATAATTCAACAAACATTTTCTCCCCCACATAGTTCGCTACCAGACACGAAGATCATCCTCAATATCCACTTACCATGTAGAATCCTCAAAACTACATTGATCATTTTCCAATACATCGCATAGGGATCTCAAATGATCATATGATTTCTTACTTCCATTGTACCTCTCCCAAAGAGAAAGTAAACATCATCTCCCCGACCTTAACTCACGTTCCCATGTTCACCTCCATATTCAATTATGTCATTTGTGTCCAACCAAGAGAGAATCAATCTTCACTAAGACCTTCTAAAACCCTCAATTATAGAGCTTTCAACCTTATGGGCATGGGGTCTTTTAGGTATTTTTAGGTTACCGTGATCCAAATATCATTTTCCCTCAGCTTCGATATTGATATTGCCTCTACCATAAATGAGAATAATATCTATATCCTTGAACTCCCTGTAGATTTTAACCTTGTACAGTTAATTACTGCAAACAAATTCGTAATAATAATAAAAAAGATACAATGGCACACACACACATTACACAAATATTTGACCCTGGAAACCCAAACCGGGAAAACCAACAACCTGTTTAGAGCCGCACCTCTAATATTTTATTCATCATTTGGCTTCATTGTTTACAATACAATATATATAGGATCCTGCAACATCCAAAACCCCTAATCCATTGAATTTTATTAGTTAACAACCCTAACTCCTTAACTAGAATTAGAAAACCATCGGTGAAAACCATGTGTCAAAAAACCACTAAAACATGGAAGCAAAAACCGCCAATTCTTTTTTCCGAGGTAGTTTCCCCCAAACCCCTGCACATGGGGACTCCCACCCCCCTGCAACCCCCATGTGACCCCTGCACACAATGATGACAACAAGTTTGGTCGTGCAAAGAATATAATACATACCCAACACTTCCCTTTGGAGACATGACATTCTTTGAAATTGGAATGGTGATAGATTCATTGATAAAGACACGACCAATAGAACAAGTTCCCACTAGCTGTAACGATAGGATCCATGGTCATGCATAAGATAATATTACACTCAAAATATTTATCACTAGGAAGAGAAGAACTCAAAATGGGCACTAGAATCCAATTCCTCCAAATTTTCCACCCAAAATGTACAAAGATAGACAACAAATTATATAATGATCCATTTCGGACCATGTAAAGAACTAGTGAACACCATGGCTGGGTACCTAGGTGTCTTGGTAGATGGAAATGTGTCCATAATATGGACAATTGTTCAATATTTATAGTGAGTTTGATCGTAGGCCTTGGAGTACAACATGTTCCTAGTCAAACTGTGTGGTACTAGTGTTCGACCTAAAGGTACGGTTGGTTCGCAAATGGTATGTTGTTTGAGATGACAACTCTATAAGTTAATGGAGAAGCATGGACACCTTGATTCAAATATGGAAGAAAGTTGTTTGGGTGAATGACCACTGGTTGATTATTGTGGAAATTAAATTTATAGTGAATTTGCATTTTTTTCACTAAATAAGCTAGCTAATGGTGGTAGACTTAATTATGAGTTGGAATAATGATATTGTAGCGGTAAAGACACTAATATTGTTCTAGATGCAACAAAGAGTTATTTTGGAGTTTGATCGAAAGGATGTTGGTGATAGTTCTAGTGGTTGCACTAAAGATAGGATGGTGATGGACAAACAAGGTAAAGTTTGTGTGTCATGTTTAATAAAAGTAGAGACCATATATAAATATGAATCACACCTTGTATTTGTAGCAAGTATAAGGTGTTATATATAAGTCTTGCATATTGGACAATAAACATTTTGATCTTATATTTTTCCTAGAGTTTGTAGTTGAGAAGAGTATTGTAATTGTACCTAAGCAATATTGTAAAACATTGTGCTTGGTCCTTCCATGAGATGGAGTATGTTATGTTGGAATTATTGATTGTGTATTGTCATTGATGGAAACATGAGTCAAACATATACAATAATCAAAGAAAAATGAAGATCACCTTGGGGAAGAGGAATGTCACCTTGCAATAGAAGCAATTCGTGATCAATGTTGATCACGATAGGATCCAAAATGATCCTATGTTCCTAAAGCTCAGGAGAGATAGTGGGGAAAGGATACACACATAGAATCAGAGAATGGAAAGGATGAAAGAAAGCTCAGAAGGGAGAGATAATTACAGAAATTCTATCAGGATTGAAATCCCCACAATAAAACTCCAAAAGAATCATGTTCGTTGATGCAGTTCTCGAGACAATCCTGGACCATTAGATCGCGCAGAAGTGAGATCCCGTTAGATCATATTGAGAAACTTTGGTACAATCGAAAACTATCAGATAACATAGAATCCAAGGTCTGCAAAGAAGAACCCTTCATGAAGGATCCTGGAATCCTAATCGTCCATTCAATATTCAGGAATAAGCACAACTGTTAGATCGATTTAGGATCTGTCTTGATCGTTAGATTGAACCAAGTGGAAGGACAGGATAAGTGGAACTCATAAGACACAAAGTCTTGAAATCTATGAAGTCGTGAAATGAACGTCAACCATCATATCTCGTGGAGAAAATTCGGTTCAGTTCTCAACCGTCAATGGTGAAGTGGAAGGATAGGATAAGAGGGACCAAAGGCATGAAGTTCCAAAATCCAACCAACCGTTAGATCGAGGGAAAAAAATTGGGATAAATACAAACCATTATATCAAGAAGGAATAGACCAATGGTAGAGATGAACTCAGGGTGATCATTATTGATGAATCTGGAGATAACATGTGGCCACTACTAATTGGTATTCATAGGAAGCTATTTGGAGTCCAGTGGAGAAGAGTTGTTTTAGCACTCCGAAATCGGAGTATCGAAATAAAATATTCCTCTTCGATACCTTTTATTAAATGTCTAGAAAGGTAACACATGGTGACTATTGATTGGTGTTCGGAGGAAGGTATTCGGAGTCCAGTGGAGAAAAGTTGTTTTAACACTCCAAAATCAGAGTATCGAAACATAATATTTCTCTTTGATGCCCTTTATTCAATGTCCAAAAAGGTAACACGTGGCAACTATTGATTTATGTTCGGAGGAAAGTATTCGGAGTCTAGTGGAGAAGAGTTGTTTTTAACACTCTGAAATCGGAGTATCAAAATAGAATGTTCGTCTTTTATACCTGTTATTCGATGTCCAGAAAGGCCATAACATGTGGCGAATATTATTTGGTGTTCGGAGAAAATTGTTCGGAGTCAAGTGGAGAAGAGTTGTTATAACACTCTGAAATCAGAGTATCAAAAAAAGAATATTCCATTCGATACCATCGATTCAGAGAACTGAAGAATGTGGAAGTGGCATCCCTTTGAAGACAAATAATCGAAGAATATTCCTTTTGAGCTTGGACGAGACATGCAGTAAGATAAATATGACACGTGGCTCAATCAACAGATGACAAGTGTCAAGGTCTAGTTAGCACATTAGGTATACGAAAGTCACAAATCAAGGTGAAATGTGGCAACCACTCAGCCAATGCCACGTCAACAATGACATCAAAAATCCACGTCACTCCAAGAGGAATAACTTCGGTGATATCCAAGCTTCCTTTATCAACTAATCGTCAAAGTTTAGAATCGCGAAGTAACACTAATATTTGATCTACTTTGGGATCATTCTTGACCATTGATTAAACGTAATGGAAGGATAGAGTAAGCGTGAATCACGAAGTAACGCTAATCGTTGATCTACTTCGGGACTATACTTGATCGTTCGATCGAGTACAGTGGAAGGATAACATAAGGAGTACTAACAAATGATAGCAATTGGTTTCCCACTCTTGATGACCACATCGACATGTCAAACTTCAGATGAATACAAGGTTTGAAAAGTTCAATAATCCCGAAGACCCGGAGAGAAGAATACCCCGAGAGTTGATCCTAGCTCCTGGTCATGTTAAGGTTCTTAAGAAACTTGAGGGCCAAGTTCAATAACTACATGGAAATAATGAGTTAAGCCTTTGGTTCTTAGCCGAAGGGAATATGACAAATAATGTCAACATGGAGTGCTTATATGTACTTCGAAGAAGTTTACTTCGGGAAGTATTACTCTGATAAAATGAAAGAAGGATGAATTTCAGAGGACTTGGTTCCAACACTGGTCTCGTGACAACACTTAAATGGATAAGCCCATGGTTTTGAGCCCATGGTCATTTGGACATTAGGTTGAAGAAAGCGCCTTTGCAAAATACGATTTATGTAAAACAGTTAAAGGCTTGGAATTTGACAAGATTAACACCATATGAATACATAGAGCTGGTAAAAGATTGAATCTGGTCTGTTGAAGAACTAGGGATGCAATAGAAGCATGGGAACAATATAAGGAGTCGATCCATAATTGTGATCAACTCATGTGGATTAAATTCGAATCAAGATCATTCTTCTAATTAATTGAGAAAATTACACAATAAAAGGAGAAGATTATTTATGTTAAAATTAAATAAAGAGGTGCAATGGTTCATGTCAATAGACATGATGGTTCAATCTTATACCTATTGAAATACTATATAAACCAGAA
>SNQJ01S0008286.1:148374-167726 GCA_010110895.2 Picea sitchensis
GAAGGTTCATTTAGGTATTAAATTCCCCCCCCCCAACCATGTTTAGAACTCAAATCCCATTTCTATTGCATAAAACCTACTCATGGAATGTAATATTCCAGATATAAAAAGTACGTAGAACATAAATAAATAGCTAGAAATGGCATATGAACAATAATATAACCAGAAAAACACCATAACAATACCAAAATGGTACCATAATAACACCAGAAAGAGCACTTTGATTACTAAGAGCAATGTTCACTTTCCTCTTCAAGGGGGAAACCTCTAGTAGAGCGAATCTCTATTACAATAATATCCAAGAAAACAATTCTCATACCCTCAACTCCTATTTATACTAAATATGTCTATCAAAAGAACCATCTAGAGGAAGATCCTTCTAGAAGCGAAAGCTTCTATTAGGTCTTCTTACATTGCACTTATTCTTCCTTATTTCTAGGCCTTCTTAATATTGGCCTTTATTACATGGAAATATTTTATTCTACCTACATGAGGGGTTAGGTCCCTAACATGTCCTCCCCCTTAAAAACAACCTTGTCCTCAAGGCTTGAGATGAGGAAATTGTTGTAGAATGGTAGCTGGTTCCCAAATGACATCTATTGGAGTTGTATCTTTCCACTAGACTAACACTTCCTTGATGGTTCCCTGACATAGACAACGCTCACGCTGGTCCAAAACTGCTTGTGTTTGTATCCAAATGGAGCCTTCTTCGTCCAACTCGGGAAGGGTGGTTTGAGTTTGGAACTTAGTTCCAATCATCTTATTTAATAAGGAAACACGAAAAACATGATGGATCTTAGAATGACTGGGCAAAGCTAACTGATCGGCCACCTTTCCCACATGATTGAGAATGGTATAAGGACCATAAAATTTGGGTGCCAGTTTCTGGCAATGGTCAGCCTTGAGGGAATTTTTCTTGTAAGGTTGTAGTCGAAGAAACACCTAATCCCCTTCTACAAATTGACGTCCAAAGCAACCTTGATATTCTTGTTGCTTCATGCAATTTTGGGCCATCACCAAATTCTCTTTGAGGGTACGGAGAATAGCCTCTCAAACTGTAAGCATTTGGTCAACTTCCTGGACCTTCGAGACACCTGAAAAATATGAGATAACTGAAGGTGGATTTTGTCCATATACCGCTTCAAAAGAAGTCATGCAGGTAATTGTAGGGTATGAAGTGTTGTACCACCATTTAGAGAGTGGTAACCATTGAGCCCATTTATTTTTCCTTTCTGATGCAAAACACCTCAAATATGTTTCCAAACACTTGTTGACAATTTTGGTTTGACCATCAGTTTGGGGATGATAAAATGTGCTGATATGCATTTGGGTGCCTTGTAGCTTTAACATTTCTTGCCAAAAATTGCTGGTGAAAGTTGGGTCGCAATCAGAAACAATAAAATGCAGCATGCCTTGAATCTTGAAGACTTGATCTATGAAACGTTTAGCCACAATGGATGTTGTAAATGGGTTTTGAGGATCACAAAAATGAGCATACTTGGAAAGATGATCAACTACCACCATGATGACTGATTTATTGCTCGATTTATGTAATCCTACAATAAAATCCATAGAGATATCCCACCAAATAGCAAGTGGAATTGGAAGCAGTTGTAGTGTGCCAGGAGATTTGATTATTTCGCTCTTGTTGCATTGACACACATCACATTTAGCCACAAAATTACAAACGTCTTGTTTCATACCATCCTAGAAAAAAAAATGTTTGACCCGGTTATAGGTTTTGGTAAACCCAAAGTGCCTAGATGTGGGTGTAGCACGAAGCTCAGAAAGTACCATGGATTTAAGTTTTGACTATTTACTTAAATACAAACGACCTGTGTATCAAAGATCATCATTGAGACAAGAGTACCTTGGGGAAACTGGAGAATTGGACTACAATTGTTGTATCAGATGTGAAATTTTTGGATCGTGTAGCCATTCCTAGCGAACATCTTGGAGCCAATCTAGTGCAATTAAGGAGAGAGAAAAAAGGTACCCTTTATCTTCATATTTTATAGAAAGTGCATCAACAACCACATTGTCTTTTCCTTTTTTGTAAATGATCTCATAATCATATCCAAAGAGATTAGTCACCCATTTCTATTACTCTGGGGAGGAAAGGCATTGTTCCAGAAAATACTTGAGGCTTTGATGATCTGTCTTAATTTGGAAGCGTTTCCCTAATAGATAAGGGCACCAAAGATCCACGACATGCAAAATAGATAACATTCCTTTTCATAGATTGATTTTCCCAAATTTCCCTTGGACAGTTGTTTGCTAGTAAAGGCCAAAGGCCGACCCTCTTGCATAAGGACAACACCAATTCCTTTCCCATAAGCATCACATTCGAGGACAAAGGTATTTGTGAAATCAGGAAAGGCCAGGACTGGAGTGGTGCACATGGCCATCTTCAAGGTTTGAAAATCCTTAGCAGCTACTATAGGCCAAGTGAAAGAATTATTTTTAAGGAGTGCAATGAGAGGTGCTGCAATATTTCCATAATTCTTAACAAACTTGTGATAATAACCTGTTAAACCCATAAATCCACACAATATTTTGAGAGTCTTGGGGTGAGGCCAATCTTGCATAGCTTCAATATTTTTAGGATCCACCCTGACACCGACCTTGCTAAAAAGATGACCCAAGTACTTGACTTCCGAGGCGCCAAAAGAACATTTAGATTGTTTGAGAAAAATTTGGTGCTGAGAGAGGAGATGGAGAACCAGATCCACATGAGAAATATGGGCTATCCAAGTTTTACTATATATTAGGATATCATTAAAGAAAACTAAGAAAAAATGACGGAGAAAAGGACAAAAGACATGATTCATGAGGCTTTGGAAAGTGGAGGGAGAATTACACAGGCCAAAGGGTATGACCAAAAACTCATAGTGTTCCTCATGATTTCTAAATGCAGTCTTAGGAATGTCTTCCTCTTTCATATGGATCTGGCGGTAGCCAGAACGAAGATCAAGTTTAGTAAAGAACTGGGCGCCACTCAATTCATCCAAGAGGTGATCGATGACATGGATGGGAAATTTGTATTAAATGGTGAGTTTGTTGAGGGCATATAAGTTAGGGCACGTGCGCCAAGAACCTTCTTTCTTAAGGACCATGACCACAAGAGAAGAATAGGGGCTCGTACTAGGGAAGATAAAACCTGCATTGAGTAGTTCTTGAACAATTTTCTCAATTTCATTTTTTTGGGAAAATGGGTGATGATAGGGACGAATATTGGGAGGAAGGATGCCTATGACAAGGGGAATGGAATGATCATGAACACCATGGTAAGGAGGGACTCCCTGGGGAGTGGAAAAAACCACTTGATGTTTAGAGAGGATGGATTGAAGGTCCTGCGGCACAGAGGGTGTCCCAGTTGCTTGTATGGCATGGAGTTGGGAAATAATGATAGAATGACCTTTTTTGAGTATCATTTCCATGAAATGGGAACTAATGATCTCCGGGGAACCGGAAGTGATGCCTTGGAACTTATATGGTTTTCCCTCCTGGTCGAATTGCATGGTTAATTCCTTAAAATCCATGAGAATGGGACCCAAAGTCCTTAACCATTTTGCACCCAACACAATGTCACAACCGCCCATGTTGATAGAAAACATATGAGATTTTAGGTGGTATTCACCAAATTGGAGATACACACTTTCAAAACACCCTCCACATTTCATGGACCTGCCATTGGCAATCATGATTTGAAAATTATAGACTACCCTGATATATAAATTAGTTTCTTGGGAAATGTGGTGATGAATAAAATTATGGGTGCTTCCACTATCAACAAGAATGATGACCTTCCTATGCTTGAAGTAACCAATTAGCTTGAGGGTTTGGGGAGAAGAGAAGCCAGTGAGATCATTTAGGGAAATGATCGGTTCTACTTCAGGAAGGTTTGAGGGAGGGGTTATTTTAGTAAGTTCAGTTGAAACGGACAAAAGAGGAACCTCAACATCCTCTTCAGAAACATCCTTACACTTGTGTCCTGGAAAATATTTGTCATCACAATTATAACAAAGGCCTTTGAGTTGGCATTCAGTGATTTCGGCCTTGGTCAATTTATGGATCTTTAGTGGGGTAGAAGGAGGAGTGTGATTTATTGGTTTAGTGTGAGGAGTAAAGAAGGGTTTTCGGTTTTGAGAAGAGACAACTTGTTGTGCTTCTATAGCTCTTTTAGTATCATCCACCCAACTTTGAGGTTGAGCCATTAGGACATGGTCACAAATCTCATCCTTGAGGCCACTGATAAAAAATTCTTGGAAAAAAACATCAGACATTCCCTTTGTACGAAAATCTAGTCGGTCAAAATAAACTATAAAGTCTTCCATTGTGCCAGATTGTTTGAACTTTGTCAAATGACCTAAATGGTTGGTGTTAGTGTCAAAAAGTTCATAAATCTCTGCCACAAAGTGTGTCCAAGACACATACCTTTGGTAGGCATTTTTTCTCCATTGTCACCATTTTCAACTTTATTGATCTAGATGGAGAACACCATACTGGAGTTTGGCCAACTCATCTGTAATGCCATACAAAGAGAAATAATGTTCCATTGAGTTACCCAACCAGTGTGACCCGAGCCATAAAATTTGGTTGCATCCACACGCGGAAGGTGTAGGTGACGCTGAAAGTGACGGGGATGAAAATTTGGGAATGAGAGGAAGTTTCACCTTTGGTATGCAAAGGTGGGTCAGATAAGGGAATATCTGCAGGGATATGCAGCTTGGTGCAGATCATCGTAGTGACTGATTCAAGATGGGTAGTCATGTCTTGTTTGAGGTCTTGTTTGAGTTTCATGATTGAGGCAATGATTGAGGCAAGTATGGAGGAATGAATTTTTTGATTGATGGAGACAATATTGGCACTAAGTTGTCGCACTTCTTGTTGGGTTTCTGTGAAATTAGAGTGCAAGGTATTGAAGCGAGCTTCCAACTCTTGGCTATGGGTATGGGCCATGATGACGAGGGAAGACGAAAAGGGGTGGGTGGGACCACACAGAAAATGGGTTATGGGTGAAGTGTATCACAACGATCAGGGTGACAAGTTGAAGCCAATGGGGTAAATACCAAATAAGGGTGTTGGAAGGGGGTTGGGTCCACAATTTTTTTTTTTTTTTTTTTTTCTAAAATATGATAGGTATGAATGCGATAAGGGAGAAGAGAGAAATCCAATGGAATATGTATCAAATAATGGTTCCAAAAGGATCCAAACATTTAATTTTTTACTCTTATGGAGTTATACTCCGATCTAAAGAATATTGCAGTGATGAAATGCCCAAATGTTTAACAGGAAGAAATGTGTAGTAATTTCACATCTTGAATGCAGGAGACACAATTGCACGACAATAGATCTTGTGTGTTCTATTTTCGTTTCCTTCCCAAGGGTTAGGTATTCAAGGGTTCTACAGACAAGGGTTTTCCCTATGTTATGGCTCTTTGATATACATGCGGGGTCCAACAATAGTACTCGACCCAATATCTTAGGGCACCAACTACGGAGGATAGACTGTACCCCTAGCTGTACTACTCGACTACCTAGGTACTATAGAGTATATTCCGAAGTGTTGTTCTCGGTGGCACTATATAATTCATGTGGCCGATTAGTTTATCTATGGAGGGCTTCAGGAGATCTAGTATGATTCGTATACAGGTGTTGTCTGATGCACTACCACTTGAAGGGGTACCAAAAGGGGTTACAAGGGTGGCCAACATATTTGCGCTTAAGTACCTCTTCTATTTCCTACATGTATGAATCCCCGGCCGTGGGTTTATGCTAGTAATGATATATCTATGTAGCTTAAAAACGTCGGAATACGTCTCTACCCTGAAAAGAAATTAACCCACAATTTTCTGGCAAGGAAGGTGCTCTGATACCACTTGTAATATTCTAGATATAAAAAAGTATGCACAACATAAATAAATTGCTAGAAATGGAAGATGAACAATAATATAACCAGAACAAAAACACAATAATACCAAAATGATACTAGAATAACACCATAAAGATCACTTTGATTATTGAGAGCAATGTTCACTTGCCTCTTCGAGGGGGCAACCTCCAGTAGAGTAGAGCTCTATTACAATAATATCCAAGACAAAAATTCTCATACCCTTGACTCCTATTTATACTAAATATTTCTATCAAAATAACCATCTAGAGGAATATCCTTCTAGAAGAGGAAGATTCTATTAGGTCTTCTTACATCATACTTATTCTTCCATATTGCTAGGCCTTATTAATAATGACCTTTATTACATGGAAATATATTATTCTACCTACGTGAGGGGTTAGTTCCCTAACATGGAACCCATATCCCACTCATATGCTAAAGAACCTCAACCATGACCTCAACACATTCTCATTTAGGGTATGTGTTTTTTTTTAATCATGGCACTTGTATCCCTCTAGTAGACCAAAGAAACCATAAAAGGGTCTCGTGTGGTCATTCAAGTATGTGTCTGAGTATGTAGGTATCCACAACTAGTCATAATGTTAGAGAAATTTATGGATACACATTGTGTATTAGGTTTTGAAATGTCCAATGTTTCGAGTGGATACTCCAACCATCATCAAGGACACTTGAAGCTTTCATGGTTGAAACGATTGTTGAGGTTTGAATTAATAAAAGTAGAATGGAAGTGATCGTTGAGAATAGGAACTAGGAAAAATAATCGTTGAGCTCAAATATTAACAAGGATAGTAATTTGACCATTGAGATCAAAGAATGATAAATAACAAAAATTAAGAATAATATAGTACTAACGACTTTTGAAAGAAATGAATGTTATTAAGATGGATTAATATTAAATAATCAAAATTCTTTTTAAATACAAAAGATAATAATAATGATGATAAAGTGAAAAAGTTAATCAATTGAATAAGCAAGGATATAAAATGTGAGAAGGTTTTATTGAGATGAAGAAAAATATAGAAATAACTAGATGTGAGGACATCAATAGATCAAAAGTTGATCGTAGAGATAAGATCAATTATTAATTAAAAAGGAAGTAACTTAAGAAGTGAAAAATAATAAAGTTGTAATTGAAAATTGTTATGATAGATAAATAATAATAAAAAATTTAGATAAATAAGATTTCTATATAATTTAACAACGTTTTTAATATAATATAATAAGAAAAATAATATTGTAAGGGAATTAAAAATGATAAGAAAGATATAAGGTGGTTTCAGAGAGAGAGAGGATGATATTAATGGGAACACAAAGATTGCGAGGACAAGATTAGATCAATTAACCCATGAGATCATAAATAGATCCAAAATAAATTAGGATCTAAGAATAAAACAAATAATAACAATCCAATATTAGAAAACTAATTTAAGTTATGAGGACAATGAAGTCTCAAAAGTTGTTGAAACTAATGAAGAATTGAGAGTGGTTTAAAAATACAAAATAGTGTAATAAAATGTGATCAAGATTTAATAATTTTGTTCATAAAGGAAAATAGTAATGTTAATAAAGTAAAAGAGTTAAACTTGAAGAGGCGGAGAGAAAAGAAAGATGACACTCAAGGGAACCATTAGATTATGAGAAAAATAATAGACGCGAAAGGTTGGGGAGTGAGGAAAGGAGGGACACAATCAAGTGAATGAAAATGAAGCCTAAGGTTCAAGGTGATGAATGGCGGTCTTCCAGAATTGGCTAAGTTTGTAGCCATCTTCATGATTAAAATAATTAGGATTTTTTGTCAATTTCAAGAGCTTCCCAAATGAGGCGAGAGGAGTAATAAGGGGATGAGGCAAGAATTTTGGTTTGGTCGAAACAAATGAGGTATTTGGATTTAAATGAGTTTCTGGTGTTAAATGATTTGGATATATGATTAAGGGTGGTATCAACTATATTCTCTTTAAGATGGGATTTGAATGATCTACCAATTAGACCTATGAAATATTTTCCACAGGAGTAAGGAATTGGGTAAACTCTTGGACCAAGCATCATGTCAGACTTGTCTTTAGTAGTCCTAAAAAGTTTTTTTAGGGTTTTAAAGGGTTTGAAAACAATTTTGATATTCTTCTTATCCAAGAGTTTTGAGATATGATCGATGGTGCCTTGGATATAGGGTAGGGTGAATGGTCGCTTTCATTCTACCTTTTTAAATTCAAACCTCACCTCTTGTTTCAACCATGATATATTCAAGTGTCCCTGATGATGGGTGGAGTGTCCACTCAAAAATTAGACATTTCAAAACCTCACACAATGTTTATCCATAAATTTCTCTAACATTCAAGGATGTGTTCAACACTATATCCATAGAATCTTTGTGGGTAGCAGTTGTTGTTCATGGTAATTGAACCCGAGAAGCATAATTTATTTCACAAGGCCCATTATTCACCTCTTGTAACCTTGGTTAGATCTCTAGACACATTCCTAGTGCACAAATAACCTAGTGATGGTGCCCATAACACCCTTGGAGGTGATTGTTAACCAACATAGGTCATATGTGGAGATTCAAGGAGTCATTCATGATGCTTGAGCCTGAGAACATAGGTTTAGGGCTAGAGGCAATTGTTTCCCTCCCCTGACTATCGACACAAACCCAAAAATCATCCATGATTCCCATGACCTAATAATGGTGTCTATATTCAACTCAAATGTCAATGACTTCCTAGAGAGGTCTCATGTTGTGGTTTCTAGGTGTTGTTCATAGTGCTCGAAGTTGAGAAGGTTTAGTAAGGTTTAAGGTCATTGTGTCTCGCTAACTATGTTTATGCATCAACATACATTTTCAGTGCACAAGACCTATTCATGGTGCATATATCCCACTTGAATGCCAAACACCCCCTACAAAGTTCCCTCTTCTTGGTTTGAGTACTTTTTTTAGGCTCTTGATCTCAAGAAGCTTTGATGAGATCCTAAGACACTTGTTTTCAATCTTTGATGATGATAAAGGTCCCACAAACCATCCATGCCCTTTTGTGGTGGTGCAAGGACATGTCCGTGGCACTTGAACTTGAGAATCTATGTTTAGGACTAAACGCTTTTGTTTCCCTCCCATTACCAATGTGAAGCATATGCATCGAATGGAGACCATTACAATTCGAGTATCATTTGAACCTCCAATCAATGTTCCATCAATAAATAATGATCAATTTGAATAAGACACTGAAAGTTTGCAAGATACTTAGTATATAGAGGGAGAAATTAGACATTCAAAATTTATGCAACCTTCCAATGAAGAGGCTCCTACACTACAATATCATGATGAACAATTATATGTTCATAATAACAACCACTAGCATGTCCAAATCACTCCAAATCCTAACCATTAGGTGAATGAAGTGATACAATCTCCCAATGAATTTTGCAATCACATGGTGATGGGTTTTAGACTGTAGGTCCACCTTCCATAGCTCATATATATCTAGTGCACAATGAAGAACTCCTAGACGTGTTCACATGGATCATATTTCTCTAGTGATTCTTGAAGGTAAGTTGCCTAAATGAACTATTGATTGTCAATGCAAAAAAATTATTGAAGACTATTTTGAATTGAAAAATGCGGAATCACTCAGTTTAGTTGTTAGAAAAAATATTGGCATAAGGACAGTTAAAAGTTCATAGACTACTAATCATGTTATTAGAAATATTCAAGTTTCTTTTAATACACTTATAAAGAATACTTGTTCAAAATATCATAATGTACCTCATTGTGTATTTCTAAAATCGATTGTAAATAAGGCCACAAGGTAACATTACTTTCTCACACACACATCTAGCATTTTTAAAGTAAGTGCCAAAATCATTTGAAACTATTCTATTAGAAGAGAAATCCTTGACAACTTGGGTCAGTAGATTTTTGATCCTTTATTTTTAGGCTTGCTCATTCCGGCATGAAGTTAATTGAAGCTGTTAAGGGACTAGTCCAAAATTGTTTCCATGAAAATACTAGGCCTTCATCCAATCAAAAGGATGTGTTAAAGTTGAGAAGATGTTCTAGTGATTGTGAACCCAACAATAAACGCTTTCTTGACATGAAACATACAAAACTATATGAGATATTAAAGAATGGATGCAAGGAACTAAACCTAGGCCAAATATATTTTGAAAAATGCAAGCCTTAGTATGTTAGAATATGTGCATACCATAACATGTGCTAGTCTAGATACCACAAAGAATTTGGTTATTATTATAACACATTATACAAATCCATTGTGTTTTGCATACTAACCATGTGTAAGAATGCTCAACCATACTACCACCAATTTCATCAAGATAATTTGTTCATAGCATCATATTTCCAAGGATTTATGGACAAATGTTTTATTCAAAATATTGTTTAGATGGGGCATGCCCTAGGGTGCAATGGATTTGCATTATTGAGCCAATGCATTCATTAAAGTGAGGACCATGAATTTGGTAGGATGGGATGGTGGTTGACATGCAAAAATTCAAATATGTTACTTATGAACTAGACAATGGGAAAAGGGAAAAAGACATCACTAGTGATGTCCCAAACCAATGTTGTGTACCTAAAGGGAATACATTATTTAAAATTGCACTTTGAAATTTTATGTATAGTTTATAAGGTTACATTGCAATTATTCCCTAATTTTTGTGCCATTAGGTATGAGTATGTAATTTCATCAAGGGCCTTTTGGAAACAAAACCAAAAGTATTTTCAACATGTCCATGTGGTGAAATCGCAGGATGAACAGTTCATAATATGTAGGGACACCTTTCCCTTCAATATCAAACTGTCAATTCTGCATTTTGTTGAGAATTGCACCCTCCAATGACAAAATGAGATTCAAATCCAACATTATCTTTTATAGCAGGTCTAGATAATGGTACATATCACATATATGCATGGACCAGATAGCAACAAAGACATGAGGATAATATTAAAGTAGTCTAACCTCTACATAAGTGATGATAGGTGCTTTGACCTATATTATGTACAATATTTCTTTCAAATGTTCTACAAACACTTGAAGGAGAGAGAGATACACAGATGGATCGACATTGGATTTGGTTATTCAATGGTTGAGTTTGTTGCACAAAAAATGCAATGTGCTGCATATTTGAAACTATTTTAGATGTAGTAAATATGAGCATGACATAATTGTTGCATGTGTAAAAACTGCACTACACAAAATGAGATTCAAATCCAACATTATATTTTATAGCAGGTCACGATAATGGTACATATCACATATATGCATGGACCAGATGAGGAAAATATTAAAGTAGTCTAACCTCTACATAAGTGATGGTAGGTGCCTTAACCTATATTATGTATAATATTGCTTTTAAATGTTCTACAATCACTTGAAGGAGAGAGAAATATGTAGATGGATCAACATTAGATTTTATTATTCAATGGTTAAGTTTGTTGCACAAAAAAATGCAACTTGTTGTATATTTGAAACTATTTTAGATGTAGTAAATATGAGCATGACATAGTTGTTGCATGTGTCAAAACTACACTACATAGAGAGGAGATGAATTTTATGACAAATTCCCCTATCTAAGATGCAAAATCTATGGTTCAATGAAACTTTACACTAGTGATAGAGGCAACAAGAACACTAAATCACAAAGATAAACTCTTTTTTAAGACGAAAAAAAAAATCTTCTCAACCAAAAATTAATATTTTTTTAAATAATTAACCATGTGATTTTATAAGCTGCGTTTTTTAAGATTTTGTTTGCATTAACACCATTGTCAGCCTGTGGAAAACCGATTTGCTTACAAAATCACAAAACAAACTATAGATTTTTTCACTTGGAGGTGACAATCCAAATTAACAAGGAAGGAGATTTTTTTATGTCACACAAGTAAGATCAATACTAAATAGTTAATAAGTTGAATCGTGTTTTACAAAACTTCAACTTGATTCTTGGTAATGTCTTTTTCAATGAATATGTCACCATCAATGCACAATGTTCCATTTTCACAATATTTTCAAGTTGTTTTTCTCAATTATATTAGTTTTTAATTTATCTGGGGCTTGGCATGCTTCTATGTATTTTACTTTTGTGTTGAAAATAGAATCTATCAATTGTCTCTTACTTGACTATGAAATTACACCACCCAAGATAAAAGAGTAACTTGAGGTTCATATCTTGTTATCAATGTCTTGTACCCAATCTGCATCACACTAACCTATAAGTTTTAGATTTTTTTCTAAACTTTTATTGAATGTAATTGTGTGTTTAGTTGTTGCTTGAAGATATCTGAAAACTTTTTTCACAATTGCCCAATATTTTTGTTTAAGGTTGTTGAAAAATTGGTTCAGAATGCTTATAGGTTGGTGCAAGTCAATGCTTCTCTTTCATGACATGTTAGTTGCAGGGAAAATTTTAGAGTCTAAATTTCTCCCATGACCTAATTTTACATGCTTTTCCCCCAAAAAAGATTCACCAATTTCGTTTTTTTCTAAAAATGATTCGCCAAAATTCTATAGGATAAAATTATTTAACCTTAAAAATCACCAAAATTTTATAGAAATTATATAAAATCCATAGAAATTTGAATATTTTCACAAAAATATTGTCATTTTACATTTTACAATTTGCATATTAAGGATGAATAAGATTGGCCAAGGTTTATAAACTTTAAGATAAATGTCCATCTTTAAAATTTTACTTGGTTAGTTGCAATGAAAATCTGCAAAAACAACAATCTCTTGATTGGAGGAATTATTAGAGGTACTTGCACAACTTATTAGAATATGGTTCTCTTGATTGGAGGAATTATTAGAGGCATATGCACAACTTATTAAAATATGTTGTTAGAAAAATTCACATTCTTCTAACATTGGTATGTTACTTTTCCTCTAAAATATAATGTATATGTTCATGTTAAGATGTTAGTTTAGTAGGTATTGTTGAGGAAGTTTATAAAGAGGACTAAGGTTGGTAAGTGGTGTTTTGTTCTCTTTCGACAAGTAATTGCCACATCCAGAAGGTAATATTTCTATCATTGATCAATCTCTTCCACATACTAATCACACATTGGAATCAATTATGAGCTTCAAACTGTTTGGGTTGTTTATTCATCGGTTGAATTAGCATTCAGAGAAAATTTCTTCCCATTGAGGTAAGTGTATGGTTTTCTCATTTTCTTTGCAATTTTTTTGATTGCATCCGATGTAAAGAAGAAGGGGTAATTCATGTGAGAGGTCCATGTGGTATATTAGGGTTTTTTTGTTGGTTCTACTAACAACAAACTCTAAATCCAAAGAATTTATTTATGCTTCCCATGGGCGTAGATGTAAATTATGTGTAACCTACTATCATAGGTTTATATTTGGAATTTAGGTTGGGTCCCCTCTATTTCCATGTGCAAAGTTGTGACTTCATCTGAATCCCTAATCTACCATAATAGTTGCTAAAATTGATATCCTTTGAATCTAATCATTAGCATGACAACAACAATTGATTGTGGTAGTGCAGACAAGCAAGAACATGATTACAAATAGCTCCTTGAAGCCATCATATATGGCATACAATTATTGATGAAAACGGAAAGGAAATATAAAACCAATAAATGAAAATTTTCAAGAGGTAGTTCTACAAAAACAAAATTCACCACATATTTAATCATAAGCATGGTAATAATAGTGACATTGATTTGTAATTTAACAACTTTGGAAAGCAATATTGTGATATTTATGAGTTTTGAAAAAAGAATGGACCATGGAGGATATGGTGATGCAAGAATAGGGTTTCGAGCAGAGAGGATTGGGTTTCTACAATATTTTTTCCACAAGAGAAACCAGGGTGAACCTATTATCATTGATGTCACACTTAGACCACATGGAAGGTAGAATGGGGTATGAGGAGGAAGTTTTTAACTTCACCAATGACCCTTCAGAGGGTCAAACGATTTGGTCCAACCCTATTGTAGGTCATTTGGATGCATTGTGGGATTAAAAAACACTACACCATTTGGGGTCCAGACCCCTAGAGGTGGACACCATGGATATTCTGGGAGAGTTGGCATAGGAAATAGTTGTACAAGGAACCATAACCTTGGGACATATGAAGAATAGGGTGACAAGACTTCTTGGTGATCAATTCAAGGACCATAACTGCTTAAAAATATCACCCCATGATTGGAGTTACAAACTCAATACTATGGATCCATCAACCATGAATGCATGGTCAAAGGAGGATGGTAGTTTATTTCATTTTAGGTATGAATATGAAAACAAATTCAATTAGGCATGCAAAGAGATTGATTTCCTTTGCGATTGTTCTATAAATTGATAGGAATGTGTTTCCAGTTTGGTTTTGTGGGAACTATGTTGGATATAAAGATATTGATTGGTTCCCCATTCTTAGATTTAGAGGTTGTAGGGATTCAATCTCATGAGGGCTCAATAAAGGCAAAGAAATGAAAATGCATAAAAATTACACAAGAGGCCATCAGCTTGAACCTGGGTGGAAAAACTAAACTAAATGACATTATGGAAATGGTGGATAGGGCATTGGTAAAATGTTTTCTTGGGAAGAGAATGAGTAGTGAGGAGTTGAAGAATCAAACCAAGCTCAATTTTGAGCTAGTGGTGGGTGCCTCTCCACACACCCTAATTCTAGTAAAAGGATGCATGATTTGGGTTTTTAGGAGAACTGAAGAAGTATTAAAAAATTGCACTAACATTGGAAAAGGGGATCTCATTCCCTATTCTTAAAGAAATGGAATACATATTTTGATGCTTGGCCAGCTAGTGTTGGGTTATTATATTATTTGTGGTGAAAGTCGAAGGTCAAAGTGATCGACCGAAAAATTTGAAGTCGAAGTGATCGAACAACAAGTTGAGAAATCATCCGACAAGAGGTCATCAAAAGGTCATGTGGCAACTGACTGAAGACCAAATGGAGGTCGGCTGGTAATTTGACTATTAGTCGACTGTAACAAATCTTGAGATTCAAGAGATTTGTAGCCAATGATCTATGTGGATATGTAATTCTTTAGGGTTTTTCCTACTGTAAATCCTATAAACAAGGCCTATTGTAATTGTATTATGATGATCTTGTAGTTGATATTCATGCTTATCTTTAGTAGAAGGTTGTTGGTCATGTAGATGTAAGCCGAATTGGCTGCAGGGTTTTTCTTGTGGAAGAAAGAGGGTATGATGGTGATTGTTTCTTAAGTGTTGACCAAGGTTAGTCACGTAACCATTTATTGAATGAATAAAACAACAAGAGAGAAAGACTTTCAAGGAATGTTGGTTTTCCCATTTGGGTTTCCAAGGTAAAATCTCTATGTACTACGTGATTTTTTTGTCATTTAATTTCTTGTTTAAATCTATCTTCCTCTCTTCGATTAGGTTTAGCATGGAAGTATATTTCCTAACACATGGTATTGGAGCTTGGTTTGACAATATTGGATCTAAGATAAAACCTAGTTCTAGTAAGAGTCATAAGTCAGATATCTTTAAAGTTGACTGAGATTTATGTGGTGAGAGTTTTCTTCAAAATAATTCAGAATATCCATAGTACCATTTGTTACTGGGGGAATTTTTGGATCCATAATAGGATCAATCTTCATGACATAAAGTCGAAGAGATAAGAGAGGAGAAGAACAAATTTAAATAATAAATAATGAAGAGTATCAATGGAAACAAGGATGTCGACACACAACAAAAGACAAATACCCAAAAAATCTATGAATGTATTAACAATTAAAAATTATTACTGCTAAAGCTATATTAGAATATTAGAGAAGGCGCAAAGGAAAGAACTATAGCTAGGGTAAATAAAAATTACTAAGAAACCCTAGACATTTTATTATGTTATTATTAATAAACCTAAAATATTGTTATAAATATAAGCTTAGGATGAATACTATGTATTAATCATAATTAATAATAATAGTATCTATATATTAATAAATTGTGTATAAAAACCCTAAAATTTTAATAAATTATCATTAATTATAGAAGTAATAAAGTTAAGGCTAGTGATATTAATGATTACTTAGGGTTATTTTATATAGAAGTAATATTAATAAGAGGAACAATTATCAAGGGAAAACAAAAGAAAAATCAAGAAACAAATAACGAAAGCAAAGGAGACAAACAAGAAGGAGAGAAAACAAACAAATAAGAGGTCAAAGAAAAGGAAAAAGAGAAGGAAACCATGAGAAACAAAAAGACATCAAGAAGCCAAAGGAAAGGAAAATTATAATAGAGGTTGAGGACAAAATTGCCATGTTATTTATTTTTTCTTTGATCTAGGCGGATATTGGTGACCACAGACTGTTAAGCCCTAATATTGGCTCATTACCCCTTAATTGGGGCATATTAGATTAGTAATTTTATTTTATTTGTGTCGTCTTTATTCCATTAGTTGTAATTATACCTCCTAGTCTCCTATATATACCAAGGAGACATTTTCATTTGGAATCATCTTGTACTTGAACATTTTATGTAGGGTAAAAGGAGGTTGCCCCGTCGAAGAGGCTTATTATCTGAAATTATCTCTTTTTCAAGGCATTGAGTACTTATTCTGAGGTTTTTCTATGCTATATTGATATTTGGTTCTTAACATATGGTATCAGAGCTCAGGGTCTTGGGGTTTCGTTGCTACATCTGAGATACCGTGGAATTTTTTCTATAACCTATTTTCTACAACGATTCAAAAGGAACGGCTCAGACGATATTTAGTAGATGGATCAAGGTACGTTGGGTTAAAAATTCATCTCTTGAGGCCTTATACTTTCGGAGATACAACCTTTTTAAGATAGGGTTCTAGAATCATCCTGAATTGAGCCATTGCGGCATTGTCACTATAAAAAATTTTCTGCAACATTTCAGACCTTGAACTCTGGAGGATATTCTCAAAAATTAGTAAGGTATTTTTGGTAGATATTTCAGCTTCTGGGTCATCTTAAATTTGTATATACACCCTGTGGAAGATAGGGTATCTGACTAGTCGTATTGACTAGTCTCAAGCAGGTGTTCTGGGTAAAACAATCATAAATTCTACCTAGAGTATCCAAATTGAGTGAGACTAGTTGTATTGGATAGTGGACATCCCATAGTAGTTTTGGTACAAGTTTCAAAATTTTATATCAATTATTTTGTGCGGGGCATGCTATACAATTGTGATCTTCTGGAAAGGCCAAAAATCAGCAAGTTGTGGGGAAGTTACCATAAATTCCACTTGGCACATCCAATTTTTATCAGACCAGGGGAATTGAAGAGAAGAAATATCATATACCTACAAAAAATAAAATCTCATACTCATAAGGGCCAAAATTTTGGAGATACACTAAAAGGAAGATTGTCTAACAGAACCACCTCAAAATAGGGGTTTAAAGTGATACTTGGCCAACATGCCACCAAAAAAGGGAACTTCTACACCAAATAAGCCTCTAGAAAATCCTACTTGGACTCTTGATGAAGGTGAATAAAATCATAGGGACATAAATGAACTACAAAATAATATGGATTCAATGGAAGCTAAGTTGGATACTAATATGGATGGTTTAAAAGGGGAGATCATGGAAGTATTGAAAAATTTTGTAATAGAGAAGACACCTGAAAGTGAAAATCTCTTGATGAAGGTGAATAAAATCATAGGGACATAAATGAACTACAAAATAATATGGATTCAATGAAGCTAAGTTGATACTCTTCAATATGGATGGTTTAAAAGGGGAGATCATGGAAGCTATTGAAAAATTCTGTAATAGAGAAGACACCTCAAAGTGAAAATGCATCCCATGAAATTCATGATGAGGACAAAAGGAAGGTGAATCAAGAATGGAGAAGTTCCAAATTTGGTTGAAGACCAACCACATTCCTAAGATCGACATGAGGAAGTTTCATGGCAACGACCCAATCACAATCACATGGATACTTTTAGATGGAGCAATTCTTTGATCTACATAATGCCATTATTAAAGGTACTTAATCAGCTTTTATATTTAGAACTTAATCTATTTGTATGGTATCGATTGATTTTGTTCTCACAAATCACTCATCACTTCGGACAATTTTCATGGAAGAAATGATAGCACAATATGAGGATACAAGGAGCAACACCTTCTTGAGCCAATTGAGATTCAAGAAAAAGCGGTTCAACATCGAGCACATTGAGAAATTCCAAATATTGAATATGCTGTACTGTGACATTCCGTGATGAGCACTTGATTGATGTCTTCATAGGAACTTTAAAATATAACATTCAACATGAGGTTCTCCTTTGGGAAATCTAAATCACGGGAGAATGCATTTAAGGTGTTAGAGAATACTGGAAAGTAAAAATATGGCTATGGCTACTAGGAAGACCAATCCTTAACATCTATAGAGAGAATAATGCTCCTTCTTCTAAAATACCCCAACCTACAAGGTCACACCTTAAATATTGGAGGAAACAAAAGCAAAAAGTTTATGCTTAATTGTGATAGCAAGTACAATAAGGGACATAAGTGGTGAGAAGAAATTATTCTACATAGATTGTGAAGAAGAAGAAGAACATGAAGAAGAACCATCTCAAGATGAAACGTAGAAGCAATTTCATCCTAAGAGTTGACTAATGATATCGTAATGCATTGGCTGGAATTAACACCTCAAACCCTCAACATTGAAGCATACATCAAAGTATGTAATAGTCCTAATTGATTCTGGTAGTACTCATAATTTCATTCACTATAAATTAGCCAAAGCTCTCAATTGCTTTGTATATCCAGTGCCAGAGTTTCAAGTAATGATTGCAGATGGAGGAACTATCAATTGCTCGGGAAAATGCAATAAGATCAGTCTTACTATGGGGGAATATGTAATGAATAGTCCAATGATTGCTATACCCATGGGTGGTGTTGATGTTGTACTAGGAATCCAATGGTTACAATCATTAGGAATAATGGCTTTTAATTTTCAATAAATTTTCATGAAATTTTCATTGGAAGGAAAAGAAATTGAGTTAAGAGGTATCACAGGGAAACCCGGTAAGGTGATAAGCTCTAATGGCATGAAAAAATTATTGAAAAATGGGCATCAAGGAGTTATTGCACAACTATGCTCACTATATGTTCAGACATCTAACCCATCTATTCCTCAAGATCTCCAAGGGATCATTGATAAACATTCCAAAGTATTTGAATATATTCCCAAAGGTCTTCCACCCACTCGAAATCATGATCTTGAAATTCACCTAATTCCTGGGAGTGTTCCTCCTAAGATCAGGCCATACAAATACCCTTATGCCCAGAAGAGTGAAATTGAGCACATGGTTGAAGAAATATTAGAGGCTGGAATTATTAGACCTAGCCAAAGTTCTTACTCTGCACTAGTGGTAATGGTATTCAAGAAAGATAGCTCATGGCGTATGTGTCCAGATTATAGAGAGCTCAACAATATCACTATTAAAG
>SNQJ01S0008286.1:167736-184392 GCA_010110895.2 Picea sitchensis
TGGTGGTATAACACTTCCTTTCATACTGCAACAAAAATGACACCCTTTATGGCACTCTATTGATACCACCCTCCTTCCATCACTTCTTCTCTAAAAGAAAAATCTAAGGTTCAAGCAGTGAAAGATCACATCGAGCATCAACAACAAGTTCTCCAAATCATAAAGGACAACCTGACCATGGCACAAAATCACATGAAACAACAACCAGATCAACATCATAGTGAAAGAAGTTTTGAAGTAGGCGATTGGGTGTTTTTAAGACTACAACCATACAAACAGATGTCCCTCAAGCAAGCAAAGAAGGATAATAAATTATCACCAAAGTACTATGACTCCCCGAGTTCGGTAACCCAGACGATTTCATTGACTTGCATGATATAGTCGCATCGCATGCTAGGCAAGATGTGTTGTGGGTTGAAGAGCTAGCAAAGACAACTGATATAGCAGCGGGTAAAGTAAAAATATTTGTAGAACACCCGATTAGAGCTCAGACCATGCTATAGTAGTTAAACGCTAGTCTAGTAAAGTACAAAGCGCATATGGTGGAGATCAGAGGATTTTACGCGGTTGTGATGGAGCAGCACAGATTCCCATGGGACCAAACTTGTGATGAGCTATTCATCAGCTAGTCTGAATATGAGAAAAGTCACCCTTTCAAGGGATAGGATGAGTTAACCATTAAATAAACTATTAGAGGAAGACGCCACGTGGTGAATTTTTTTTTTCTTAAACTACACTTAGCCATTGTTTTCAGTTGAATTTTAGATTATAAATAAAGGCCTCGATTGATTAATGAAGGGTCGATGGTTTGTTGCAAGAACTCTTTCTTTCTGGATGTTAAGAATTAATTTAAATCTCCCTTTAATTGAGAAGTCCTTATGGACCAAAGGTGGAGTTGTTTTCATCAAATGTGTGTGTGAGTGGACGTGGAGAAGAACTATTTCCTATCTCATTTTCATGAACAGATGTAACAAGTAAGAGCTATCGAATATATTGTCAAGTTATCTGGTGCAATTACTTCATTGTTCTTTTCTTTAATGGTGAAGATGATGAATCGTTGTGATTATGTGATGAATGATCATGGTAGATGAATTATTTTTCTTTGCATTTATCTTATTGCATATGTGTGTTTTCTTTCTGATGATTAGAGATCTCAGATAGTAATTGGATGCTCACATGGTTAATGTATTAGTAATAGGCATGTGGTATAGAATTGTCATCTTCATGTTTGAGCAGTAGGTTATCCCAAGCTCATCCTTTTCCCCAGTAGTTTGAATATTTTTCCTATTTTGTTACCAAGTTGGTTTATACTTGCTTACATCTCACATTGGTCCCACCTAAGAGAAAATACAAAAAAGAGATATTCTAAACTGAAGGAAGAGCCTTCACAAGAAAACATAAAGCTCATCGATAAATTGGCTAGATCGCAAGATCTGGAGAACCATTTCAATTTAAACGCTGCAGAGTCTAATTGGGCCTCGGTGGTAGGTTTGGTTCCTACTATTGAAACAAGGGATTTAGGACCCATAAATAGAATTGGCGCTAGAAAGAGGGTCTGAGAATGAATGGCTGAATATACATTTTATACATTATTTCAAACAGTCGATAGATTCAAAACAACCCACATGCATGGCTAGTCATTCCCAAGACAACCCACACATGTTGAGTACTCCTAAAATGAGTAACTCACCACAGCCCAAGGAAGAAAAACTGTTGCGTCTCTTTCATCACCTAAATGATAAAAATAAAGATGCTTACAAGTCCAGTTGGGTTATATGGACAAGACAACATTGAATGCAAGAGTTAGAAACATCAAGCATAAGAAATAAACAAATAACTAAACTTATAACAATAAAATAAATTAAACTAGAGTGCATAAGGACATCAGAATAAAAAATAAACAACATTCATGCCACCAATAGATAGATTTTATTAGTGGGAAAACACCAAAGAGAAAGGGAGACTTATGGGTCCCCTCTTCCTCCAAGGAAGGGCTCTTGAAACCCCAATTATTGATCTCTTCTTACAAGTAAAAAACTAGAATGAAATGGTGAATAAATCCAAATCTCATTCACTCAAGAGGTGATGTGAATGGCTCAATGAAATGATGATTGTATGCTCCAATGAGGAAAGAGGTTCCTTACAGGAGAATATAGGCAACATAACAATACAAATAGATTCTTAGAAATATAGTGCACCCATGGCCTCTTTTTATAACACATCTTTGAGGCATTATCAAACCAGTCTTTGGTGTGAACAAGGGGATATTTAGGACACCCTTGGGCCTTTGACCAACCCCTCACTTGGATTCATCTCGAATTTGAGTGTCAAATCGACTTGGGATATGAACCAGAAGTGGGTGAGAGGCTGAAAAAGACCATAAATGCACTATTCTACAGTAGTGCGTGGATTTTTGCGTCCACAGTCGTGCATCGGGCACATGTGTGCTTTTCCATCATTTTCGACTGGCGCACATGTGTACACTTCCTTTGAATTCTGGGCACATGCTGATTTTATAAATAGTTGTATAGTTTTGTGCCCTTTGGAAATGTATTTTTTGGACCATGGATGAACTAATAGGTGTTTTGGAGATGCTGGATTCCTGTAACCATTTGTGGAAAAAATTTTAGTGATAACAACAAATGTTCCCTGAAACACCTTACGTTCTTCCTCAAGAGGAGGTACATCAGTTTAGAAGAATCAAGAGCCCACGCCTGACAGATCGGCATGTTGTCTTTTGCTTTGATACTTTCTCTAAGAAAACAAGTCAGAAGACCTGTGGTCAATACTCTCGACGAGGTTTTAGTGCACATGGTAGAAGACCTCATACATTTCACTCTCACCAAAATTGAAGACCCTTTTGATCCGATACCCGAAATGCCAGCCATCGATGTCTCTGAACCTGACAATTTTTGGGAGGAGGAGGAGTTTAACTCAAATTCAGAAAATATGGAAGGTAACAACAACCATGAGGGAGAAAGGAAAACCCACCCCATAACAACCAACATTGGTTGGCTAGAGACACTTTGGCCATCTCAAGATCGGTTCATAATATTTGTCGACATCCAAAGAAGTTACTCCCCAAGTTTGACGTTAAAACCTTAGGATTACCTGAAGACCATATCAAGAAATTCATACGAGCAATCAGACTTATGAATGTCCAACATGAAGACGTAGTATGTAGTTTATTCCCCTATACATTTGAGAATACGGCTTCCACGTCGTATTTTAATTTTCCTGTAGGATTCATAACTAGTTGGACAAAGTTTCAAAAAACAATTCTAGATAAATTAACCGAAGAAACCACCACAGGAGCTCTGATGGCTGAGTTGTTCGCCACCACCATGAGTTCAAAGGAAAAGGTTAAAGATTTCAATCAAATATTCACAACTATCTTGAAAAAATTTCAGCCCGAAGCCAAACCTACTAAGGATTTTCAAATTGAAGTTTATGCTAACATGCTCCGAACTTCTATTTCCATGTTTGTGAAGAGGGATACCAAACGAACCTTGGCTGAGAAATTTGAAGAAGATAAAATGATAGAATTCCATATGAAATGGTGTAAAGAAGGCCAGGTATCTTTAGTTAAGAAATAAGTTCAACCTCCTCCCAGGAGAGGGCTCCTTCTGACTAGACCGCCAGGTAAGCAAGAAGAGCAGACTCCTGACAACGGTAATGGAGACATAGAATATTTACAACACATAGTTAAGAAATTATCAAACGAAATCATAGACATGAAGAGAAACACAGGGGAGGGAAACCAAGTTCAAAGGCCCTATAGGCATTTCTTTAAAATAAATCCATTGTTCAAAGTAATTGAACCTCCCCCAGCTGACTTAAATATCGATCTTGGTAATGTAGCATATGATTCTTTCTGTACTTATCACTGGGAAAACCACTCTGAAAGAGACTACCCTCAATGGGTGAACTCCATGAATTTGATGGCCAATCAGTTTCTTGACGAAGTCTCCCTAACCGAACAACCAAGATGTTCAGTTCTGAATATTGTTGACCAAGAAGAGATCGACCCACCACCAGATACAACCATGTTGATATGGGACCTCGACCTAATCATGCCTTCCGAAGGCTTGTTTGAGTCTCAAGAACCACCTGTAGAAGTCTCGGTTGTGCAAACAAGAAGTAAGGGTCCACCTGTCTCAAAAGATCCTCCTATTACCCAAAATTCGAGGAGTAAGAAAACCTCTGATCGCTCGAAAGCACATTTTATTCCTTGTAAAGAACCGATAAGCATCCATACCTGAGAATTTCCCAAATTGGAGTACAATGTAGTCGAAGATTTGAAGAAGTTAAAGGCTAATATATCAGTTATGGATATATGTAGAATACCTCCGCAAAAGGACTTCCTGTTATAATCTTTGAGATTAGTAGAAAACCCTATGACAAGCAATGATTGGGAAATAAATCTAATCCCCACATATCTGGTGAATAAACCAACTGTAAACGCCTGCTCAGAAGATAAGAAGGGAAAACCTTTTGTCCCACCTTTCATTTTAACGTTTGAATTTTTTAACAGGAACCTTCACAATTTTTTGGTAGATTCAAGAGCATCTTCCAATGTTGTGTCTTTGTCTATTTCCAAAAAACTAAATGCAGTCCCTCTCAAGAGTGATAAGCATGTGATAAAACTAGATAGAACCCAGGTCAAAGTCATGGGGGAACTCAGATATGTAATGATCTGGATATTGACACATCCTAAGTTTGTGCAGGTGATTGACATCATTATAGTAGACATCCCAGAGGCTTATGGATTATTGTTAAGTAGAGATTGGTCTGAAAATTTAAATGGATATTTTAGTACTGACTGGGCTCACCTTTGGATACCACTGAAGGGATACAAAAATATGATCATAATCGATAGGGAAAGATATTTGAAACATACTGTTACCAACCTAGAAACCTTGAATGAACCTTCATTGACAAATTTCCCTGTCCTAGGCAATTATTCTCGCGAGTCCTTTTTCGGGAACTTATCCCCTCTTCCATATGATGTTTCACTCACTCATAACTCTGAAATGCTTTTTCAAGATAGACTGTCGATACTAACAGAGGAAACCTTCTCCTATCAAGAACCTGTGCAAGAAATCACCGGAAGAAAGATAAGAGAGAAAGAAATTAATAAGAAAGAAGAAATGGATAACCTATGCTCTCAAATGTGGACCATATATTTTGATGGATCTAAATCACAGGAAGGATTTGGGGAAGGGTGTATCCTTATTGATCCAAAAGGTAAACGTCATTTTCTATCCTGTAGGCTAGAGTTCAAATGTATCAACAACACTTCCAAATATGAAGCTCTAGTACAAGGATTAAAGAAAGCCATAGATTTAAATGTCAAAGAATTGAAAGTTTTCGGAGATTATAAATTATCGTTAGACAAGTAAGGAATAACATACATTGCAATTCTCCTAACCTTAAGAACTATTAACATGAGGTGCATAGGTTACTAGAGCACTTTGAAGCCTTCAATATTATAGTGATCCCTAGAGCCAAGAATATTCTTGCTGACTCCTTGGCCACAACTGCTTCCAGGCTGTCACCTCTAGAGGATTTGGAAGCCTCCTGATTCACTATGGAACTTCTCTACAAACCATCGGTTCCTAATAACATTTCTAATTGGAAATTTTTTGAAGGAGATGAACAGATCATAAACTTCTTGACTAACCAAGAAAATTTAAAAGATTTGGCTATTGACGATGAAGTATTCCAAGAACAATCAACGGATACCAATCCTCGAGCAGGACAACCTATAGGTAAATCAAAGTCTCACATAATACTGAAAGTGATAGCTAATATTGAAAATATGTTTGATCTGAAGGACGATTTAAGGGACCTATAAACGCAAAGACTGGTAACTCTTGTCCCCTGTATGAAACTATAAATCTTGGGACCCAAGAAAACCCAAAGAATGTGAATCTCGATAATACTATATTTAAGGAAGAAAGGAAATCTTATCTCAAATTGTTCAGATAATACCAAGATGTTTTTTCATGGTCTTATAGAGATCTAAAAACATATGATCCCCATATCATTCAATACACTATCTCATTAAAACTCGAAGTGAAACCTTTCCAACAAAAGCTCCAAAAGTATCACCCATCCCTGGAACCCCTCATATATCACGAATTGAAGAAAATTTTATATGCCAAGATTATTTTCCAAGTTAGGCATTCTGCATGGGTAGAAAATCTTGTTCTGGTGAGGAAAAATTCAGGTGAAATCCGCCTATGTGTAGATTTTAGGAACCTCAACAGATCTTCAAAAAAGGAAAATTACCCAGTTCTGTTGATGGAACAACTCCTGTAGACCATGTTTGGCTCAAAGGTTTTTTCTCTGCAAGACGGTTTCTCAGGTTACAACCAAGTCCTGGTTTCAGAGGAAGACCATTTAAAGACCACCTTTCGAACCAAGTGGGGAACCTACGCTTATAAATGCATGCCTTTCGGGTTAATTAACGCAGGATCGACCTTCCAAAGGGCCATGAATGTAGCTTTTCGGGGACTAATCAATAAATGTGTGGTAGTGTATCTAGATGACATGACTGTGTATTCAAAGAACAGAGAAGATCACGTCCAACACTTAACTCAGATTTTCAAAAGGTGTAGGAAATACAGTATATCCTTAAATCCTAAGAAAACTATTTTTGGCCTCGAAGAAGGTAAGCTGCTAGGCCACATTATATATCAAGAAGGCATTCACATAGACCCACAAAGGATTAAGGCTATAGCTCAACTCCCGTTGCCTCACAATAAGAAAGCCATGCAGTCCTCTTTTGGGAAAATAAATTTTGTAAGGAAATTCACTCCCAATTTCCCAGAAACTATCAAACCCTTAAAAAAAATGATTCGTAAAGATGTTGAATTTAAGTGGGATGATGAACGGAAGGATGCCTTCATCAATATTGAAACTACTATATCATGGGCCCCCATGTTACGAAGTCCCGATTTCAATAGAGAATTCTTCCTCTATACTTTCGCCTCCAACCAATTGTTAGCTACAGTATTGACTCAGAAGGATGAACACAACAACGAGGCTCTAATGTCGTTCATGAGCACTAATATCCAAGGAGCCAAACTAAATTATCCTGATGTCGATAAACAAGCCTATGCGGTATATAAGGAAGTAAATCACTTTAGGTCCTACATCCTCAAGAACCATACCAAGGTAATCGTATCTCATCCTGCATTCTAGTCCCTTTTCACTCAATAAGATATGGGGGAAAGAAGAGGGAACTGGATGGTGGTGGTCCAGGAATTTGATATAGATATAAAACCTGCCAAACTGGTTAAAGGGAAAGGGTTGTGCAAACTTGCAGCTAAATCCCAGGACCAAGTAAATGAAGATTTCGGATGGGAGAATGAAATGGAATTATGGTGTGGTGAAGCTTCATACATTTCCCCGGGGCTAGAGTCCAGGTATGAGAATTTGACCTATCTTCTATACCATGACACTTTCTCTGAAAATATCAATCCTAAGGAAAGGAGGGTTCTCAGATTGAAATCTGTGCAATATCGCCTCATAAATTTGGTACTTTTCTAGGTTAACTATGAACAGGTGCTATTAAGATGTCTTGAACGTGAAGACACAGACAAGGTACTAAAGGAGCTCCATGATGGCCCTGCTGGTGGAAATTTTGTAGGGAACACCACCGCTCATAAGATATTGAGAGCTGGATATTATTGGCCTACTTTGTTCAAATACGCTCACACCCACACTAGAAACTATAAAACCTGTCAAATAAGTGTCGGGAGAGAAAAGAGAGCAACAGTCCCACTCCAACTAGTGACTGTCTCTAGGAGTTTTGAGCAATGGGGGTTAGATATCATAGGAGAGATTACACCTAGATCTTCAAGACAGCATAAGTATATACTTACTGCCACCGATTATTTCACGAAATGGGCAGAGGCCATCCCTCTGACTCATGTAAACGAGAAGGTAGTCATACAATTCATAGAACAACAGTTAATCACAAGGTTTGGTGTCCCTTCTGTCTTGGTTTTTGATAATGCAGCTCACTTTTCTTCCACCCTATTGACAGATCTTTCTATAGACAAAGGAATCATAATTAGGTACTCTGCAAATTATTATCCATAGGGAAACAAGGTGGCAGAATCAACTAATAAGAACCTAGTAATAATATTAAAGAAGATGGTTGCAGATAACCAAAGGAATTGGCATAATCTACTGCATAATGCTCTATGGGCCGATAGGGTCACACCCAAGGAAGCTATATGAAACTCCCCATATTTTCTAATGTATGGGAAGGAGGCCATTCTCCCGAACGGGCTTTATCTTCCATCTCTACAACTAGCCCAAGATTCCCAGGGACAACCTTCATCAGTCATACAACAACAAATTGACACTCTGCTCATGCTAGAAGAAGAGAGAGAAAAGGATAAGGCAAAATTCGTAGCTCACCAGAAGATTGTTAAAATATGGTTTGATAAACACAAGGCTAAAGAAAAGAATTTTGAAGTAGGAGACTTAGTCCTAAAATGGGACAGAGAAAATGAGCCGAAAGACAAACACACTAAGTTCCAAAATCTATGGCTCGGACCTTTCTAGGTAGTTGAGAAGATTGGGGCAGGCACTTATCGGTTACAAAATCTAGAGGGGGAACCTGATGCATTCCCAGTCCATGGCCAAGCCCTCAAACAATATTTCCATCAATGGCTAAAAAGAAAAAAAAATTAAATAAAAAATAAAAATAAAATAAATACAATTTTTTATTTATTTGTGAGTTTTGTTTTGTTTTTCGTGTGTGTGTTTCATGAGTTTTGTTTCAACAGGATCGATTATGAATTCTCTTTATCTTTCTTTTGCTATTTTGGATCTCTACGCTTTTGAAAGTCGTGTTTTGCGAGATAGTGGTTGACCTCAAATCCTGCGACATAGCGAACTATGTTCCGAACTCATTGCTCAAAACAACACAAGAAGCATCAAGGAACCTATGGTTGCTTTGAAGATTCCTCTATTTAACCTGCGCAAATGAACAACTTTGGAGAAATGTCAGAAGTGTCTTCTTATTGGTCGGTGAAATATTAAGGGAAATAAGGAAAGTTGGAAAGGACTACATGAACCCCGAAGGAAAAGCTAGTAAAGGATTCACCTTAACCACCTAACTTTGCAAATTAAACAGACGTCATCCTCTCCCACACACTCAGGGAATTCTGCCGAAATAAAAGTTAACTATACCAAAATGAGTAAACATTGGGAGAGGGCATGCAGATATCTCCACCGGGGCTATGGACTCTCGCTGGTAGTGGAGCAAGGTTTGTGATGTCGGGGTGACTCCATCGGGGCTATGGACGCTTGCTGACAGCGGAGCAACACCGTAGAAAGTGATCAAAGGTAAGTAAAGGCTTCACGCCAGTGAATACTTTACTATACTTTTGTCAAAAAACAACATGAGTCAGGGTTACAGGAAACGAAAGGGGATTAAAGGTTAAAAACCCCACAAAAAGGCCCATAAGCATCAACCAGAGAATTTCAAATGCAAGGGTAAAAGAGGCTCTGATTTAAAACTAGTTAGGTTCTCCACCATCTTCCGCATCAGGAGAACATGAGGGAAGAACATAGATTCTTCTTTCTCCTAGTAAGTCGCCATTTGTTGAGCACTCAACACACCCTAAAAATTCCATGTCAATTTTTTTCTTTTTGGGTACCACTTAATCTTTTGACATTGTCTAATTCTACTTTAGTATGACATTTTTTTGCTTTCACTTATCATTTTTTATTCTCATTAAGTCTTTACAAGATGTTTGAGCATGTCAAAATCATCATGAATTAAAAGACTAACATTTGATTAAAGAATAGACCACTAAATCTTTTCACCTGACGCGTCCAAAATTCGGCACCCGAAAGATTTCAAGATGAAAGAAAATCACTCGAGAAAATCGAGGTCACCAATCACTGATCTTTGATGCAGACCCCCTACCTCTGCCTCGACAGGGTCTGCTGACCTCCCGGTCTAAGGATCATTCCTCAATAAATCGATCCAAAATAGCTCAGTAGTTCCCTGCTGGAACCTCTCAAACAAATCTATAGGTTCTTTTTTATGAAACTCTGCTTATGTGACTAAGCACCAATCGCGAGCCTCACCCCACGCGACCATGGCTGTGATCGCATGCCTATGCCAGAGGCGTGTCATATTTCACGACTTCAGGACTTTCTCATGCGAGTCTCTCTTGACTCCTTTCTTTCTGAAATCCCGATCCCCAATTTTTCGATCGGCGATATTTCCTTTTGGTGCTATCTCCTCTTGCCAGGCCCCTCTAACTATGACGATGGGAAAACCAAGTGCTAAATCAAAAGGTGTTTCGGGATTTCGCGTATCGAAAATCCCTGATATAGTTCACCTCCATTCTCCCTATCTCTGAGACCCTGATTCCATATCAATGGTCCACACACTCTCGCGATCCAACGGTCTAATCTATTCCTTCTTTCATCGGGACTTAGCATTTTGCGAAGTCGAAAGACTCCTCTCCTCAGATCTTCTGATACCCAATTTCTTGATATCTTTTCCACGACAGATCAACGGTCTATGCTCCTCCTCTTGATCAATGGTTGAGATATTCCTTTCACGAGTTAGGATTTTGTGACTTGCGACTTCCAATTCACGATTCCCTTCACATCCCTGATCCCCGAAATGTCAATATTTCTCCCTGGATAGTCAACGGTCCAGATCTCTCCTCGATCAATGACTACAATTAAGTCATGATTTCGTGACTCATGAGTTCTAAGAACTCTGCCCTTTGAATTCTCTGATGTGTGAGTCAGGGAAATGTTGATCTGCTACCACCTGTCCTCTTTGACGATGGATAGTTTCGATCATTTCAGAACTTCTCTCGTGCACCTTCCTCTAGATCCAACGACCGTCAGTCCTCGCGGTCAAATCCAATGTTCCAGATCTGATCTTCCCTCTTGTGCACTCTCACCTGTCTAGACTCTAATCAGACAGTCCAAATCCTCCCATGATCTATGGTTGCGATCGAATCGTAATTTCACATGTCGCGACTTTAGAAACCAAGGACTTTTGTCCTCCCAACTCCCGATATCTGATCCCACGAAATGAACCAATGGTTCAGATCCCTCTTGGATTGATGACTCCTATTCCTCTTGAGCTTTTAGATATGAATGGTTCCACCATTATCCTCCTTGAAACTTCGCTTGATCCAATGGTTGTTAGCTATCGGCACTTCCTCCTCGAAGGCTCTCCACCGTTCGTTCATATCCTTTTCTCTTTCACGCTATCCTATGTGTCTGGACGTGATATTCAATGGTCCAGATTCACACTCTATAGTTGATCTAATGGCTACTGTTGTTCCTCCTCCTAATCTTTCCTTCTCTCTCTGACTGAGAAGATTTTCTAAGTGTCAAAGGTTTCGACCTTTGATCCTTCTACGAGCCCAAAGAATTTGGGTCTCATATGCATTCTGAAAATGCTATCTCTCCTAATCTCTTCGAATTGACTCAGATCCAAGGGACTCATCCCTCTGCTTCCTTACAAGACTTGTGGTGCTCCTCATGACACCCTTTGCACTCGATCTCCTGAGCTTTAGAGCTTGAAACAAGTTCAATCTGTGAGCACTCCTTGCACTATTCCTTCTGAGCTTGATCTCCTCGATGATTTTGATCTCCCACACATTTCTTGCATTCCTAGGATTTTTTCAAACTTAGATCCGAAGGATTTATTGAACAAGAAATACTTCCTGCCCTCCTAGTGTTTTTCTAGCTCAATGCACACCTTGCAGAGATTTTCCTCAAAGAGTGTTCAACAACTCTGTATTTCTCTAAACTCGATGAAGAGTTCTTCCCATGAATTTGTTGCAATCGCTTGATGCCCTCCTAGTAGAGCTTCTATAGAATTCTCAATGATTTTGTATTCCCTGAACTCGAAATAGAGTCCTTCCCGTGCACCCCTTGCACTTCTACTGATGAATATTCAACACTATCCCTCCTGAGCTTTCCTGAGGTTGTCTCACCTCTGTCAATGCATACCTTGTGGACTATGTGCACTCCTTTCACTTGGAAACTCAAAGATGAGAAAAAATTGAAACTTTTGCAATGCCTCACTAGTTACACATTTAAAACACAAAATGCATAAAAGTGTATAAACACATAAACACATAGTATGCAAGAAAAAAATGCTTTTCTATTAATCTGTGTATCTATACAGAAGGTTACAAAAACTGTACTATGACAAGTATCAGTTCTCTCAAGATCTCTCCTAGAAATTCTAAGACCTCCTAAGGAATCTCTACCCATACCTCTCTCTATCTTCCCTATCTCTCTCTATCCCCCTCTAATTACAAAAGAGGGCTCTCACGAGCTTATCCTCATCCACCGCCTTAGTGCCATCACTATCTCAGAGAAACACCCTACTCCTACGAATACATTCCATAAATGTTTGTCACAGACCTGACTATGATCTGGACTAGCTGCAAGAAACCATTAAAGGAAACCTCAACCACTACGTATGTAGAGGCATGGCCTGGAATTTACAGCGTTGCCACATAATAATCCATATAGGATTATATTTTGAATTTCAAGAATGGGAGGGTCGACACCTCTCCCTTTCTCCCTTGCATGTCTGCGTGCTGGCGTGCTAGCATGCTGGTGCTTTTGATGAGGTGGAGCGATGCTCTTGCATCATACTCCATAGCTAGGAAAATCATGAGCTCTTGCTCATGAGATCCTCTTCTCCAGTGTTGAAATCCACCTAGATCCCAAACTCTCTTCTGGAGTTGTCCTCTTGCTCCTATCCAACTATGTTGTTGCTTCATCTTTCGTGATGCTATGACAAGTTCTCCTCTTCTCAGCTTCTCTTTGCTGACTGCTTTTGTTTACCTCAACATCAGCTTCCTGATTTCCTCAATCACCCTATCTAGTTGCTCCAATGGTTGACTCTTCTTATGCAGTCCTCTTTGTTGTACTTCCCCCTCATTATCAGTGGGAAGATCTACCTGATCTCCCATGCTGTCTTTAATTCCCTTTGTGGCACTGAGTGGCCACTTTGCTGTAGACTCCAATTCTACAGTCTCTTCTTGACTTTCCTACTACTCCGTCACCTTCTCTGACAGATTAGCCTCTGCCATTTCTCCTTGTGTTGGTTCAACTAGAGATTCTTCTAGCTTCTCCCCAGGATGGTATGCTCCTCCATCTTCTTCCAAATTAGCCTGTTTGATGTGCAAGCCTCTCTCCAGGGCTTCAAATTCGTCATGCAACTCAGAAAAATCTATGTTGTCTTCTTCCCCTTTTGTTGCAGGCTCCAATGCTGCAATCGTCTCATGTTCAATTTCTTGGCTGAAATTTTTGAGCCATCCTTCTGAATTCTCATCTCCTTCTGCTTGGGTAGACATTAGTGTTTTCTCCATTTCTTCCTCTTCTTTGACAGTTTCTGCTGGCTGGCTTTCTTCTTTTGCTGCACCTTCATCATGTGCACTAGCCTCTACACGGATGTTTGGTAGGAATACCTCAATTCCCCCAATGATCATAATGTATTTCCGATCCTCCTCTTGGATGGTGAAAGTTTTTAACTTGTCATCATCTTCATTCATATGGTCTGCAAATCCACATGAATCTCCTCCTATCAACACTCCTCGCTGACTTGAACTCACTTCTGAGCTCTTGAGACTTTCAGACAGTCTCATCTCTTCCCCCTTTCCCACCTGGCAATTTGGGATTTATGCCCTACCCTCCTGGTAGTCTATGATATCCTCTAATGATCCCATCTCATTTCCCACTTGGCAATCAGAACTTTTGGTATTGCTCCCCTGGTAGTATACAAGACCTCCACTTGGTCTCTTTCCATTGCCCACTTAGCAACTTGAAAGTCCACTTCTTCCCACCTGGCAGTTTATGAGATCCTCTGTTAATCTCATATCATTGCCCACTTGGGAATATGAATTTCCATTGCTATCCTCCTGACAGTCTATGAGATCCTCCAATGATCTCATTTCATTTCCCACCTAGCAATTTGAAAATTCATCTCTGCCCTCCTGGTAGTTTATGAGACTTGAAACTGATCTCCCTTCCTCATCACTGAGGTTTTGTCCAACTTTTGTCTCACATATGCAAACCATCTCTTCCTCTGTGTTAATGAGGTTTTTATCATGCCTCAACCACCTTCTCAACTCTTGTTGTTATTTCCTAGCCAACAACTTTTGAACAGGCCATTTGGCTTTCCTGTTCAGAGGCCATTCGTACCTCCAGCGTATTTTCACCTCCTGCTACATCTTCAACATCAGTTGTTCCAGTATTGCTCTTATCTCAACGAGCTATTTATCTATTTCAGTCTTAATTTTCTGTCAGCGGTCTTCTCCCTGACCACATTCATGGCCTTCAATAGCCATATTTTCTCTCTTCAGCCCTCCTGGCTATATACCATTTAATGCACACCTTGCAACAATCTTCTCAGAGCATCAATACTCTGTCTCCTCCTTCACCTACTACATATAGATAAACTTCGCATCCTGATACCACCTGATGATATCAAAATTTCTCCTCTCGTCATCTTGTCCTTTTCCTATTGTCTGAAAGCAAATCTCGGCTTTCCCCTCTTTTTCTCTTTCACCTGAAATCTACAAGAAAAAATCAGCTCTGATACCACATGATGCAAACCCCTTACCTCTGTGTTGGAAGGTTTACAGTTGGGAGTGAGCTTGTCATTGATGGCAAGAATAGTGATGTCAAAGATCAACATGATCAATAGTGCAGTGATAATGGAAGAGGAGGAGCAACAATGAATGTTGGATCTTATTCAGAATCCTTGATGACCATCAGATATGAATTCAGAGAGGAGTAGCACGCAGTAGACGAGAATAGATCTCGGGCATTCAATCTAAGCACGGGGTCCATCCATCGTTGGATCAGGGAGAACCTGCACGTTCATTAAAGAGCAAGGAGAAGTGGGTATACAAAATCCTGAAAGAAGGAGGATCGTCCATCTTCGGGCAGGACACATGGTCACAGATCAACATTCCGCTGACTAAAAAGTCAAAAGAAGGAAGTGCTCTATCCTTCCAACTCGCGAAATGGGAAATGGAAAAATGACCTGAAACATTGGATCTAGGATTGATCGGGGATGGACATGTGGCAAAAGATCAGAGCACCACAAAGACTCCATTTCATAGTTTCGCAGATTGGGAAATCCAAAGAAAAGAGGTTCAAATTCGCAATATGCTAAATCACGAAACAATCTTGGAGTCTTGGCTATCGTGACTTGGAGTGATGAGACCCTTCATCACAGGAATTGTGAGATGCAAATTCACGATGAGATATGGACCGTCAATACACAAAGATTCTGGACCATTGATCTAAGCTCTATCTCAGAGTCTCGCCTATCGTGACTTGGAGTGACGAGAACCTCCATCTAAGGAATTGCGAGATGCGAATTCACGATGAGATCTGGACCGTCAATAGACCAAGATTCTGGACCGTTGATATAAGCTCCATCTTGAAGTCTCGCCTATCACAACTTGGAGTGATGAGAACCTCCATCTAAGGAACAACAAGATGCGAATTCACGATGAGATTTGGACCATCAATTCATCGAGATCGTGGGTCGTCGATCAGGGTCGATGAAGGTCATAAGTTCATGAAAATACTGAAAAGGTGAAATGGATGTAGCCTGTGGTCACATCGGTGGAAGATGGGGGAAGGAGCTAGTGCAGACAAGCTCCTTTTCATAGTTTCGGGGATCGCGACTGGGAGTGTCGAGACACTTGGTCACACAAATGCCGAATTGCCAAATGTCGAAATGCCGAAATGAATGCAAGATCTCATGGAGCCAATCCAACGGTGCAGGTGAATTTGGGTATGATCGAAGGGCTAATGTTGCTCCTCACAGTGTAACTGCTAGAAACCATTGATGGTTTCTGCTAGAAGATTTGAAGAGACTTCTATGTGATCGCCAAAGGAGCTGAAGAGTCTCCAAGCTTCTTCCAGTGAATGAAGACTATTCTTAGAGGGGATTGAGAGATGGATGACTGTTGAAGTTTGTAACTGAAACAAAAAGGATAAGCTTGACTATGCCAGAGAAGACAAGGTGTCTCAACTACCAGAGAGGCTGAGGAATCTCAGCTGAACACAAAATGATGTTGGACGCGTAGTGGGAACCACCAGAGAAGCTGAAGAGTTGCGATGATCAGGCATAGAACTCGAGATGTGGAGGAGATCGACGCAATGTGAGCATGCAGAGGCATTGTGCACATTGCATGCACAAGGTGCATATAAGCTATAAGTACACGGTATGGAGAAGAGATGCAATTGCGGTTGTTATGGGGGATTCAAGAGGGTAGAAGGAGGAGAGTACAACAGTTGAAATGCAGAGCAGAAGAATGGTGGATCAAATGGAGATGGCACAAAGTGTGTAGCGTGAGAATAACATAAAGTGTAGAGGAGTGTGCAAAAGACATTGATGCAGATAGAGCAGTGTAGTATAGCAGAACAGTGATAAGTCTGGTAAGCCAATGATAAATATTGTATCACTGTGATAAGTTTCATTAGCAAAGATTTATATTTCTGGGTGGAAGGGAGGTGCAAGGGAAGAATGGTGTCCTCATAGGTTCAAGTGAGATCTTGAACACAGGGAGTTGGTGCTTCCTTCTAGTTGGTGCTAGAGAAACCAGGGAGTTG
>SNQJ01S0008286.1:184402-195431 GCA_010110895.2 Picea sitchensis
ACAAAGGTAAACTACCTTTCAAATGTTTCAACTGTGGTAGAATAGGTCATTTTGCAAATAAATGTCCCCACAAAAGAAAGGATCAGACGTATGATGATGAGGAGAAGCATAAACACAGAAATTTCTTTAAAGAGAATAACTTTGAGAAGAAAAGTCATTGCATAAACAATGAGGATGATCCTTCAGATGATGAAGACTATGACTCCCCTATTAAAGATAAATTAAATGACTTCATACTGATGGCCAAAGAGGATTATGATAATAACATTACAGGAAGTGAATTTAATGAAGAAGAAGTTGTGGTTGACATGGAAGGAGAACTAATCAGTGCACTGGAAGAGATTGACAGACTAAGAATTAAGAATAGAAAGCAAAGACAATTGCTGATACAGTTTGAGAAAGATAGTAAAGGACCTGATGAAGACCTTGTCTTATTAAAAGTGGAATTAGAGGAGGCAAAGAAAATGGAAGATATTCTGAAACAACAACTATCAGAAAAAAGGGCACGATGTGAAGCTTTAGAACAAGAAGTAGTGAAAACGAGGAAAGAAATGGAGAAGTTTCAAGCCTTGTATAAACATAATCTATCAAGTATCAAAGCCTCAGAAGGACTAGCCACCATTTTGAACCAGCAAAGGAATCCAAAGCTAAAAACTGGTTTGGGTTATGAAGAAGGATCAGGTAGCAGTAAGACGAGAAATGAGGAAAAAATCAAGTTTGTCAAGTGTACAACCAATAACTACAACAAACTTGCAAAAACAAAGGAAGACAATCAGCTTCCCAAGACGAGCAAAGAAAAAGGTGCCAAGACTGAATCTGCAAAACAAATAAATAATGGGCTCCCTGCTGAAAGACATCATCAGCATGGAAGAAATCGATTTTCTCAAAGAAGACAACTTCTTTCTAGGTACAAAGAATTTTTCTATGGTTATTGTTTCTACTGTTGTAATTTTGGTCACAAAGCTGTAAATTGTTCCTACAGATTTAGACATGAGAAATTAAGATTTCGAAGGAATAATTACTTCCCACAACAAAGATTGATGCAACCAAATAACAAACCTTCATAGAATGCAACTTGCCAAATTAAGTCTAGAGACATACAACCAAGAAAGCCAAGAAATAATCAACAGTCAATAAGTAGACAACGCTGCAACAATAAGTTTGACATATTGAATAATGAGATTGAATGCTACACATGTCATAACTTTGGACATAAATCTATTGATTGTCAGTTAAATAACTATGAATCAGACTCAAAATCCCCTGTTGAAAATGTCAAGTTATTGAAGAAGAAGGAAAGTGACAAGTGTGGGTTAGTATTGTCCGCTCAAAGAAAAACGAACCCTTGGTATATAGACAATGGATGCTCCAAACATATGATGGGAGACAAAGGTAAGTTTCTGTCACTTAGTGAAGGCAAATCTGGAAATGTAACTTTTGGAAATGATGCTCCAGGAAAAATAAAGGGAAGAGGGATGGTAAGCTTAAGTAATAGAAAAGGAAAAGCCCAAGATGTCCTACTGGTAGAAGGGCTGAAACATAACCTACTCAGTGTAAGTTAGATGTGTGACAGAGGATGTGAAATAGTGTTCACATCCAAGGACTGCAAGATAAAGCTTGTAAACTCAGGTCAAGTGGTGGCCAAAGGAATAAGGACTGAAAATAATGTATATGTGCTGAAAGAAAATAGAGAAGAATGTCATCTAAACAAATATGATGAAAGTTGGTTATGGCATAGAAGACTTGGACTTCTAAACTTTGATCACTTAATCAAACTCAAAAATTTTGAGGCAGTAAAAGATCTTCCTAGAATATCAAAGCCCCAAGATTCGATATGTAAACCTTGCCAAGTAGGGAAGCTATACAAGACTCAGTTTAAGTCCAAGAGATTTACTTCAATAGAGAAACCACTCCAACTAGTTCATATGGACTTATGTGGACCATCCAGACAGGAAGGCATAGAGAAAGAAAACTACTTCATGCTGATTATTGATGATTACTCCAGACTTACTTGGGTTGACTTTCTCAAAGAAAAAGCTGAAGCGTTTGAAAAGTTTAAAATATTTAAGGCTTTAACAGAGACTCAAATAGGTAAGAGGTTAAAGGCAGTTAGATCGAACCAAGGAGGAGAGTTTATGTCAAGAGATTTCAAGGAATTCTGTGATGAGCATGGTATCAAGAGAGAATACATAATCCCTATAACTCCACAACAAAATGTAGTTGTTGAGAGACAAAACAGAATAGTGCAGGAAATGGCTAGGTCAATGATGAATGAGAAGAACATTAGTCAAAACTATTGGGTAGAAGCAATACACACAACAGTTCATGTGCTTAACAAAACTGACCTCAGACCACAAAGTGACAAGACACCTTATGAACTGTGGTTTGGAAGACCTGCTACAATTAAACACTTCAAAGTCTTTGGGAGTAAATGCTATATAAAGAATAATGATGAGAACCTTGGAAAATATGATGACAGGGCTGATGAAGGTATCTTTTTAGGGTATGCTACAAACAGTAAAGGCTATAGATGCTATAATAAGAGGCTACACAAAATGGTTGACTGTATTGATGTAAAAGTTGATGAAGGAATCCCAATGAGAGAGATGTATAGGAATGAGTCTTCGACAGAAGACACAGCTGAAGCTGAAGATGAACAGGTCCAAGAATCAGAAAACGAAGACTCTGAATCAGATGAAGACTCAGACACTTAGTCAGGCTCAAATCAACAGTCAACTACAAATTCCTCCTCCAGAATCATTCAAAAGAATCATCCTGCAAGTCAAATAATTGGGGAAAAAGACAAAGGTGTACAAACCAGGAGAAAGTTAATCAAAAACATCGAACAATCTCATACAACCTTCATATCCATGTTGGAACCCAAGAATTTTAATGAAGCCAACATAGATGACCACTGGATTAATGCAATGGATGATGAACTTGATGAGATTGAGAAAAACAGTACATGGGAGTTGGCTCATAGACCTGAAGGCAAAAACGTCATTGGCTCTAAATGGATCTTTAAGAATAAGTTGAATGAGCAAGGACAAGTTGTCAGGAAAAAAGCAAGGTTAGTCTGTAAAGGATATGCTCAGATAGAAGGACTGGATTATTGTGAAACATTTGCACCCATAGAAAGATTAGAAGCTATCAGAATGTTTCTTGCCTATGCTTGTCATAAAGGTTTAAAGTCTATCAAATGGATGTCAAGTCTGCTTTTCTAAATGGATATTTAAGCGAAGAAGTCTATATGGAACAACCAGAGGGTTTTGAACTATCTGATAACCTTGACTTAGTATGCAAGCTGAAGAAAGATTTATATGGGCTAAAACAAGCCCCTCGAGCCTAGTATCACAGGCTGGATACGTATCTCAAAGAAAAAGGGTTCAAGAGAGGAACAATTGAAAACAATCTGTATATTAAATCAGAGGATAATAATTTTCTTATCGTATTGGTCTATGTAGATGACATCATCTTCGGAAGTAATAAGGATCCATTGGTACAATGGTTTGCTTCTGCCATGGAATCAGAATTTGAAATGTCTATGATAGGAGAACTATCATTTTTTCTTGGTCTGCAAATTAATCAAAGGACTGAAGGGATGTTCATCTCTCAAGAAAAATATCTAAGAGAAATGCTGAAAAGGTTTCAAATGGAAGATTCTAAACCTGTGGGTACACCTATGGTTACTGGATGTAAATTAAGCAAGGATGATGACTCACCTGATTTTGATCAAAGCTCATATAGATCAATGATTGGCAGCCTGTTGTACATCACAACATCTCACCCAGACATAATGCATGTTGTAGGAATCGTAGGAAGATATCAGGCTGCACCTAAACAGAGTCATTTGCAATCTGTCAAAAGGATATTCAGGTATTTGAAAGAAAAAATGACTTATGGTTTGTGGTATCCTAGAAATCAAAATTTTCAGCTAACTGCTTATTCAGATGCAGATTGGGCAAACTGTGTTGATGAGAGAAAAAGCACCAGTGGAGGAGCATTCTTTCGGGGTGACACTTTAGTAGCCTAGCTTAGTAAAAAGAAAGGTTCCATTTATTTATCAACCACAGAGGCAGAGTACATTGCTGCTGCTACCTGTTGCACTCAGGTATTATGGATGATTTAGACACTTGCAGACTTGGAGGTAAAATACACTGCACCGATCCTGATTCATTGTGATAACACTAATGCCATCAGTGTGTCTAAAAATCCTGTATTCCACTCCAACACCAAGCATATTCCCATAAAATATCATTTTCTGAGAGAGCAGGTCACCAATCAGATTGTTCAGGTCCATTACATTCCAACCACAGAACAAATTGCAGACATTTTTACTAAACCTCTAGCCAAGACACCATTTGAATATCTCAGACAGAAGCTGGGTGTTATCCCATCTTACATCTAAGAAGGTACATCTTGTTAGGCAGAGTCTTGTATTGATTGCATATCTAATACCTCATAAAAATACTGCAACAGCTCATGGGGAACGTGTTTTCTTTGACATTGATGTCAAAGTGGGAGAAAAGGAGTGGTCTAGATCAGATGCTATAGTTGGAGGTCCAAATGGATTAGTGAAACTATTCAGGGTTGCCATCAATGCCAAAGGGGGAGATTGTTTGAAGGCTTACAGTTGGGAGTGAGCTTTTCATTGATGGAAATAACATTGATGGCAAAGATTAGCATGATCAACAGTGCAGTGATAATGGAAGAGGAGGAGCAACAGTGAATGTTAGATCTTATTCAGAATCCTCGATGACCATCAGATGTGAATTTAGAGAGGAGTGGCATGCAGTAGATGAGAATAGATCTCGGGCGTTCAATCTAAGCACGAGGTCCATCCATCATTGGATCAGGGAGAACTTGCATGTTCATTAAAGATCAAGGAGAAGCGGGTATACAAAATCCCGAAAGAAGGAGGATCATCCATCTTCGGGCAGGACACATGGTCATAGATCAACATTTCGTTGACTAAAATGTCAAAAGAAGGAAGTGCTCTGTCCTTCCAACTCACGAAATGAAAAATGGACAAATGACCTGAAACGTTGGATCCAGGATTGATCAGGGATGAATGCGTGGTGAAAGATCAGAGCACCACAAAGACTCCATTTCAGAGTTTCGTAGATCGGGAAATCCAAAGGAAAGAGGTTCAAATTCGCGATATGTGAAATCGCGAAACAATCTCGGAGTCTCAGCTATCGTGACTCGGAGTGATGAGACCCTTCATCATAGGAATTACGAGATGTGAATTCGTGATGAGATCTGGACCATCAATACACCAAGATTCTGGACAATTGATCTAATCTCTATATTGGAGTCTTGCCTATCGCGACTTGGAGTGACGAGAACCTCCATCTAAGGAATTGCGAGATGCAAATTCACGATGAGATCTGGACCGTCAATACACTAAGATTCTAGATCGTTGATCTAAGCTCCATCTCAGAGTCTCGCCTATCGCGACTTGGAGTGATGGGAACCTCCATCTAAGGAACAACGATATGCGAATTCACGATGAGATCTGGACCATCAATTCATCGAGATCATTGACTGTTGATTAGGGTCGATGAAGGTCATAAGTTCATGAAAATACTGAAAAGGTGAAATGGATGTAGCCTGTGGTCACATCGATGGAAGATGGGGGAAGGAGATAGTGCAAGCAAGCTACTTTTCGGAGTTTTAGGGATCGCGACTGGGAGTGTCGAGACACTTGGTCACACGAATGTCGAATTGTCGAATGTCGAAATGATGAAATGAATGCAAGATCCCATGGAGCCAATACAATGGTGTAGGTGAATTTGAGTATGATTGAAGGGATAATGTTGCTCTTCACAGTGTAACTTCTAGAAACCATTGATGGTTTCTGCCAGAAGATTCGAAGATACTTCTGTGTGATCGCCAAAAGAGTTGAAGAGTCTCCAAGCTTCTTCCAATGAATGAATATTATTCTTAGAGGGGATTGACAAATGGATGAGCGTTGAAGTCTATAACTGAAATAGAAAGGATAAGCTCGACTGTGCCAGAGAAGACGAGGAGTCTCAACTTCCAGAGAGGCTGAGGAATCTCAGCTGAACAACCAGTGATGTTGGACGCGTAGTGGGAACCACAAAAGAAGCTGAAGAGTTGTGATGATCAGGCAGAGCACTCGATATGTGTAGGAGATCGACGCGGTGTGAGAATGCAAAGGCATTGCGCACATTGCACGCACAAGGTGCACAGAAGCTATAAGTACACAATACAGAGAAGAGATGCAGTTGCGGTTGTTATGGGGGACTCAGGAGGGCAGAAGGAGGAGAGTACAGTAGCTGAAACATAGAGCAGAAGAATGGTGGATCAAATGGATATGGAACACAGTGCATAACATGAGAAGAAGATAAAGCGTAGAGGAGTGTGCAAAAGACACTGATGTAGATAGAGCAACGTAGTATATCAAAACAGTGATAAGTCTGGTAAGCCAATGATAAATATTGTATCACTGTGATAAGTTTCATTAGCAAAGATTTATATTTCTGGGTGGTAGGGAGGTGCAAGGGAGGACTGGTTTACTCAGAGGTTCAAGTGGGAGCTTGAACACAGGGAGTTGGTGCTTCCTTCTAGTTGGTGCTAGAGAAACGAGGGAGTTGGTGCTTCCTTGTAGTTGGTGCTAGAGAAACCAGGGAGTTGGTGTTTCCTTATGATTGGTTCTAGAGATTCCACGGAGTTGGTGCTTCCTTCTAGTGGGTGCTAGCGAAAAACAAAGAGTTGGTGCTCTTAGCAAGTTGTAGCTTGCAAAACAGAGGTTTTAGCCTCACAATGAGTTGGTGCTCATATGTATGATAATGTAAAGAATGTAAATAATACTTATCATATAAAGAAGAAGAGGTTTTTACCCTGTATGGGTTTCCTCGGGAAAATATCTATCTCTGTATTTCTCATATATGTGACTGATGCTGAATGTGCCATTGCTTGTTTCCCTGCATTATTGTGATCTTCATTGAGTGCCTTGTAAAGAATTTAAAAGAATCATAATTATTTAAGCACGGGAACAACTGATTCACCCCCCCCTCTCATTTATTCAACAATTGGTATCAGAGTCGGCCCCTTCTATCTAAGGGTAGATCCTAGAGCTTAAACATGTCAAGCCATTAAGGAAATTTGACCAATAAGGCCCCTCTATTCAATGGAACAAAGTTTGCCTTCTAGAAAGTTAGAATGAGAACCTACATAATGGCTTTAGGTGCAGATGTCTGGGATGTGGTAGATACTGGTCATGTAAAGCCAGTTGTGCTAGCTAATAAGGATGACAAGCTAGAATTTAGTTTCAACGGTAAGGCTATGAATGCTATCTTAAGTTGGCTTGCAGAAGAAGAATTTGTAAAAGTTATGCACCTAGGAACTGCCAAAGAAATGTGGGACAAACTCATTAGGAGTTATGAAGGTAATGACAAGGTAAAGGACGCCAAGCTTCAAACCTACAGAATACAGTTTGAACAATTGAAGATGAAGGAAGATGAAATAGTTGGAGAGTACTTTCTGAGAGTAGGAGAAATGGTAAATGCAATGAAAGCACTTGGTGAAAAAATTGAGGAACCTTCTTTAGTTCAGAAAATCTTGAGATCTCTCCCAGATAGGTTCAACCCAAATGTCTCTGCTATAGAAGAACTTAATGATATAAAAACCTTGGAGTTTGATCAACTTCTAGGAACATTGAATGCTTACGAAATGAGAATAGTTAAAGATAAACCCACCTCCAGAGAAGCATCATTCAAAGTAGACAAGAAAGAGGATTATGAGCCCGATGAAATTGAAGCAAAATTTGTGAAGACACTGAAGAAGGGATCAGGAAAATACAAAGGTAAACTACCTTTAAAATGTTTCAATTGTGGTAGAATAGGCCATTTTGCAAATAAATGTCCCCACAAAAGAAAGGATCAGACGTATGATGATGAGGAGAAGCATAAACACATAAATTTCTTAATAGAGAATAACTTTAAGAATAAAAGTCTTTGCGTAAAAAATGAGGATGATCCTTCAGATGATGAAGACTATGACTCCCCTATTGACGATAAATTAAATAACTTCATAATTATGGCCAAAGAGGATTATGATAATAATAACACAGGAAGTGAAGTTAATGAAGAAGAAGTTGTGGTTGACATGGAAGGAGAACTGATCAGTGCACTGGAAGAGATTGATAGACTAAGAATTAAGAATAGAAAGCAAAGACAATTGTTGATACAGTTTGAGAAAGACAGTAAAGTACCTAATGAATACCTTGTCCTATTAAAAGTGGAATTAGAGGAGGCAAAGAAAATCAAAGATATTTTGAAACAACATCTATCAGAAAAAAGGGTACGATGTGAAGCTTTAGAACAAGAAGTAGTGAAAACGAGGAAAGAAATGGAGAAGTTTCAAGCCTTGTATAAACATAATCTATCAAGTATCAAAGCCTCAGAAGGACTAGCCACCATTTTGAACCAGCAAAGGAATCCAAAGCTGAAAACTGGTTTGGGTTATGAAAAAGGATCAGGTAGCAGTAAGACGAGAAATGAGGAACAAATCAAGTTTGTCAAGTGTACAATCAATAACTGTAACAAACCTGTAGAAACAAAAGAATACAATCAGCTTCACAGGACAAGCAAAGAAAAAGGTGCCAGGACTGAATCTGTAGAACAAAGAAATAATGCGCTCCCTACTGAAAGACGTCATCAGCATGGAAGAAATCGATTTTCTCAAAGAAGACAACTGCTTTCCAGGTACAAAGAATTTTTCTATGGTTATTGTTTCTACTGTTCTAATTTTGGTCACAAAGTTGTAAATTGTTCCTATAGATTTAGACATGAGCAATTGAGATTTCGAAGGAATAATTACTTCCCACAACAAAGATTGATGCAGCCAAATAACAAACCTTCACAAAATGCAACTTGCCAAATTAAGTCTAGAGACATACAACCAAGAAAGCCAATAAATAATCAACAATCAATAAGTAGACAACGTTGAAACAATAAGTTTGACCTATTGAATAATGAGATTGAATGCTACACCTGTCATAACTTTGGACATAAATCTATTGATTGTCAGTTAAAGAACTATGAATCAGACTCAAAATCCCCATTTGAAAATGTCAAGTTATGGAAGAAGAAGGAAAGTGGCAAGTGTGGGTTAGTATTGTCTGCTCAAAGAAAAACGAACCCTTGGTATATAGACAACATATGCTCCAAACATATAACGGGAGACAAAGGTAAGTTTATGTCACTTAGTGAAGGAAAATCTGGGAACGTAACTTTTGGAAATGATGCTTCGTGAAAAATAAAGGGAAAAGGGATGATAATCTTAAGTAATGGAAAAGGAAAATCCCAAGATGTCCTAATTGTAGAAGGGATGAAACATAACCTGCTCAGTGTAAGACATATGTGTGATAGAGGATGTGAAGTAGTGTTCACATCCAAGGACTGCTAGATAAAGTCTGTAAACTCAGGTCAAGTGGTGGCCAAAGGCATAAGGACTGAAAATAATGTATATGTGCTGAAAGAAAATAGAGAAGAATGTCATCTAAGCAAATATGATGAAAGTTGGTTATGGCATAGAAGACCTGGACTTCTAAACTTCGATCACTTAATCAAACTCAAAAATCTCAAGGCAGTAAAAGATCTTCCTAGAATATCAAAGCCCCAAGATTCGATATGTAAATCCTGCCAAGTAGGGAAGCTAAACATGACTCAGTTTAAGTCCAAGAGCTTTACTTCAATAGAGAAACCACTCCAACTAGTTCATATGGACTTATGTGGACCATCCAGATAGGAAGGCATAGGGAAACAAAACTACTTCATGCTAATTATTGATGATTACTCCAGAATTACTTGGGTTGCCTTTCAGAAAGAAAAAGCTGAAGCGTTTGAAAAGTTTAAAATATTTAAGGCTTTAACAGAGACTCAAACAGGCATGAGGTTAAAGGCAATTAGATTGGATCATGGAGGAGAGTTTATGTCAAGAGACTTCAAGGAATTATGTGATGAGTGTTGTTCCTGAGTTTGTGTTTTAAGGCTCTAAAACACACCGTCGAGGCATCCAAATATGATAATACTTTTAAAACAAAGAAACAAAGAAAAGCTTGATCAGACTTAGTTTCTCAACTGTCTCTGTCTCGCTTCCCATTGTTCTTGGATGGTTATGTCATGTTCAATCGCTGCCCACGATCGTTCTAACTCGGTTCTATTTGTTGCAGTTTGTAAGATGGTATTAAATAGGTTCAATGCAATGCTGGTTTGATCCTGTAGACCAGGTTCTACGTTGGGTTGTCTACCATTAGGAACTGTCATGGGTGGTAGGGTTTTATATCTTTGTTAAAGGGGTTTTTTATATATTGATTACTTCAAACTTTCAGAGAATATGTTAATGAAACAACTTTAAAACCTAACACAGAAAAATAAATACGCAATCAAGGTCGTTTCCTGGTTTGGGACAATTTTGAAATCATAAACAGTGAAACACAACAGAAAGAAATATAAGGCTTTAATCTGGAAAGAATCTTATATTTCCGCTAACAATAATGAGAGAGACACAGGATTTCTAACAAAAGAAAATATTAAGGAACAGAAGGTTACAGGTCTTAAAATCACTAAAGCAATCTCAGAGGAAAAACTGTAACACATTCAACATCCAAACCAATCTGATACCATAAACAACAATTGCCTATAATTTCCAATTGATTTATTTACTAGAAACATACATTAAGAGGAATATTCAACAGACGAAATTAGACAAGGGAAGGAACATAGTCACGAATTGCAGGATCCAAAATCTTGTTGCGAATTTAAATCTGATAAACTTTAAAACTGGTAGTACAATAATCGGCCTTCTCCCAAAAATTCTGAAGCCTTGTTTCAGCCTCTTGAAATGATATTTATACCTTTCTGTCAAAACTTTCCATTGGTATCTAACCAACTTCCTAATCTTTCGGTTGCATGAACTAGTGTCAACCGTTTACAATTTATTTAGAAATTCTAAAAATAGAAATATTTACAAAGTTTTAACTTAGAGTTGAAGCACTTTC
>SNQJ01S0008286.1:208588-234192 GCA_010110895.2 Picea sitchensis
GAATTCGTAAAAGTTATGCACCTAGGAACTGCCAAAGAAATGTGGGACAAACTCATTAGCAGTTATGAAGGTAATGAGAAGGTAAAGGATGCAAAGCTTCAAACCTACAGAATATAGTTTGAATAGATGAAGATGAAGAAAGATGAAACAGTTGGAAAGTACTTTTTGAGAGTAGAGGAAATGGTAAATGCAATGAAAGCACTTGGTGAAAAAATTGAGGAACCTTCTTTAGTTCAGAAAATCTTGAGATCTCTCCTAGTTAGGTTCAACACAAAGGTCTCTGCTATAGAAGAACTTAAAGATATAAAAACCTTAAAGTTTGATCAACTTTTAGGAACATTGACTGCTTACGAAATGAGAATAGTTAAAGATAAACCCACCTCCAAAGAAGCATCATTCAAAGAAGACAAGAATGAGGATTCTGAGCCCGATGAAATTGAAGCAAAATTTGTGAAGAGACTGAAGAAGGGATCAGGCAAATACAAAGGTAAACTACCTTTCAAATGTTTCAAATGTGGTAGAATAGGTCATTTTGTAAATAAATGTCCCCACAAAAGAAAGGATAAGACATATGATGATGAGGAGAAGCATAAACACAGAAATTTCTTTAAAGAGAATAACTTTAAGAAGAAAAGTATTTGCGTAAATAATTAGGATGATCCTTCAGATGATGAAGACTATGACTCCCCTATTGAAGATAAATTAAATGACTTCATACTTATGGCCAAAGAGGATTATGATAATAAAATCACAAGAAGTGAAGTTAATGAAGAAGAAGTTGTGGTTGACATGTAAGGAGAACTGATCACTGCACTGGAAGAGATTGACAGACTAAGAATTAAGAACAGAAAGAAAAGACAATTGTTGATATTCTTCGAAAAAGACAGTAAAGGACCTGATGAAGACCTTGTCCTATTAAAAGTGGAATTAGAGGAGGCAAAGAAAATTGAAGATATTCTGAAACAACAGTTATCAGAAAAAAGGGCACAATGTGAAGCTTTAGAACAAGAAGTAGTGAAAACGAGGAAAGAAATGGAGAAGTTTCAAGCCTTGTATAAACATAATATATCAAGTATCAAAGCCTCAGAAGGACTAGCCACCATTTTGAACCAGCAAAGGAATCCAAAGCTGAAAACGGGTTTGGGTTATGAAGAAGGATCAGGTAGTAGTAAGATGAGAAATGAGGAACAAATCAAGTTTGTAAAGTGTACAACCAATAACTGCAACAAACCTGCAGAAACAAAGGAAGACAAACAACTTCCTAGGACGAGCAAAGAAAAAGGTGCCAGGACTGAATCTACAGAACAAATAAATAATGCGCTCCCTGCTGAAAGACGTCATCAGCATGGAAGAAATCAATTTTCTCAAAGAAGACAACTACTTTCCAGGTACAAAGAATTTTTCTATGGTTATTGTTTCTACTGTTCTAATTTTGGTCACAAAGATGTAAATTGTTCCTACAGATTTAGACATGAGCAATTAAGATTTCTAAGGAATAATTACTTCCCACAACAAAGATTGATGCAGCCAAATAACAAACCTTCACAGAATGCAACTTGCCAAATTAAGTCCAGAGACATACAACCAAGAAAGCCAAGAAATAATCAACAGTCAATAAGTAGACAACGCTGCAACAATAAGTTTGACCTATTGAATAATGAGATTGAATGCTACACCTGTCATAACTTTGGACATAAATCTATTGATTGTCAGTTAAATAACTATGAATCAGACTCAAAATCCCCTGTTGAAAATGTCAAGTTATGGAAGAAGAAGGAAAGTGACAAGTGTGGGTTAGTATTGTCCGCTCAAAGAAAAATGAACCCTTGGTATATAGACAACGGATGCTCCAAACATATGACAGGAGACAAAGGTAAGTTTATGTCACTTAGTGAAGGCAAATATGGAAACTTAACTTTTGGAAATGATGCTCCAGGAAAAATAAAGGGAAAAGGGATGGTAATCTTAAGTAATGGAAAAGGCAAAGCCCAAGATGTCCTACTTGTAGAAGGGCTGAAACATAAGCTGCTCAGTGTAAGTTAGATGTGTGACAGAGGATGTGAGGTAGTGTTGACGTCCAAGGACTGCAAGATAAAGTCTATAAACTCAGGTCAAGTGGTGGCCAAAGGCATAAGGACTGAAAATAATTTATATGTGCTGAAAGAAAATAGAGAAAAATGTCATCTAAGAAAATATGATGAAAGTTGGTTATGGCATAGAAGACTTGGACATCTAAACTTTGATCACTTAATCAAACTCAAAAATCTTGAGGCAGTAAAATATCTTCCTAGAATATCAAAGCCCCAAGATTCAATATGTAAACCCTGCCAAGTAGGGAAGCTAAACAGGACTCAGTTTAAGTCCAAGAGCTTTACTTCAACAGAGAAACCACTCCAACTAGTTCATATGGACTTATGGGGTTTCAAAATGCAGTGGAGGAGTGACCTCTTGTCTTTTGAAGTTTTGACTTCTAAAAAGCCGATGGTGCTTAATCAGGCACCACACGTCTTTCAGATGGACGGCTGAGATGGTCCCCCGATCAATGACCCAGATCATTTCATGACTTTGTCCATAAGGGATGAGCCCAGGTGCTAATCCTCATGCAACTCCATGGCTCCAGCTTACCCGATGACCGTCGATCTGCTCCATTGATGGATCCTCACCATTAAAAACAAAAATGCCTGCCTGTTTGATTTTTAACCCAAAAATGGAGATTTTTTATGTGCTACGGTTGGGATCTCATGGCTACAACCTTGGATAACTTCATTTGATGGGTTTTTAAGCCCCATTTCATGCATATTTCACTAAGGACCTGAATCCAGAGAGAAACTCCCCCCTTACAAGAATATGTGCTAACATTAGGCTCCATGGGGGATAGAGTCCTCCCTGTGAGGCTCTAAGAATTATTTGCAGTTTCAGTTCCTTTTTGTTGGGCTATGGAGTCATTTATTAAGCTGAAAAAAAACAGAAAAAAAATATTTACGAAAACAAAGGAGCCATCTAAGGCTCAAACAAAACATTTCTTCAAGAAATGCCCATTTACTGGGTCGTTAAAAACTTCTTCATCCTCCAAATCTTGCAACATGTAAGTGTTGTTCAAGAATACTTTTGATATTTTGAAGGGCACAATCTAGAGGGCATAAAACTTGTTGTGTTTGCCTCTATCCTTCCTGCATGCATCCTATTGTTCCAGAGTCTGTACTTAAGGCTTAGAAGTACAGTGTCTGGGCATCCGAAAGTGGGTAAAAGGTGGAGAATTGAGAAACACCAACCTTCGGCAAAGGAAACTAGGGAAGATTTCTATGTTGGCATTGTCTAGCTTCCAAATGTTCCTGGATAGTTATATCTTGTTCAATGGCCACCCATGAACATTCCAGTTCGACCCGGTTAGTGGTTGTTTTAAGAATAGTATCGAAAAGGTTTAAGGCGATGTGCGTTTGGTTTGATAATCCGGGTTCGATATTGGGCTATGTTGGTACCGGGACAGTCATGGAGGAACAGTAAAAGTAGGAAAAATTTCAGAGAGGGATTAAGTGTTGTCTCAATTTGGTCATATGAAAGAGAATTTATGGTTTTAGGAATAAAATAGGGATGCAAATCAAAGGCTCTTTCCCGTAACTAAGTTATATCTTAATAAAATGTATGAGACGGGAGAAAAACATTTAGCTATCTATGATGTAAGGCTCCTATCAAGGGAGAATCTCACGTATAAACAGAAGAGGAAAATTGTAAAGAAATAACCCGATGTAGCATAGAATATGTGAATAATTCTGAAAGTGTAGACTGGTCTTACACCCGCTGATAGCTGGTACAGAGGAAAAATAGTAAACAATTACAGAAAACCAAAATTCATTCGCTATAGTAGTGGTCGTACTAAATTATAACGAAGCACATCAGTTATGAATATGAAATGAAATGAAAATATGAGATACAAGGAAACAAAATCATAACACATTCATGACGGAATTGAGAATCTTCAGATTTTCTTTGTATTAACTCTCAAAAATTGTAAAAATCTCTGTTACAATCGACACAAAAAGGTCTAGCCATGTTTCCTTCTTTCAATGGTATATTTATATAGTTTTACAAATAAGACAGAATCTCAATCGTCACAAAATTTTGGTTATGACAGGGAGGAGAGCAATCGCTCCATTTCTTCTTCTCTGTCTTCACTTGGTGCTAGACGTTTGTCCTCGCCCGGGCTCGGTACAGGTGACACATCTTTCAACCAGCTGAGATATTAGCCGCGACAATTCTGCTTGATAGCTGGCTTCAAAGAAGTAACATTCTTGGGCTATCTGCTACAGCCTGTCTTCCATCTGTCCATCTATGATGTCGATGGTGCATAATTGTGCGCTGGGTCTAATCATGCATTTGTCTATTTGGATTATGTCCACCATAGTCATCTGGGAAATATCGGCCGAATCTCTTTCCTCTTTTTCCTTTAGATCAAGTGAGATTTTTTCCACATTCATCTACATCAACGTCTCGGCACTACCTCCGTTGTCAATTCTTAGCAGATCGTCGTCTATAGAACTGAAGGCCTCTTCTAAGGAATTGGTTATCTTTTTGGCTTGCTTCTTGCCTTTGGCGATGTTATGCTCCCATTCTTTTAATAGAATGTTCCCTCTGGTTTGCTCTGAAATGGTGAACCTAGGAGTACTTTTTGAAACCCTGCTGTTCATGGCTATCATAGCCTCTTGGAAGGTGACTTGAGCTGCTCTGGCTTCCCTTTCTCTGGTGGATAAGTTCTCCGAAACCTAGTTGACTAGCAAACAGTTGTCCCAGATCACTTCTACCTTAGTGAGCAAATTTCGCTGTGCCGCAGAGACTCTGCTCCGAATCTCGATTGCCTAGGATTTGAACATCCCAATGTTAATCATTCTATTCTCGGCGATCTCCACCCTTGCCTGTAGCTGTTCGATCAAATCCCTTTGCTGGCTCGCTTGCGTCTGACCATCCTGGAACACCAGCTGTTCTTTCTCGAGCTTAGTTTTGAGCATCTCTATCTCATTTTTATCGGCCAACCTGGCCTACTCTATTCCTACGCTCGCCTGGTCTTTAACAGTCTCTGTTGCTGTGGCCAGTCTAGATTCAAGGGTCCTAATGAGGCGATTTTTTCTTTTAAGTTGGTTTTTTAAGAGCCCGGCCGAAAATTGATTCGCCGAGGCATATGCTCCTAGTATCCCTGCTATTTCAGTGGCGAATTGCTCATTCTTCTTGTCCTTTCCATTAGTTATAATTTTATATTTCTTGGCAGTTGACTCTCCTTCCTGATAGAATTCCCTTTTTACTACTGCCTTTCTCTTCTTATTGAAGAAAAACTCATTCAGAGGGAGTTATTCTACCCTTATGGGCCTCAACTCTTCATTGAATATCCATCTTGCATCGATATTTCCCTGCGCCGACTACAAGGGGGTAACTGATGTGATAGGTTCTCTGATTTGCTTCACTGATTTTCCTAGAGTAGCGATCGGACTCTGCTTCTTCGGTGGGTCTGGAGTCTTTATCTCTGTTTCCAGACTCTTCGTTTTCTTCCCCTTGTCCTGGCATTTTCCTTGATCGTGATTCGCATCTTTAGAGCCTTCGGCATCTTTTTGTTTCACCTCCGACGTACTCGAACCCTCACCTCGCAACACTGCGAGAAGACAACTACGTCGATGTTCATGGAACTTCATAACATCGGCTCTTTCCTTGGGTGCTAAAGTTTGCATCCGAGCCAGGATCTTGGCATAGGACCTTGCACCTTGGAAAATGTCATCCGAGGGTGAATTCTTGTGCTCAAATCTCTTGAGCCCGCAACTGGCCAAATGATTGCTCACAACCCTCTGCGGATCGTGTTTCTTGTATTCAATGGAGACCAAATTTAGGTCTTCCAGAGCTGCTTCCTCGGCTTTGGCATGCCCGAAATATAATAAAGAATAAGAATTCAAATGAACAAGAAAAGGTGGCCATACCTTCTTTGAATATCCCTTAAGATATTTTCTTATACCACCGATTACTATTTTCCGGGCAACCTTGCGACAAGCCAGCCTGTCGGGAATGAATAATGGCAGTGCATGCGGGGGAACAGAAGCCCCGAAAACTCTGAGGTACGAAAATTCTGCTTCCACATACCAGTCTCCTATGCTGCTCAGATTCATTACTATGTTGTCCGAGATCCAGGGTGGTGGGTGACAAAAAATGGCGACATGCAGGGGCACCATCACCCAGTTAAAGATTTCATACACAAAATTTTCCGCTTTGTTTTCCCATAATTTTGCATGATATACATGTATGGGTTCGTCTTCGGCCGTAGTCCAAATCCAGCTCATTAATGGAAATGGTGTCATAGAACAAATTGCGTCCATAATGTATGCAGACATGAAGAATGAAGACGCCTTTCCACTCTCTTTCTTCTCCCGATACTCTGTGACCCGGCTGGTCAAGCCATCGGACAATATTTTTTCCCAGTCGAAGGAACTACCTTTGGTGACCTAAAACATCAGAGGCACCCATGAAAGATAAAAATGTGAGGTGTCCTCTTTCCCGTATAGCCTGCATTTCATCATGGCAATGTACTTGTATTGTGGCTCTAAAGAAGCGATTGAATATATGAAGTGGCTATTAGCCCTAAACTTCGCGGCATGCGAAACCCAATCTTTTATTAAACTGGACATAGTTTTATCATACTGTATGCATTCCTGCTGCTTGAATTCGTCCAAGAATTCGGCACCATATGTGTGGTCGGATGTCGTGGGCATCTTATACATGATTTGCAGATGTTCCAGCCTGAAAGTCTCGATGGTGACTTTTTGCTCGTTCATGATGGTTCTGGTCGGTATGTCCACTTGGTCCAATGCCCATCGGGCCATGTCATAATATGGAAGCAACTATGGCCTGGTTTCTACTCTATGCATTCTGGATTGGATGACTATTTTGTATTTGGTGGTTATATCATCTTTTTCTTTGTCGCTGGAGTCATTGGAATAATCCACCAATTTTGCTTGCAGAATATCTGAAATGAATGACCAATTCAGGACCGAGTCAATACTTCGAGGCGAAGTTTCAGCAACATTGTCCGAGCCTTGTCCCGAAACCTCAACATTTTCTTTGGATGATTTTCGAGGAGCCATGGCTGAAGCCTGTGTTTTAGCTCTTCTGCCATAGAATTACGTATACATACAAAAGTCAGTTTACTCCGAGATAATGTGCTTTGTGTAATACGAAAATGTATTTTTTATAATGAACCACAAGTCTTATATATATTTGAAAACTCAGTACCTTTCAGAACAGGCTTGTCAAATCATATTTAGAAATAATTTTTTCCATAAAAATCCGATCTTATATTCGTCGATTTACCCTATTTCCCAATTTATGCCATAAATTTTGGCGGTTTAAAATGCCAGTGGCGTATGGAAAGGCCAAGGATACCTCGTAAATCATGCAGACATCGAACATGGGATATGTATTGATTTAGCTTAATCAATTTGGTTTTACCCATGTTATTCAATACTTTGGTACTCGTTATATCGGGGACTTTACTTTAACATTTTGAATATCTGACACCCGAGAATGCGATGATCGATTTTGGTTAATGAAAGGTAATCGCGATTAGGCGCTCAATTAATTTTGTAATTATTATCTTCGCCATATCGCAACTCAGAGCTTCGAAAATAAGTTTCCAGGGAGTTTGCATGATGAGATGCGAAATCGTGATATCGCTATAACATGACTTACTTAAAAGGGAGGATAATATTGGATTAAATGATTAATTAATTACGTTTATATCCTTATCGTGATTTCACGAGTCGGGGTTTAGATGGTGTAACTTTTGAAAAGGAAAACGCCGAGTGGCGAAATGTCGACAATTTTTTTTACCATGGTTTAGCTTTTGCCTTTAACCTTGACACGGGTTACTAAAATAAGGACCTCGTGTTATCGGCTATTGGGGCTACGACATTAAATTTTTGGATTTGGAGAACATCGAGGTGCGAAACCCCGATGACGTTTAGACATGGGTTAGGGAAAACTTTACCCTTGTTACTATCCTGAGTAAAATATTAAAACGATTTCTCTATTTCATAGCTCGGGGCGTATGAATTATATGGCTTACAGTATCCGACCTATGAGATCCTGAGGTGGAACAAAAGGAGAAAAATTTTAACGAAATATAGGACTCGTTTCGAGAGTATAACAATCATCACTGCTCGCATGATAGAACTTCAGAGATCTCGATATCTCAGAGGAAAAATATGAAAACCATCTTTAGATTTTGAGCATTAAGAATGAAACATGTGATGGGCTAGAAAAATCAAGGGTGGCTCCAACATAGGCTCCAACTAGGGATCTCGCCTTCTTGTGAGGCGGGAAGAATAGTAGACCACGTGCCAATATTGGGTAAATGGAGTCAATAGCTCAATTAGGAGAAAAGGTTCCCGAGAATAGGGTGTCGAAGAGGGAAAGAGACTTCATTCTTTACCTTGAAAATCTTTTTCAAAATCAGATACTCTTTTTAAACTTAGTTGTATTCCCTTTCACAACTTTCCCTTTCTCGCTACTAAAATCAGGTTTTCTTTAAGACAATCGAAACAGTCCTAGGAGACCCAACAGATCTTGCGGCTATTGGCTTGCATCAAAAGAATAATATTATGTGTTTTTAATTGGGAAGTCTCGTCTGAATTTGGGATGTGGATCAGGTTTTAAAAAGAATTGGTTACCAGAGTAGAGTGATATTCATGTATAACAACCTTTCAGATATCTCAGATATTGCTTCACTACTAGCGAGCCTGTTCAGTACCCCGGTGAAGTTATCTGGCCCCTTTTACTGAATTTCCTTTCACCACTTCGGAATATATTTATGCATTTAAATGCTGAGACGAGGGCAATCATTTCTGAATTTCCTTTCATTGTCTCTTGGACTAGGTGGGGGAAATCATTTTTGAATTTCCTTTCACCACCTGTCTTATAATTTTCTTTTTAGAGCGTGAAGGTGGGGGCAATCAGTTTGTATCAGGGATGATATTTGTGTAATATTTTGCATTATAGGTCTGTCAACTTACTTTGATTACTCGGTGCCAACCTTCCCTTAAACTTTGCAACATCTTCGTTCTTGGGGATAAAAAGGAAAATAACTTTTTAAGGGCATTCTATTCGAGCAAGCTTCAATCCTCCGATGCCGTTGAAAAACCTAGGAAAGTTAGGATCGCTCTAAACATTCCTTCATTTAGCAGGTGATCGAGTAGTTGTGAAGACCCACTTTCTTCCCACAATCTTCTTTGTGGCTCACGAGGTTGAAACAAAGAACTTTTATCCCTTCGTATATGAAACGAACAGATGGTGACTTTTAAAAGGTAAACCCTAAGATAGAAAGGATGCCAGGTAGTGACTTACTGACTGAAAATACAGAGATCAAACAATTCAAAACTGACTCTTGTAGATATTTTCGGGGATACTTTACTTTGACTGATTGTTTTTAAATTGGGTGAATCGTTTAACTTATCTTAATTTTTTCAAATATTGTTAAAACAAGAAAAAACCCAGTTATTTATCAGTTCAGCTGATGTTGCAGTTTGAATGGCATTACCTTGGTTTTCTTTAACAATCCTTTATAACATGTCTTCTGAGAAATCTCATCTTTACCTTTTCATTTCACTTTCTTTGCACAATATGAAATTACTTTAGGTATCACCTGTTTATGCCAATTTTATTTCTGACACTGACTTTCAATTTACTTCTCCTGCTTGTTTCGTATGCAGCTAGAATCCTACAAAAGACAAATACGAATCTTATCCGAAATGTGTCGAAAGTTTATGAACAAAAAAAAGAAAGGAAAACCAAAAAGCAATATTTAAATGAAAATACATATATGTACACAAAATATATATATTTAAACTATTTATTTATTTATTTATTATTATTATTATTATTATTATTGCATCAGATACCGCCTGTTGATAGGGGCGTTGAGGACTTCTCCGTCTAAATTTTCCAGTAGGAAAGAATTTTTTCCTTCCAGAGCTGAGACCCTGAACGGTCCATACCAGAGGTGGTCAAATTTACCATGTTTTGCTGCTTCTTCCTTCCTTGCATCCCATCTTAACACTAAATCACCTGGGAGGAATTCTCTGTCCTTTGCTTTGCGGTTGAACAATGCCTTCATTTCATCTTGGTACTTCTGCATCTTTTCATCAATTTTGACTCTATGTTGTTGAACCTCAATCAGCTGATTAATTCTCCTGGTTACATGATTGGTTCTTAGTTTTGATCTTGCCATAACTTCATTACTGGTAGCGCTAGGTTTATAGGTAGAAAATCATCTGTCCCATAGACCATTTGAAAAGGCGAAATGCCGATAGACCTTTTAGTGCTTATACGGTTTTCCCACAATACGTATTTTAAGTGTACATGCCAAGACCTTTTATTTTCATCCAATAGTTTCTTGATTATATTTACCAGGCTCTTGTTAGATGATTCAACCAATCCGTTCCCCTGGGGGTAATATGTTGTGGAATGGCCAAGAACGATGTTATACTTTTGACAGAAGCTGATCATAGCCATAGATTTAAAGGCCTGGGCATTGTCAGTAACNAGATTTAAAGGCCTGGGCATTGTCAGTAACTATCTTTCGAGGACAACCAAATCTTGACAAAATATTTTCTTCTAAGAAATCGATTACCACCGAGTCTATTGCCCTTTTGGTTGGAATGGCTTCCACCCACTTAGTAAAATAATCTGTAGCTATTAAGATCCACTTGTGTTGAGCACTGGAATGGGGGTTAATCTCACCTATGAAGTCTAGACCCCATTGCTGAAATGGGGCTTCAGCTTTGACCGGAACTAGAGGCAGTGCCGGGAGCTTCTGTTTACCTGTGAATAGTTGACAAGGGTTGCAGGCACGCACTTTAGCATTGACGTTCGAAAAGATTTTTGGCCAGTAGTACCCAGCCCTCAAGATCTTGTAAGCTGTAGCTCTCCATGCATGATGCCCCCCACAAACTCCTTTATGAAATTTGTCTATAACCCGCTGAGTTTCTGATTCAACTAAACAGACTAGTAGGAAACTGAGTGGATCTTTCCAATATAGATGACTTTCAGCGATACAATATTTAACTCCATGGAGTTTTAAAGTTCTGTATTTAGATGGTGATAGCTCATTTAGACATTTTAGAGTTATCAGGTATGACACTATGTCTCTGTACCAACCCGATGATAAGAACTTCTCTTCGATCTTGTTTGGACTTGTTTCCTCGTTCAGCTCGTTTAGGTATGTATCTTCATCACCTTCCTGCAGGCAATTAATATCTAGGGCTCTAAAATTCTACTCACCTAAGAGTTTGGCTAGGCCTTGCCCTTTTATTAATTTGGTCGGTTTGAATTCCAGATCAAATTCTTGGATTTTGGTGAGCCATCGCCCTCTTTTTCCGTCGCTGTCTGGCTGTACCAATATTTCCTTCACAGAACTGGTAGGCATGTACGCGATTATCTTTGAATGTAGTACATAAGTTCTGAATGCCTTTAATTCTTTTACCATTGCGTATGCCTGTTTTTCTATTATATCATACTTCAGTTCTGCGTCTCTAAGGATTTTTCTAAAAAATGTGATCGGTTGTTCAAATCGTTCTCCATTTTTTTGTAGGAGCACCGCGGCGATAGTGTGCTCAGAGGCAAATGAGAAAATAATAAAATATTTCAGATAGTCTGGGTTTGCTAACACAGGTGCCTCGCTTATGAATTTCTTAATATGCGCGAACGATGCTCTAGCCTTGGTTGTCCAATTTAATCCACTATCCTTCTTCAACATACCTGTGATCAATTTAACAATCTCAGCGAAATTCGGGATAAACCTTCGTAAAAAATTTATTCTTCCTAAGAAAGATTGAATCTCTTTTACATTTCTGGGAATATTTATAGAATCTATTGCTTCAATCCTCTTAGGATCAATCCTGATTCCATCCCTAGATAGGATATGGCCCAAAAGCTTACCTTCCTACATGGCGAAATGTGACTTCTTTGGGTTTAAAGATAGACCAAACCTGCGGCATTTTTCGAAAGTCTGTTTAAGATGGATCAAGTGTTCTTCATCGGTTTTAGAGAAAACTGTCAAATCGTCGAGGTAAATGACTACGAACTTGTCCCTTTCTCCTATGAAAGTGATGTCCATAGCATGCTGGAATGTGGCCCCTACATTCATCAAACCAAAAGGCATTTTTTCATACATGAAGGTACCCCATGGTGTGGTGAAAGCAGTTTTTTCCCTATCTTGTTCATTCATGGTGATTTGATTATAACTAGAGAACCCATCTATCATAGACATTCAGTTTGCTCCAACTACTTTTTCTAGCACATGGTCCATTTTGGGCAAAGGATAGTTGTCCTTGAGAGATGACTTATTAAGATTCCTGAAATCCACACACAATCTGATTTCCCCGCTCTTTTTCCTGACAGGGACCAGGTTTGCTACCCAGTCCGAATATCTCAGAGGTATGATTATTTTTGCGTCTAGAAGTTTCTTAACTTCTTTTTCGATCATAGGTAACAAAATGGGGTTGATCTGTCTAAGCTTTTGCCTAAAATATTTGACCCCAGGCTTGAAAGGTATCTTGTGATCAATTACGAAAGTATCATATGTTCTTAACTCATCATAAGACCAGGCGAAAACATCCTTATACTGTTTGAGTAGGTCTTTATACTTACTTTTCATTTCGGGAGGAAGGAACTTGGATATCTTTACTATCCTGGATTCTTTTTCAGTTCCCAAATCACAGTCCTCAACTTCTTCTGGTTGGGGTTGTAAAGTGGATTTTACAGGTACGCCATTCTGATCAAAAAGTCTTTCTAAAGGAATCAATCCTTTCGGAATTTGGTTATTTTTAAGGACCATCATACGATGATCCGCAATTTTTTCTCGGAAGGCTTTAGGATCTTCCCCTTCTTGCATGATCCATATAGGGTCATTTTGATTTTCTTGGTCTGCATGAGTTTTGGAGAATTCACCCACTGTTGCAAGAAATTTCTTAATTTGTTTGTCATCCTCAAAGACCTGCAAGTGTCGGATATTGTCTGGTATAGAGGGCTTGTATCTGATTTCAATGTGATACTTCAATTTGAAAGTCGTGGGAGGAGAGAAAGTTGTGGTTTCTTTTTCCAATGCATCAGCATGTAAATTCTCTGCGCGAGGGATAAAGTGGACATTTATGGATGATAAAAAAATTTCCATGAGATCCCAAGCACAATTTATGTATGTTCTCAATCTGGGATGCTTGGCTAGGTACTGTTGGTTTATTTGTTTGACTATTAACTCTTCATCACCATATACCTCTAAGTTATTTATATTTAGCTTCTTGACAGCCTCTAATCCTAAGACCAACGCTTCATATTCACATATGTTGTTAGTGTAATCTATATCCCACTACAGTCGGTAGGAAAAAGGAACAACGAACTTATCTCTGAGAGCCACTAAAAGCACTCCTACGCCCGCCCCTTCAGAAGATGAAGCTCCGTCAAAATACATTTTCCAGACACCGGTGTTACACATATCCTCTGTCATGTAACTTGAATCCTCTCGCTCTATATCATTTTCCTCCAGACAACCATCTAAATCATCATCAAAAGACAAGATACAATTTCCTAGATCTTGGTCTGCAATGTAAATAGGGAAATTGTTTGGGTTTTGAGGGTCACTCACTGTATATGCTAATCTCATTTCTCTGTACAACCGAGTGAACTGACCACCGAACACAGGAATTGTTGCAAACATCATGTCCAGTTGAAGAGAACCCCCCAACTTGGATCCCCATGATCTAGATAACAGCAAGCCATACTTAGGGGGAATATCTGCGATAACCACATCCATCAGGATACTTTTAACCGGGACCTGCACCAGGGTAAATACTAGATATTTTCTCATCCCCATAAACTTAACCCTTCTTGAGTCAAAACAGTACAGATCTCTATAAGGTCTTGTGATCTAGAGACCCAACTTGTCCATTATAATCTTAGGCATAACATTATGGGAGGCTCCGGAGTCTAACATGCAATTATGTAGCAATTGATCATACACATTCAGAGTGATATAAAAGGGAGAAATGGTGTTTTTGGCCCCTTCAAAATGGGGACCAAAGGTGATGTCAGGTTTGTCATATTCCAGGTTTAAAACATCATATTGGCTTTCTAGCTCAGAGACACCCATCGCTTTGGTAATTTGCTTCCGATAAACGGTGTTTTTTGCTAATTCTACCAAAGGGATTGGTATCTTAATTTTATTTATCTCATTTTCAAAACTGAAAGATCCACTCACCTTGTCTATTTCTTTGGTTAAGACTTATGAATCCTTCCTTTCTGACTTATTTGTCTAGACCGCTTTATCACTCATGGTCCTGGTTGAAGGCATAACTTTATTTGCTGTTTCGGTTCCTTGTGCTTGGGCTTCGACTTTTTCCCCTTCGGACTCTTGTGTGCTTACTACTTTAGTTTTGTTTTTGGGTAATAAGGTCTCTTCTGAAGGAGGCTCATAAGCTTGACCGCTTTGGAGGATTTTCTTGGGTTGAGTAGTTGAGGTGGGCTTACTCTTAGATCTTAAGTTGTACTTTGATTCAAACTCAGCCATTATCATCTCAGTTTCTGGTTAAGACTCACAGAGATCAGTGTGATCACCTTCTTCACCCTTATTTGATGGTCGTGGCATGTTTAGATATTTTTCATAGTATTCTCGAGTCAGATATGGTTGAGTGCAGTCATCACCGAAATTTGTGACATCATTATCCGAATCTCCGAAGTCTTGAAAATCGTTCGCCCCTATAAAATTTTCATTCTTTAAGGGGGATTGCATTTTTTGATCTTCATTTTTTATTTGTCTTTGTTGGTTTGGGGGATTGGGGTTCCTCTTGAAATCATTTTTGGGGAAAGAGTCAGCTTTGGCCTGTTCGAGCTCCATTCTGGATATTTTATTTGACATTTCATTAATTACTCTGGCCATATCATCTACCCTATCATCTGCGGGTCTATTAGACCCTGACGTACCTTCTTGTTCTCTAAAGCATCTGGTCTCTCGATTTCCTATTTCTACTTTATATTTAAGCTTACCCGAAGCCATCATATTAGACTCTATCTCTACCGCATCATCCTGCATTTGGTTTATGGTGGCTCCCCTTCTTTCTCGCAAAAGGAGTGAAAAATCCGGTTCGAAAGCTCCGACGAAAGTTACTTTAGCTGTGGGTTGGGACGGTTTAACCTCGGATGGGATCTTATTATACAGTTTGTCGAATCTTTGGACAAATTCCATGACTGTTTCTGAATTCTTTTTTCTCAAAGACCCAAATTCGGTTAAATAATATAGATGGTCTTTTCTCTCGCCCCATTTTCTGAGGAAAGCATCTTCCAAAGCGTCATAAGACAAGATAGATGTTGCAGGTAGGCTCCGAAACCAAGTTCAGACCTGGCCTTCTAAGGTTTGGACAAGAAATCTTGAATATACGTCCTCATGTTCGATACCCAGGATATCAGTGAATTGATCAAAGAAATTAATATGTTCGGTTGCGGTCACATCCCCTTCCCCGGTGAATTTTCGTAAATTTTTTATGTAATTTTCGGGAAGGTCGTGTAGAGGGACGGGAAGTACTAAGGGGGCATATCTGGCTGCAACCTTCACAAACACTCTGGGAGGGGGGGGAGGCCCTTGGCCTCCATCTTCTCCTAGAGGGGCTCCTCCCCCTCCTCCTCCGATAAACCCTCCACCTCCTCCTATAAACCCTCCACCTCCTCCTCCGACGACTGCCATCACTACTTGTGGAAATTTGTAAAGGGGATTTTGGAAAATTAAAAGGGAATCTTTATTTTCTTCATGAAGAGGAAAATATGATGAGGAAAGATAAGGAACACGAGGACTCGGTTCCTTGGATTTGCAAGAGACGAAATCAGGAGACCCGACGGGTGTAGGAATGGAATGTGTAACACACTCTTCAGAATTTGGTGAAGTAGGGAAATTCAATGGAAGAAAATATGGTATGTCAAAAGTCGACGAACTTTCAAGAGGACCCTTTCCTTTGTGTACTAAGGGGATTGTCGGATGAATCTCACTCCTAACTTCGGAGCAGTTTGGTGTTGAAACTTTAGTATCAAAGAGAGGACTGAGTGAAGTTGAGGGCTTGGAAGAACTCTTAGCCTTCAGTGGTGGGGTTTTAAGTTTGTAAACTGCAGCGGTTGGCTTAAGAGAGCCTCTCTCCTTTAGAGTCTTCCTGGGATCGGTAACGGGCGTAATCTTCTTACCATCCAGGTTTTTTCTGGTATTATTTGTGGAGTCACCAAGTGAAAGATTAGAAAGCCTTAGAAAGGTGTGTACTCTTTGTTCACTATCAAAGGGTAACACTTTCAATGAAAAACAAATGTCATTTTCCTAGGAAAAAAGATTTCGTAACTTCGGTCCACTGCAACGACACCAGAAAGATGTTTTTCCAGAGTCTATACTTAAGGCTTGGAAGTACAGTGTCTAGGCATCCGAAAGTCGGTAAAAGGTGGAGAAGAGAGAAACGTCAACCTTCGGCAAAGGAAACTAGGGAAGATTTATGCGTTGGCGTTGTCTAGATTCCAACTATTCCTGGACAGTTATATCTTGTTCAATGGCTGCCCATGAATGTTCCAGTTTGACCCAGTTAGTGGTTGTTTTAAGAATAGTATCAAAAATGTTTAAGGTGATGTGTGTTTGGTTTGATAATTCGGGTTCGATATTGGGCTGTGTTGGTACCAGGACAGTCATGGAGGAACAGTAAAAGTAGGAAAAATTTCAGAGAGGGATTAAGTGTTGTCTCAATTTGGTCGTATGGAAGAGAATGTACAGTTTTAGGAATAAAATAGGGATGCAAATCAAAGGCTCTTTCCTGTAACTGAGTTATATCTTAATAAATGTATGAGATGGGAGAAAAACATTTAGCTGTCTATGATGTAAGGCTCCTATCAAGGGAGAATCTCACGTATAAATAGAAGAGGAAAATTGTAAAGAAATAACCCAATGTAGCATAGAATATGTGAAGAATTCTGAAAGTGTAGACTAGTCTTACACCTGCTGATAGCTAGTATAGAGGAAAAATAGTAAACAATTACAGAAAACCAAAATTCATTCGCTATAGTAGTGGTCGTACTAAATTATAACGAAGCACATCAGTTATGAATATGAAATGAAATGAAAATATGAGATACAAGGAAACAAACTCATAACACAGTCGTGACGGAATTGAGAATCTTCAGATTTGCTTTGTATTAACTCTCAAAAATTGTAAAAAACTCTGTTACAATTGACACAAAAAGGTCCATCCCTGTTTCCTTCTTTCAATGGTATATTTATACAATTTTACAAATAAGACAGAATATCAATCATCAAAAAATTGCAGTTATGATAGGGAGGAGAGAAATTGCTCCATTTCTTATTCTCTGTCTTCACTTGGTGCCAGACGTTTGTCCTCGCGCAGGCTCGGTACAGGCGACACATCTTTCAACCAGCTGAGATATTAGCTGCGACAGTTCTGCTTGACAGCTGGCTTCAAAGAAGTAACATTCTTGGGCTAACTGCTATAGCCTGTATTCCATGTGTCCATCTATGATGTTGATGGTGTATAATTGCGCGCTGGGTCTAATCATGCATTTGTCTATTTGGACTATGTCCATCATAGTCATCTGGGAAATATCGACCAAATCTCTTTCCTCTTTTTCCTTTAGATCAAGCGAGATTTTTTCCACATTCATCTGCATCAACATCTCGGCACTACCTCCGCTGTCAATGCCTAGCAGATCGCCATCTATAGAACTGAAGGCCTCTTCTAAGGAATTGGTTATCTTTTTGGCTTGCTTCTTGCCTTCGGCGATGTTATGCTCCCATTATTTTAATAGAATGTTCCCTCTGGTTTGCTCTAAAATGGTGAACCTGGGAGTACTTTTTGAAACCCTGTTGTTCGTGGCTATCACAGCCTCTTGGAAAGTGACTCGAGCTGCTCCGGCTTCCCTTTCTCTAGTGGATAAGTTCTCCGAAAATTGGTTGACTAGCAAACAGTTGTCCCAGATCATTTCTACCTTAGCGATAAAATTTCATTGTGCCGCAGAGACTCTGCTCCGAATATCAATCGCCTGGGATTTGAACATCCCAATGTTTATCATTCTATTCTTGGTGATCTCCACCCTCGCCTGTAGTTGTTCCATCAAATCCCTTTGTTGGCTCTCTTGCGTCTGACCATCCTGGACCACCAACTGTGCTTGGTCGAGCTTAGTTTTGAGCATCTCTATCTCGTTTTTATCGGCCAACCTGGTCTGCTCTATTCCTACGCTCACCTGGTCTTTAGCAGTCTCTGTTGCTGTGGCCAGTCTGGCTTCAAGGGTCCTAATGAGGTGATTTTTTCTTTTAAGTTGGTTTTTTAAGAGCCTGATTGAAAATTGATTCGTCGAGGCATATGCTCCTAGTGTCCCTGCTATTTCAGTGGCAAATTGATCATTCTTCTTGTCCTTTCCATCAGTTACAATTTTATATTTCTTGGCAGTTGACTCTTCTTCCTAATAGAATTCCCTTTTTACTACTGCCTTTCTCTTCTTATCGAAGAAAAACTCATTCGGAGGGAGTTATTCTACCCTTATGGGCCTCAACGCTTCATTGAATATCCATCCTGCATCGATATTTCCCTGCGTCGACTGCAAGGGGGTAACTGATGTGATAGGTTCTTCGATCTGCTTCGCTGATTTTCCCAGAGTAGCGACTAGACTCTGCTTCTTCGACGGTTCTAGAGTCTTTATCTCTGTTTCTGGACTCTTCGTTTGCTTCCCCTCGTCCTAGTGTTTTCCTTTATTGGGAGTCGCATCTTTAGAGCCTTCGGCATATTTATGTTTCACCTTCGATGTACTTGGACCCTCACCTCGCAAAACTGCGGGAAGACAGCTACGTCGATGTTCTTGGAACTTCAGAACATCGGATCTTTCCTCAGGTGTTAAAGTTTGTATCTGAGCCAGGATCTCGGAATAGGACCTTGTGCCTCAGAAAATGTCATTCGAGGGTGAATTATCGTGCTCAAATCTCTTGAGCCCGCAACTGGCCAAATGATTTCTCACGACCCTCTGCGGATCATGTTTCTTGTATTCAATGGAGACCAAATTTAGGTCTTCCAGGGCTGTTGCCTCGGCTTTGGCATTCTCTAAATCTAATAAAGAATAAGAATTCAAATGAACAGGAAAAGGTGGCCATACCTTCTTTGAATATCCCTTAAGCTCTTTGCTTATACCACCGATTACTGTCTATTGGGCAACCTCACGACAAGCTAGCTTGTCGAGAATGAATAATGGGAGCGCATGCGGGGGAATAGAAGCCTTGAAAACTTTGAGGTATGAGAATTATGCTTCCACATACCAGTCTTCTATGCTGCTAAGATTCGTTACTATGCTGCTCGAGATCCAGGGTGGCGGGTGACCAAAAATGGTGACATGCAGGGGCACCATCACCCAGTTAAAGATTTCATACACAAAATTTTCCGCTTTGTTTTCCCATAATTTTGCATGATATACATGTATGGGATCATCTTCGACCGGAGTCCAACTCCAGCTCATTAATGGAAATGCTTTCATAGAACAAATTACATCCATAATGTATGCAGACATGAAGAATGAAGACGCCTTCCCACTCTCTTTCTTCTCCCGATACTTTGTGACCCGGCTGGTCAAGCTATCAGATAGTATTTTTTCCCAGTCAAAGGAATTGCCTTCAGTGACCCAAAACATCAGAGGCACCCATGAAAGATAAAAAATGTGAGGTGTCCTCTTTCCCATATAGCCTGCATGTCATCATGGCAACGTACTTGTACTATGGCTATAAAGAAACGACTGAATATATGTCGTGGCTATTAGCCCTGAACTTCGCGGCATGCGAAACGCAATCTTTTATTAAAATGGACATAGTTTTATCATACTATATACATTCCTGCTACTTGAATTCATCTAAGAATTCTGCGCCATATGTGTGGTTGGACGTCGTGGGCAGCTTATACATGATTTGCAGATGTTCTAGCCTGAAAGTCCCGATGGTGACTTTCTGCTCGTTCATGATGGTTCTGGTCGGTATGTCCACATGGTCCAATGCCCATCGGACCATGTCATAATATGGAAGCAACCGTGGCCTGGATTCTACTCTGTGCATTCCATATTGGAGGACTATTTTGTATTTGGTGGTTATATCATATTTTTCGTTGTCGCTAGAGTCATCGGAATAATCCACCAATTCTGCTTGCAGAATATCTGAAACGAACGACCAATTCAGGACCAAGTCGATACTTCGAGGCGAAGTATCAACAACATTGTCCGAGCCTAGTCTCGAAACCTCAACATTTGCTTTGGATGCTTTTCACGGAGCCATGGTTGAAGCCTGTGTTTTAGCTCTTCTGTGATAGAAATACATATACATATAGAAGTCAGTTTACTCGGAGATAATGTGCTTTGTGTAATACGAAAATGTATTGTTATAATGAACCACAACTCTTATATATATTTGAAAACTCGGTACCTTTCAGAACATGCCTGTCAAATCATATTTAGAAATAAATTTTTCCATAAAAATTCGATCTTATATCCGTCGATTTACTCTATTTCCTCATTAATGCCATAAATTTTGGCAGTTTAAAATGCCAGTGGCGTATGGAAAGGCCAAGGCTACCTCGTAAATCATGCAGACATCGAACACAGGATATGTATTGATTTATCTTAATCAATCCAGTTTTACCCATGTTAGTCAATACTTCGGTACTCGTTATATCGGGGACTTTACTTTAACATTTCGAATCTCTAACACAGGAGACTGCGATGATCGATTTTGGTTAATGAAAGGTAATCGCGATTAGGGGCTCAATTAATTTCATAATTGTTATCTTCACCATATCGCAACTCGGAGCTTCGAAAATAAGTTTCTGGGGAGTTTGCATGCCGAGCTGCGAAATCACGAGATCGCGATAACATGGCTTACTTAAAAGGGAAGATAATCTTGGATTAAATGATTAATTAATTACATTTATATCCTTATCGTGATTTCATGAGTCGGGGTTTAGACAGTGTAACGTTTGAAAAGGAAAATGCCGAGTGGCGAAATGCCGACATAAATTTTTACCATGGTTTAGCTTTTGCCTTTAACCTTAACACGAGTTACTAAAATAAGGACCTTGTGTTCTCGGCTATCGGGGCTACGACATTAAATTTTTGGATTTGGAGAACGCCGAGGTACGAAACCCCGATGACGTTTAGACATGGGTTAGGGAAAAATTTACCATTGTTATTGTCCTGAGTAAAATATTAAAACGATTTCGTTGTTTCGTAGCTCGGGGAATGTGACTTATATGGTTTACGGTATCCGACCTATGAGATCCTGAGGTGGAACAAAAGGAGAAATGTTTTAACGAAAGATAGGACTCATTTCGAGAGTATAACAATCATCGCTGCTTGCGTGATAGAACTTCAGAGATCTCGATATCTCAGAGGAAAAATATGAAAACCATCTTTAGATTTTGAGCATTAAGAATGAAACTTGTGACGGGCTAGAAAAATCAAGGGCAGCTCCAACATAGGCTCCAACTAGGGATCCTGCCTTCCTGTGAGGCGAGAAGAATAGTATACCATGTGCCAACATTGGGTAAATGGAATCAATAGCTCAATTAGGCAAAACGGTTCCCGAGAATAGGGTGTCAAAGAGGGAAAGAGACTTCGTTCTTTACCTTGAAAATATTTTTCAAAATCAGATACTCTTTTTAAACTTAGCTGTAGTCCCTTTCACAACTTTCCCTTTCCCGCTACTAAAATTAGGTCTGCTTTAAGACAATCGAAACAGTTCTAGGAGACCCAACAGATCTTGCGGCTATCGAATTGCATCAAAAGAATAAGATTATGTGTTTTTAATTGGGAAGTCCCGTCTGAATTTGGGATGTGGATCAGGTTTTGAAAAGCATTGGTTACCAGAGTAGAGTGATATTCATGTATAACAGCCTTTTAGATATCTCATATATTGCTTCACTTCCAGCGAGCCTGTTCTGTACCCCGGTGAAGTTATCTGGCCCCTTTTACTGAATTTCCTTTCACCACTTCGGAATATATTTATGCATTTAAATGCTAAGACAAGGGAAATCATTTCTGAATTTCCTTTCATCGTCTCTCGGACTAGGTGGGGGCAATCATTTCTGAATTTCCTTTCACCACTTGTCTTATAATTTTCTTTTTAGAGCGCAAAGGTGGGGGCAATTAGTTTGTATCAGGGCTGATATCTATGTAATATTTTGCATTATAGTTCTATCAACTTACTTTGATTACTCGGTGCTAACCTTCCCTTAACCTTCGCAACATCTTCGTTCTTGGGGATAAAAAGGAAAATAACTTTTTAAGGGCATTCTATTCGAGCAAGCTTCAATCCTCTGATGCCGTTGAAAAACCTAGTAAAGTTAGGATCACTCTAAACATTCCTTCACTTAGCAGGTGATCGAGTAGTTGTGAAGACTCACTTTCTTCCCACAATCTGCTTTGAGGCTCACGAGGTTGAAACGAAGAACTTTTATCCCTTCGTATATGAAACAGAAAGATGGTGACTTTTAAAAGGTAAACCCGAAGATAGAAAGGATGTCAGTTAGTGACTTACTGACTGAAAATACATAGGTCAAACAATTCAAAACTGACTCTTGTAGATATTTTCGGGGATACTTTACTTTGACTGACTGTTTTTAAATCAGGTGAATCGTTTAAATTATCTTAATTTTTTCAAAGATTATTAAAACAAGAAACAACTTAGTTATTTATCAGTTCAGCTGATGTTGCAGTTTCAATGGCATTACCTCGGTTTTCTTTAATAGTCCTTTATAACATGTCTTTTGAGAAATCTCATCTTTACCTTTTCATTTCACTTTCTTTGCGCAATATGAAATTACTTTAGGTATCACCTGTTTATGCCAATTTTATTTCTGACACCGACTTTCAATTTACTTCTCCTGCTTGTTTCGTATGCAGCTAGAATATTGTAAAAGACAAATACGAATCTTATCCGAAATGTGTCGAAAGTTTATGAACAAAAAAAAGAAAAGAAAACCAAAAAGCAATGTTTAAATGAAAATACATATATGTACACAAAATATATATAATAAAACTATTTATTTATTTATTATTATTATTATTATTTTGAATTTGGCGACTGTTACATCATGTAATGCTTCAAATACCGCCCGTTGATAGGGGCATTGAGGACTTCTCCATCTAAATTTTCCAGTAGGAAAGAATTTTTTCCTTCCAGAGCCGAGACCCTGAACGGTCCATACCAGAGGTGGTCAAATTTACCATGTTTTGTTGCTTCTTCATTCCTTGCATCCCATCTTAACACTAAATCACGTAGGAGGAATTCTCTATCCTTTGCTTTGCGGTCAAACAATGCCTTCATGTCATCTTGGTACTTCTGCATCTTTTCATCAACTTCGACTCTATGTTGTTGAACCTCAATTAGCTGATTAATTCTCCTGGTTACATGATTGGGTTCTTCGTTTTGATCTTGCCATAACTTCATTACTGCTAGCGCTAGGTTTATAGGTAGAACAACATCTGTCCCATAGACCATTTGAAAAGGAGAAATGTCGATAGACCTTTTAGTGCTTATACGGTTTACCCACAATGCGTATTTTAAGTGTACATGCCAAGACCTTTTATTTTCATCCAATATTTTCTTGATTATATTTACCAGGCTCTTGTTAGATGATTTGACCAATCCATTCCCTTGGGGGTAATATGCTGTGGAATAGCCAAGAACGATGTTATACTTTTGACAGAAGTTGATCATAGCCATAGATTTAAAGTCCTGGGCATTGTCAGTAACTATCTTTCGGGGACAACTGAATCTTGGCAAAATATTGTCTTCTAAGAAATCAATTACCACCGAGTCTGTTTCCTTTTTGGTTGGAATGGCTTCCACCCACTTAGTAAAATAATCTGTAGCTATTAAGATCCACTTGTGTTGAGCACTGGAATGGGGGTTAATCTCGCCTATGAAGTCTAGACCCCATTAATGAAATGGGGTTTCAGCTTTGACCGGAACTAGAGGTAGTGTCGTGAGCTTTTGTTTACCTGCGAATAGTTGACAAGGGTTGTAGGCACGCACTTTAGCATTGACGTCTGAAAAGAGTTTTGGCCAGTAGTACCCAACCCTCAAGATCTTGTAAACTGTAGCTCTCCATGCATGATTCCCCCCACAGACTCCTTCGTGAAATTCGTCTATAACCCGCTGAGTTTCCGATTCAACTAAACAGACTAGCAGCAAACCAAGTGGATCTTTCCAATATAGCTAACTTTCGGTGATACAATATTTAACTACATGGAGTTTTAAAGTTCTCGATTTAGACGGTGATTGCTCATTTGGACATTTTAGAGTTAGCAGGTATGAAACTATGTCTCTGTACCATCCCGATGATAAGAACTTCTCTTCGATCTTGTTTGGACTTGTTTCCTCGTTCAACTCGTTTAGGTCCGTATCTTCGTCGCCTTCTTGCAGGCAATTGATATCTAGGGATCTGAAATTTGACTCAGCTAAGAGTTTGGCTAGGCCTTGCCCTTTTATCAATTTGGTTGGTTTGACTTCCAGATCAAATTCTTGGATTTTGGTGAGCCATCGCCCTCTTTTTCCATCGCTGTCTGGCTATACCAATATATCCTTCACAGAACTAGTAGGCATGTACACGATTATCTTTGAATGTAGTACATAAGTTCTGAATGCCTTTAATGCTTTTACCATTGCGTATGCCTATTTTTCTATTATATCATACTTCAATTCTACGTCTCAAAGGCTTTTTCTAAAAAATGCGATCGGTTGTTCAAATCCTTCTCCATTTTTTTGTAGGAGCACCGTGGCGATAGTGTGTTCAAAGGCAAATGAGAAAATAAGAAAATCTTTCAGATAGTCTTGGCTTGCTAACACAGGTGCCTCGCTTATGAATTTCTTAATATGTGCGAACGATGCTCTAGCCTCGGTTGTCCAATTTACTCCGCTATCCTTCTTCAACATACCTGTGATCAATTTAACAATCTCAGCGAAATTCAGGATAAACCTTCGTAAAAAAATTATTCTTCCTAAGAAAGATTAAATCTCTTTTACATTTCTGGGAATATTTATAGTATCTATTGCTTCAATCCTCTTAGGATCAATCCCGATTGCATCCCTAGATATGATATGGCCCAAAATCTTACCTTCCCACATGGTGAAATGTGACTTCTTTGGTTTTAAAGATGACCAAACTTGTGGCATTTTTTGAAAGTCTGTTTAAGATGGATCAAGTGTTCTTCATCGGTTTTAGAGAAAACCGTCAAATCGTCGAGGTGTTGGCAGCCAATTCATTTTTTTAAATTGCGCTTAAAAAACGCTGCCTACACCTCTTGTCTCGTTAATGACAAATCATCGTCGCATTGTGCTTCTAGACATTTGTTTCATTTTTGCGACAATTGCAATTTGGTTTCGATTTGATTTTCACAACTGAAAGTGTGAAAATACCTTTTTCATCGTTTGGACTGTAGTCGTCTCTTATTGATTTCTCCGAAAGACACTTGACCATTGGTTTATCACATGACTGCAAAAGGTTTTTTAAACTCGTGTCCTTTAG
>SNQJ01S0008286.1:236958-254718 GCA_010110895.2 Picea sitchensis
ATAAGAGTTGTGGGAAGTGTTTGTAAACCCACCGGGATACTGAACAGGTCCGCTGGAAGCGGGTAAATGAAAGCATGGCGCCAAGACAACTTCGTCGGGGTATTGAACAGGCCTGCTGGCAGCGAAGCAATGTCGGGTAGATGGAAATCTAAAAAATTATATGAAACCTCTTTTAAAATGTCCTTTATTCTAATCTAGAGCTTCTTGGCAGGATAAAGACGTCCGAGTGGGTTAAATGGCAACCCTGTCGAGGCTATGGACGCCTGCTGGCAGCAGTGGCCATGCCAACAGTATTAAAGATTATATCACAAAATCATAACTTGCTGATCTTTAAGACTGTTATTAGTTTGCATCTTTTGAAACTTCGCTGGAAAAGATAGTACATGATGATGTAGTACGATTATCTGGTTGTTGTTTTAAGTCGAAATTTTCTTTGCTGTCCTGATCTAAATTCATTTCTTTTGACAGAGATAACTGCTTCTCCCAGCATGTCGCCATTGTTGGCAGCCAATTCATTTTTTTAAATTGCGCTTAAAAAACGCTGCCTACACCTCTTGTCTCGTTAATGACAAATCATCGTCACATTGTGCTTCTAGACATTTGTTTCATTTTTGCGATAATTGCAATTTGGTTTCGATTTGATTTTCACAACTGAAAGTGTGAAAATACCTTTTTCATCGTTTGGACTGTACTCGTCTTTTATTGATTTCTCCTAAAGACACTTGACCATTGGTTTATCGCATGACTGCAAAAGATTTTTCAAACCTATGTCCTTTAGCCTACTCTTACCTTGATTGTGCATTTGGATCTGTTTGATTACTAAACCTTTGAGCATGAAGATTTACTGGTTTTATTTTGATCTTATAAAGGTTATGACGGATTTGGCCTCATATGCTTTTATTCTTATTGCTATGGGCTCTTGATTCATTGATTATATGAGAAATTCTTGATTGCAATGTTCTAAAAACTTTGGAATGCAAACATTTCATTGTACAAACAAATGCATTGGTAAGATTATAAGGTCAATTTGAAGAATACCAATGGTTTGAGGGCGCGTTGATGAAATCTTTTGGATTTTAGTTTTAAATCGATGCTTGGTATATTGTTTGGTAAGTTGATACTTCATTGAGCAATCAATAGCTTTAAACTATGTATTGGCATTGATCAAATTTAACCTTGGTGTAAAATGATTGATTGACACGATGGATCGATGGATATGGTGTTGGATTGAATTGTACACTTGGCACTTGAATGTAACGTATGGTGTTGGTTCTGTTTCAGGTAAATGGCACATTAATGTGATTACACACCTATTTGTTAGCCGATATGTATGGTATAAACGATTATGGTTATAATAACACTGTACTCAGCAATTAATACAATGCGTGGCGGTGGTAATCCCACCACCTTCGCACGCATGCAGTTAATTCCGGTCTCTTTGAGCATTGAAGCTGTCAAACCCTATCGTTTTCACTCTGTGCATTGTTTCATTCAGTTAGAACCCTACCATGTACAGAAGCCATGGCTCCTGTCGTAAGGGCCGAGCCCAACGGGTGCCAAGCATTGTTGACATTTGATGGTGCATTTAGCGACCTGGAAGATTACGGGTGGCTTGATTTCATAAGGAAGTTTGATGGTTATAACTTCGTTGTAGCTCGGCAATTTGCGTTATCGTTTGATGGCTGCCGAGCCAAAGTTGGAGATGTCCAGCTTGAAATCACTGAACAGTTTCTCAGCTTGGCAACCAGCCTGCCTGTTAAGGGACCAAAATGGTCGAAAAGTTGCAAGGTTGATGATGTCCCGTGGACATTACTGTTCCAATCTCGCACAGTCAACTCATGCGACAGAGGTTTGCCTGCAAAGATATTGAAACCCTGCTGGTATGATCTCTTGATGATTATCAATTAATTCGTTACTTGTGAAGGCAGGTACGGGTTTGTCTTTCTGTTTCACCTCTGTTTATTAATGGTTTTTATGGGTTTCGAACTAAGTATGCCTCACTATCTACACTGAAGTTTGTTCAAAATGGCTAAACGATACAAGCGTAGCCAGGAAGACACTAGACTCTTCCATGTGGGGTTGATTAAAATGATTTTGGTTCATGAATTGGGGTTATGTCGTGATTCTTGGCATGAGTTTCTCAGTCGTAATGGCTTTGAAGAGTCTAACCCTCCACAGGTGGATAAGGCCATGGTGACCGAGAGAAAATCTACCCCTGTGCATTTTGGTTTTTTGTTACCCAAACCTAAGCCCGAGTCACCTATGAATTCGCCTATGGCTGTAACTAAACAGACCGAAGTTTCTAAGCCTACAACCAAAAAGACTAGAGCGAAGACTGGTGCTAATACTAGAGGCAAGAAAAATGCAAGATTGATCTCTCACATGGAGAGGAATAAATCTAAGCCCCCTGCCAAAACAGAGCCCATCGTGGTCAGCGAGGACTCTGATTTAGACATTGAATGATTTCTTGCCGAAGAGTATCCTTACTCCGAGGGATTGTGTGGCAAGCCTCCTCATGATTTCGTCAAGAACTTACCTCCTTGTCTGTGGGATAACCCTGACTTTCCTGGTATTGAACCACTCCATGAAACCCTTGGGGAATCATCAAAACCCCCTTCTGTTCAAGTTGTTGCTCCACCTTGCGGTCAGTGTGGGTTGTGGTTGGAGAGATACTACTTGGATGTCCCAAAATTGCAATCCAAAATTCATGATTTGGAAAACCAAGTGGTGAAGCTCACTAGTCAGAATGCAAGAGAACAACCCAACGACAAGAAACAACGAAGTACGGGTTCAATCCTGTTCAAGAATGTCCAGTCTGCTACAGCCATTGTCAATTCGAAATTGACATAATCTCAACGGTCTAGCTGGTATAACCCTTGCTCATTTATATGGTACATTCGTGAATTCTGTGTGCATTATTGACTTGCTCGGTTACATAAACATGCACTGCTATATATGATTGAATGAATTTTGTTTATAGTATGAGTTGGATTTGGTTTTGGTTTTGGTAATCAATTGTTGGATTCGTTTGATTTAAATTTGTTACGATTGAAGGTTCTGTTGTGTCTATTATAGGCAAGTTGTTTTGCAACATTTTGAAACACAATCTATATGATAATTAGAATTGGTTATGACACATCTACCGTGGTTATCTGCTGCTTTCATGTAACTTTGACCAGCCTGGATATGATCTCGATTTTGTTGCAAAAAAAAAAGGGTTTTGTTTTATATTGAGAATTGATGCAAATCCTAACAATAACCCGATTTCTTGTCAGTCATTCTGTAAGGCAAGTCGACCCTGTTCTGTTGCGAAATTGAATGACACTATATTTTTAGTCACAAACAAAGTTTTAAAACAAAACGACATGCCCAGAACTAAGAATTCGTCTATAATTGTATTAAACTCGATCTTGTTTGATTGTTGTTTAGGTTATGGTTAGCAATACTGTTTGATTTTGACTATGTCATACCCAACAATTAAAATAGATGATGATTTTGGTCAAAACTATTACACATGTTTCGTTTGAATGTGAATCGTAACAACTTTCACTTATTTGATCAAAATAGAATGAATATCGCGCTGAATCTTACAGGCTTTCTATCGTTACTATTTATGGAAATGATATCCATATTGCTACAGCTGTAACGTATGTTTGATCATATCGATTATGGTTAGATAGTGGCAAATCTTATTTGATATGGTTACTTTCCTGTTTGATCATGATTATTGATTACGATTGTATCGTATCTTATTCGAATTTGATTCAATGTCCAATTTCGACCTGTCAAAGTTTGACTATACCTTATGGTAACTAAAGACAGAAATATTTTGGTACTCTGTTTCAATTGAATTTCTTTGGATGCGATTTGATTTGGATGATAATTTCAATTGGATTATTGGTGACTCGTTTTGAGGATTATTAAAAGATGATTCGATTTGATTTTATCTGATTGAGATCTGGTCCTGTTAGCTATTTTTGACTAGCTACAGAATCAGATGATTCTGTAGCTAAGTCTGTTAAGTCATTTTTTTAATTATTTTTCTAATAAAACATCCTTCTAATCTCATCTGTGTGTTCTATTGTAGTCAAATTCGAATTGGCAATAGATATGAGGACCAGTTGGAGGATATCTTAAGGATTTCAACTGCATTTTTAGTTACTTAGTTTAAGGGATTTTGGGATTATTCCCATATTTTGTAAAACTGTTTACTATTATTCACAAGGATGTTTTACCTTGTGAGAAACCTATATAAACTTATGGTTTTGTAATAATCTATCATCCTTAGTTTTGGGAGAACAAGGATATGTAATGCTGATTCAAACTGGAGCAGAATTGATGCGTTGTTATAGCTTTTTCTTTTCAATATATCGACACTTTGTTCCAAGTTTTGTGTATCATTTTGTTTCTGGTTTAGTATTACTTTGCTATCTAAATCAAATTCAAGTGATATAATTTCTTATTGTTATACATATCTTGTTGCTTTCAAGAAGATAAAGAACGTAACATTTTTTGATTCATTTTATGAATGATAGCTTTGTCTTCTTCGTAGATTGAATTGTTATATAAGTTTACTGCATAATAGGTTTCCCTTATTGCAGAGATTTATCATCAGAAAACTATTATGATTTCTTTTATGTCTTGTTTGTCCTGTAACATACTTCAAGAAGCAGCATAGCTGATCGTTTTCGAGAATCTTAAGGACTAAATGGTGTGAATTTCTTCCTCCAACCAGCTTAAGAAGTCATCTGACACAGGGCAGACTTGGAGCGTTTCCAGGTCAATTAGTTAGATGTTTATTGTTTATGTTAAGTAGTTTAATATAAATGTTAGTTCAGATAGATTTATATTACATTGTTTAATTTCAGTAAGATAGATTAGATTGTTTAATTTCAGTAGTTTGTGTTTCCTTTTTATAAAACATAAAAGATAAAAAAGAGATTCTTGGTTGTCTTAGGGCAGCGAACACACGAGTTTTGCAGGTTTTAATCAAATCTGTAGTTTGTCCATAGTGTACATTTGTGAATAAGGAATATCATAGCTGATAATTAGGTAGTTGATTTGAGTTATTATAATCATAGTTAGTATCTTGTATATATAGTAGTTAGTACTTTATAGTTAGAATAGTGTAGTTAGTTTAGTTTGTTTTATTAGTTTCTAGTTTCCTTTAGATTATTTAGATTTCTTAGCTCATATCATTTCTCTTTGGTTTCCATACGAGACCTTAGGGCGGCCAACGGAGTCGTTAAACTCGTCAGGGTGGTCCATTCCAAACGGCTTGGGTTATTTAGACAACCCCGGATCGGTTCCACTCTCCCAGTTGACGGACGGTCAATTTTGCGTGTCAACACGAGGTAAATGACTACTAACTTGTCCCTTTCTCCTATGAAAGCGATGTCCATAGCGTGCTGGAATGTGGCCCCTGTATTCATCAAACCAAAAGGCATTTTGTCATACATGAAGGTACCCCATGGTGTGGTGAAAGCAATTTTTTCCCTGTCGTGTTCATTCATGGCGATTTGATTATAACCAGAGAACCCATCTATCATAGACATTCGGTTTTATCCAACTACGTTTTCTTGCACATGGTCCATTTTGGGCAGCGGATAGTTGTCCTTGAGAGATGACTTATTAAGATTCCTGAAATCCACACACAATCTGATTTCCCTGCTCTTTTTCCTGACCGGGACCAGGTTTGCTACCCAGTCCGAATATCTCAGAGGTACGATTATTTTCGCATCTAGAAGTTTCTTAACTTCTTATTCGATCACAGGTAACAAAATGGGGTTGATCTATCTAAGCTTTTTCCTAAAAGGTTTGACCTCAGGCTTCAAAGTTATCTTGTGATCAATTACGGAAGTATCATATGTTCATAACTCATCATAAGACCAGGCGAAAACATCCTTATACTGTCTGAGTAGGTCTTTATACTTACTTTTCATTTCAGGAGGAAGGAACTTGGATATCTTTACTATCCTGGATTCTTTTTCAGTTCCCAAATCACAGTCCTCCACTTCTTCTGGTTGGGGTTGTAAAGTGGATTTTATAGGTACGTCATTCTGATCAAAAATTCTTTCTAAACGAATCAATCCTTTCGAAATTTGGTTGTTTTTAAGGACTAGCATACGATGATCCGCAATTTTTTCTCGAAAGGCTTCAGGATCTTCCCCTTCTTGCATGATCCATATCGGGTCATTTTGATTTTCTTGGTTTGCATGAGTTTCAAAAAATTCACCCACTATTGCAAGAAATTTCTTAATTTGTTCGTCATCCTCAAAGACCTGCCAGTGTCGGATATTGTCTAGTATAGAGGGTTTGTATCTGATTTCAATGTGATACTTCAATTTGAAAGTCGTGGGAGGAGAGAAAGTTGAGGCTGCTTTTTCCAATGCATCAGCATGTAAATTCTCTGCGCGAGGGATAAAGTGGACATTTACAGATGAGAAAAAGTTTTCCATGAGATCCCAAGCACAATTTATGTATGTTCTCAATCTGGGATGCTTGGCTAGGTACTGTCAGTTTATTTGTTTGACTATTAACTCTGCATCACCATATACCTCTAAGTTATTTATATGTAGCTTCTTGGTAGCCTCTAATCCTAATACCAATGCTTCATATTCGCATACGTTGTTAGTGTAATCTACATCCCACTGCAGTCAGTAGGAAAAAGGAACAATGAACTTACCTCCGAGAGCCACTAAAAGCACTCCTGCGCCCACCCCTTCAAAAGATGAAGCTCCATCAAAATACATTTTCCAGACACCAGTGTTACACATATCCTCTGTCATGTAACTTGACTCCTCTCGCTCTATGTCATTTTCCTCTGGACAACCATTTAAACCATCATCAAAAGACAAGATACAATTTCCTAGATCTTGGTCTGCAATGTAAATAGGGAAATTGTTTGGGTTTTGAGGGTCACTCACTGTATATGCTAATCTCGTTTCTCTGTAAAACCGAGTGAACTGACCATCGAACACAGGAATTGTTGCAAACATCATATCCAATTGAAGAGAACCCCCCAACTTGGCTACCCATGATCTAGATAACAACAAGCCATACTTAGGGGGAATATCTGCGATAACCACATCCATCAGGATACTTTTAACCGGGACCTGCGCCAGGGTAATTACCAGATCTTTTATCATCCCCATACACTTAACCCTTCTTGAGTCAAAAGAGTATAGATCTCCATAAGGTATGGTGATCTGGAGACCCAACTTGTCCATTATAATCTTAGGCATAACGTTATGGGAGGCTCCGGAGTCTAACATGCAATTATGTAGCAATTGATCATACACATTCAGAGTGATATAAAAGGGAGCAATGGTGTCTTTGGCCCCTTCAAAATGGGGACCAAAGGTGATGTTAGGTTTGTCATCTTCTAGGTTTAAAACATCAGACTGGATTTCTAGCTTAGAGACACCCATCGCTTTGGTAATTTGCTTCCGATAAACAAGGTTTTTTGCTAATTCTACCAAAGGGATTGGTATCTTAATTTTATTTATCTCATTGTCAAAACTAAAAGCTCCACTCACCTTGTCTGTTTCTTTGGTTAAGACTTCTAAATCCTTCCTTTCCGACTTATTTGTCTGGACCGCTTTATCACTCATGGTCCTGGTTGAAGGCGTAACTTTATTTGCTGTTTCGGTTCCTTGTGCTTGGGCTTCGACTTTTTCCCCTTCGGACTCTTGTGTACTTACTACTTTAGTTTTGTTGTTGGGTAATAAGGTCTCTTCCGAAGGAGTCTCATAAGCTTGACCTCTTTGGAGGATTTTATTGGGTTGAGTAGTTGAGGTGGGCTTACTCTTAGATCTTAAGTTGTACTTTGATTGAAACTCAACCATTATCATCTCAGTTTCTGGTTGAGACTCATAGAGATCAGTGTGATCACCTTCTTCACTCTTATTTGATGGTCGTGGCATGTTTAGAGATTTTTCATAGTCTTCGCGAGTCATATATGGTTGAGTGCAGTCATCACCGAAATTTGTGACATCATTATCCAAATCTCCGAAGTCTTGAAAATCGTTCGCCTCTATAAAATTTTCATTCTTTAAGGAGGCTTGTATTTTTTGATCTTCATTTTTTATTTGTCTTTGTTGGTTTGGGGGATTGTGGTTCCTCTTGAAATCCTTTTTGGGGAAAGTGTCAACTTTGGCCTGTGTAAGCTCCATTCTGGATATTTTATTTGACAGTTCTTTAATTACTCTGGCCATATCATCTACCCTATCATCTGCGAGTCTATTAGACCCTGACGGATCTGCTTGTTCTCTAAAGCGTCTGGTCTCTCAGTTTCCTATTTCTACTTTATATTTAAGCTTACCCAAAGACATCATATTAGACTCTATCTCTACCGCATCATCCTTCATTCGGTTTAGGGTGGCTCCCCTTCTTTCTCGCAAAAGGAGTGAAAAATCCAGTTCGAAAGCTCTGGCGAAAGTTACTTTAGTCACGGGTTGGGACGGTTTAACCTTGGTTGGGATCTTATTATACAGTTTACTAAATATTTGGATAAATTTCATGACTGTTTCTGAATTCATTTTTCTCAAAGACCCAAATTCTGTTAAATAATATAGATGGTATTTTCTCTCGCCCCATTGTCTGAGGAAAGCATCTTCCAAAGCGTCATAAGACAAGATAGATGCTGCAGGTAGGCTCCGAAACCAAGTTCGGAGCTGGCCTTCAAAGGTTTAGACAAGAAGTCTCGAATATATGTCCTCATGTTCGATACCCAGGATATCGATGAATTGATCGAAGAAATTAATATGTTCGTCCGCGGTCAGATCCCCTTCCCCGATGAATTTTGGTAATTTTTTATGTAATTTTTGGGAAGGTCGTGTAGAGGGACGGGCAATACTAAGGGGGCATATCTGGCTGCAACCTTTGCAAACACTCTGGGAGGGGGGGAAGGCCCTTGGCCTCCATCTCCTCCTAGAGGGGCTCCTCCCCCTCCTCCTCCGATAAACCCTCCGCCTCCTCCTATAAACCCTCCACCTCCTCCTCCAGCGGCTGCCATTGTTACTTGTGGAAATTTGTAAAGGGGATTTTGGAAAATTAAAAGGGAATCTTTATTTTCTTTGCAAAGAGGAAAATCTGATGAGGAAATATAAGGAATGCGAGGACTCGGTTCCTTGAATTTGCAAGAGATGAAATCGGGAGACCCGACGGGTGTAGGAACCGAATGTGTAACACACTCTTCAGAATTTGTGAAGTCGGGAAATTCAGCTGAAGAAAATATGGTATGTCAAAAGCTGACGAACTTTCAAGAGGGCCCTTTCCTTTGTGTATTAAGGGGATTGTCAGATGATTCTCACTCCTAACTTTAGAGTAGTTTGGTGTTGAAACTTTAGTATCAAAGAGAGGACTGAGCAAAGTTGAGTGTTCGGAAGAACTCTTAGTCTTCAGTGGTGGGGTTTTAAGTTTGTAAACTGTAGCGGTTGTCTTAAGAGAGCCTCTCGCCTTTAGAATCTTCTCGAAATCGGTAATGGGTGTAATCTTCTTACCATCCAGGTTTTGTATGGTATTCCTTTGATCGGATGCCAGTTTATTATTCGTGGAGTCACCAAGTGAAAGATTAGAAAGCCTTAAAAAGGTGTGTACTCTTTGTTCACTATCAAAGGGTAACACTTTCAACGAAAAAAAAATGTCGTTTCCCCAGGGAAAAAGATTTCATAACTTCGGTCCCCGGCAACGACGCCAGAAAGATGTTGTTCCAGAGTTTGTACTTAAGGCTTAGAAGTACAGTGTCTAGGCATCCGAAAGTGGGTAAAAGGTAGAGAAGAGAGAAACATCAACCTTCGGCAAGGGAAACTAGGGAAGATTTCTACATTGGCATTGTCTAGCTTCCAACTGTTCCTGGATAGTTATATCTTGTTCAATGGCTGCCCATGAATGTTCTAGTTTGACCCGGTTAGTGGTTGTTTTAAGAATAGTATCGAAAAGGTTTAAGGTGATGTGTGTTTGGTTTGATAATCCAGGTTTGATATTGGGTTGTGTTGGTACCGGGACAGTCATGGAGGAACAGTAAAAGTAGGAAACTTTTTAGAGAGGGATTAAGTGATGTCTCAATTTGGTTGTATGAAAGAGAATTTACGGTTTTAGGAATAAAATAGGGATGAAAATCAAAGTCTCTTTCCTATAACTAAGTTATATATTAATAAAATGTATGAGATGAGAGAAAAACATTTAGCTGTCTATGATGTAAGGCTCCTATCAAGGGAAAATCTCATGTATAAACAGAAGAGGAAAATGGTAAAGAAATAACCCGATGTAGCATAGAATATGTGAAGAATTCTAAAAGTGTAGACTGGTCTTACACCCGCTGATAGCTGGTACAGAGGAAAAACAGTAAACAATTACAGAAAACCAAAATTCATTCGCTATAGTAGTGGTCGCACTAAATTATAACGAAGCACATCAGTTATGAATATGAAATGAAATGAAAATATGAGATACAAGGAAACAAACTCATAACAGAGTCGTGACGGAATTGAGAATCTTCAGATTTTCTTTGTATTAACTCTCAAAAATTGTAAAAAAATCTGTTACAATTGACACAAAAAGGTCCAGCCATGTTTCCTTCTTTCAATGGTATATTTATACAGTTTTACAAATAAGACATAATCTCAATCATCACAAAATTTTGGTTATGACAGGGAGGAGAGAAATCGCTCCATTTCTTCTTCTCTATCTTCACTTGGTGCCAGATGTTTGTCCTCATGTGGGCTCGGTATAGGTGACACATCTTTCAACCAGCTGTGATATTAGCCGTGACGGTTCTGCTTGACAACTGGCTTCAAAGAAGTAACATTCTTGGGCTAATTGTTGCAGCCTGTCTTCCATCTGTCCATATATGAGGTCGATGGCATATAATTGCGCACTGGGTCTAATCATGCATTTGTCTATTTGGACTATGTCCACCATAGTCATCTAGGAAATATTGGTCGAATCTCTTTCCTCTTTTTCCTTTAGATCAAGCGAGATTTTTTCCACATTCATCTGCATCAACGTCTCGGCACTACCTCTGCTGTCAATGCCTAGTAGATCGCCGTCTATATAACTGAAGGCATCTTCTAAGGAATTAGTTATCTTTTTGGCTTGCTGCTTGCCTTCGGCGATGTTATGCTCCCATTCTTTTAATAGAATGTTCCCTCTGGTTTGCTCTGATATGGTGAACCTGGGAGTACTTTCTTAAACCCTGTTGTTCATGGCTATCACAGTCTCTTGGAAGGTGACTCGAGCTGCTCTGGCTTCCCTTTCTCTGGTGGATAAGTTCTCTGAAACCTAGTTGACTAGCAAACAGTTGTCCCGGATTGCTTCTACCTTAGCGAGAAAATTTCGTTGTGCCACAGAGACTCTGCTCCGAATCTTAATCGCTTGGGATTTGAACATCCCGATGTTTATCATTCTGTTCTTGGTGATCTCCACCCTCACATGTAGCTGTTCGATCAAATCCCTTCGCTAGATCGCTTGCGTCTGACCATCTCGGACCAATAGCTGTGCTTGGTCTAGCTTAGTTTTGAGCATCTCTATCTCATTTTTATCGGCCAACCTGGCCTACTCTATTCCTACGCTTGCCTGGTATTTAGCAGTCTCTGTTGCTATGGCCAGTCTAGCTTCAAGGGTCATAATAAGGCGATTTTTTCTTTTAAGTTGGTTTTTTAAGAGCCCGACCTAAAATTGATTCGCCGAAGCATATGCTCCTAGTGTCCCTGCTATTTCAGTGGCGAATTGCTCATTCTTCTTGTCCTTTCCATCAGTTATAATTTTATATTTCTTGGCAGTTGACTCTCCCTGATAGAATTCCCTTTTTACTACCGCCTTTCTCTTCTTATCGAATAAAAACTCATTCGGAGGGAGTTCTTCTACCTTTATGGGCCTCAACTCTTCATTGAATATCCATCCTGCATCGATATTTCCCTGAATCGACTGCAAGGGGGTAACTGATGTGATAGGTTCTCGGATCTGCTTCACTGATTTTCTCGTAGTAGCGACCAGACTCTGCTTCTTTGGCGGGTCTGGAGTCTTTATCTCTGTTTTCGGACTCTTCGTTAGCTTCCCCTTGTCCTGGTGTTTTCCTTGATCGGGAGTCGCATCTTTAGAGCCTATGGAATCTTTCTGTTTCACATTCGACGTACTCGGACCCTCACCTCACAACACTGTGGGAAGACAACTACGTCGATGTTCCTGGAACTTTAGAACATCGGTTCTTTCCCCGGGTGCTAAAGTTTTTATCTGAGCCAGGATCTCGACATAAGACCTTGCGCCTCGGAAAATGTCATCCGAGGGTGAATTCTCGTGCTCAAATCTCTTGAGCCCGCAACTGGCCAAATGATTTCTCACGACCCTCTGCGGATCGTGTTTCTTCTATTCAATGGAGACCAAATTTAGGTCTTCCAGGGATGCTGCCTCAGCTTTGGCATGCCCAAAATCTAATAAATAATAAGAATTCAAATGAACAGGAAAAGGTGGCCATACCTTCTTTGGATATCCCTTAATCTCTTTTCTTATACCACCGATTACTGTCTGCCGGGAAACCTCGCCACAAGCCAGCTTGTCGAGAATGAATAATGGTAGCACATGCAGGGAAACAGAAGCCCCAAAAACTCTGAGGTATGAAAATTATGCTTCCACATACTAGTCTGCTATGCTGCTCAGATTCGTTACTATTCTGTCCGAGATCCGGGGTGGTGGGTGACCAAAAATGGCGACATGCAAGGGTACCATCACCCAGTTAAAGATTTCATACACAAATTTTTCTGCTTTGTTTTCCCATAATTTTGCATGATATACATGTATGGGTTCGTCTTCGGCCGGAGTCCAACTCCAGCTCATTAATGGAAATGGTGTCATAGAACAAATTGCATCCATAATGTATGCAGACATGAAGAATGAAGATGCCTTCCCACTCTCTTTCTGCTCCAGATACTCTGTGACCTAGCTGGTCAAGCTATCAGACAATATTTTTGCCTAGTTGAAGGAACTACCTTCAGCGACCCGAAACATCAGAGGCACCCATGAAAGATAAAAATGTGAGGTGTCCTCTTTCCCATATAGCTTGCATGTCATCATGGGAACATACTTGTACTGCGGCTCTAAAGAAGCGATTGAATATATGCCATGGCTATCAGCCCTGAACTTTGCAGCATGCGAAACCCAATCTTTTATTAAATTGAACATAGTTTTATCATACTGTATGCATTCCTGTTGCTTGAATTCGTCCAAGAATTTGACGCCATATGTGTGGTCGGACATCGTGGGCAGCTTATACATGATTTGTAGATGTTCCGGCCTGAAAGTCTCAATGGTGACTTTCTACTCATTCATGATGGTTCTGGTCCATATGTCCAGATGGTCCAATGCCCATCAGACCATGTCATAATATGGAAGAAACCATGGCCTGGCTTCTACTCTGTGCATTTCGGATTGGATGACTATTTTGTATTTGGTGGTTATATCATCTTTTTCGTTGTCGCTGGAGTCATCAGAATAATCCACCAATTCTGCTTGCAGAATATCTGAAACGAATGACCAATTCGGGACCGAGTCGATCCTTCGAGCCGAAGTATCAACAACATTGTCCGAGCCTTGTCCCGAAACCTCAACATTTGCTTTGGATGCTTTTCGCAGAGCCATGGCTGAAGCCTGTGTTTTAGCTCTTTTGCGATAGAAATACGTATACATACATAAGTCAGTTTACTCCGAGATAATGTGCTTTGCGTAATACGAAAATGTATTTTTTATAATAAACCACAACTCTTATATATATTTGAAAACTCGGTACCTTTCAGAACAGGCCTGTCAAATCATATTTAGAAATAAATTTTGCCATAAAAATCTGATCTTATATTCGTCGATTTACCCTATTTCCTCATTAATGCCATAAATTTTGGCGGTTTAAAATGCCAGTGGCGTATGGAAAGGCCAAGGATACCTTGTAAATCATGCAAACATCGAACGCGGGATATGTATTGATTTAGCTTAATCAATCTGGTTTTACCCATGTTAATCAATACTTCGGTACTCGTTATATCGGGGACTTTACTTTAACATTTTGAATCTCTGACGCCCGAGACTGCGATGATCGATTTTGGTTAATGAAATGTCATCATGATTAGGGGCTCAATTAATTTCGTAATTATTATCTTCGCCATATCGCAACTCGGAGCTTCGAAAATAAGTTTCCGGGGAGTTTGCATGCCGAGATGCGAAATTGCAATATCGCGATAACATGACTTACTTAAAAGGGAAGATAATCTTGGATTAAATGATTAATTAATTACGTTTATATCCTTATCGTGATTTCGCGAGTCGATGTTTAGATGGTGTAACTTTTGAAAAGGAAAATGCCAAGTGGCGAAACGCCAACAGAAATTTTTACCATGGTTTAGCTTTTGCCTTTAACCTTGACATGGGTTACTAAAATAAGGACCTCATGTTCTCGACTATCGGGGCTACGACATTAAATTTTTGGATTTGGAGAATGCCGAGGTGCGAAACCACGACGAGGTTTAGACATTAGTTAGGGAAAACCTTACCCTTGTTACTGTCCTAAGTAAAATATTAAAACGATTTCGTTGTTTCATAGCTCAGGGCGTGTGACTTATATGGCTTACAGTATCCGACCTATGAGATCCCGAGGTGGAACAAAAGGAGAAAAGTTTTAACGAAAGATAGGACTCGTTTCAAGAGTATAACAATCATCACTGCTCGCGTGATAGAACTTCAGAGATCTCGATATCTCAGAGGAAAAATATGAAAACCATCTTTAGATTTTGAGCATTAAGAATGAAACTTGTGATGGGCTAGAAAAATCAAGGGCGGCTCCAACACATCCCACTTAAGCACCAAATATCCCAGCTCGAATTCCTCCTTCATGACCTTCCTGTCAAAGGCCTGGTTGATCTTCTTCTAATGACCGTAAGCTCTGTCCATTACCTGCTCTCTGGTCTGTTGCACTTCCACCAGTTGATGAATTCTTCTGACCATATGGTCTATCTCTCCTTCATAATCTTGAAATAATATTGCTACAGGTAGAGCTAGCTGAGTGGGAAATACAACTTCTGTCCCATAAACAAGTTGAAAAGGGGAGGTTCCCAAAGACTTCTTTGTCATCACTCGATCAGCCCATAGAGCGAATTTGAGTTTTGAATCCCAGGCCCTCATATTGTCTTCCAATAATATTTTAATAAGCTTGATCAGACTTTTGTTAGAAGATTCTGCCAGTCCACTTCCTTGAGGATAATAGGGTGTGGAATGAATTAGTGAAATCCCAAACTGCTCACAGAACTTGACCTGAGGCTCAAACTTGAAAGATGCAGCATTATCAGTGACAATTCTACTGGGACAACCAAACCTTGAGATGGTGTCTTCTAGAAATCCAATGATTACTTTATGAGAAGTATTCCTAGTAGGGATAGCTTCGATCCACTTGGTGAAGTAATCTGTGGTAGTTAGGATCCACCTATGTTGACCACTTGAAGGAGGATGAATCTCTCCTATGAAGTCCAACATGTTGGCATGTTTTACGAACAATGTAGGCTTGTCATTGATGGCAAGTACAATAGCAAAGATGGCAGCAAATGTGCAAAGGATTGTAGTGAGGTCATTGATGACAAGATCAAAGTAAGCATCGATTAAAAATAAGAACAAAGTAAACTCAGGAGTAATTAGCGCAGAGTCGATCGCAGTGCCTAAGCTCGGGAGGAGAAGCTTCAGTGATCGTTGGATCCCATTTAAATTCTCGAAAGAAGGAGGGCTGTCAAATTTGATTGTAAACAAGAAGAGCACATAGAAGAGGAGGACAGATCTCAGGCGTCAGATCTGAGAATAAGTTTTGACCATCGTTGGATTAGGGAGAACCTGCACATTTATTAAAGCGCAAGGAGAAGCGGGTATACAAAATTCTGAAAGAAGGAGGACCGTCCATCTACGAGTAGGACACATGGAGACAGATCAACATTTCGCTGACTGAAAAGTCAAAGGTATGAAATGCTCCATCCTTTCACCACTCCAACTCGCGATATGCGAAATCACGAAATAATCTCAACCATTAGATCAAGGCCAAATATGGACCATTGATCAGGCACAATGAAGGCTCGTGGAGTTGCAAAGTCTCAATAAAATCTTGACTGTTGATCCAAGAGGGATGCGTGGAAGAAGATCAGAGCATGTCAAAGACACCATTTCGGGGTTTCCCGAATCGTGACTTGGAGAGGCAAGAAACAATACCACGGGAATGCCGAAATCATGAAATGAAAAATCGCGAAATGATCTGAGCCGTCAGATCAAGGATTGATTGGGACCGTTGATCCCATGCCATTTCGGAGTTTCATGGATCAGTAATTGGAAGAACATTCACCACAAGAATGCCAAAATCACGATTTGCGAAGTCATAAAATGATCTGAGTCGTTGGTTCGAAGAGATCGTAGACCATTGATCCAACCCCCTTTGATGTATTGGAGACCAGGATTTTGGTTACCGGGAGATGGAGAAGTCAGAGACTCTCAACATCAAGAGTCCCAAAATGCCGAAAAGTGAAATCTCGAAAAACACTTTATGAACAAGCGCTTGGTCATGGCCATGGTCATATAGAGGAAGGAGCTAGCGCAGAAAATCTCTGTTTCATAGTTTCGGAGATTGCAACATGGACTGGTGAGACACTTGGCCACAGGAAAGATGAAATGATGAAATACAAAATAAAGCCAAGCTTATGAAGATCATTCAACGGTGCAGATGAAACTGAAGGAGATCGGAGGGCTACTATTGCACGACATAGTGAACCTGCCAAAAACCAGTGATGAGTTCTACTAGAGGACTCGAAGACACTTCGAGGTGATTGATAGAGGAGGTGAAGAGTCTCAAGAGATCAGCCAGTAGAACAAAGAATGTTCGTGGAGGCAACTAACAAGTGGATGAGTGTTGAAGTTTGTAATTGAATCATAAAGTATAATCTCGACTATGCCAGAGAAGATGAAGAGTCTCGACTGCTAGAGAGGTTGAGGAATCTTAGCATGACATCCAGTGATGTTGAACGCATGGGAAAACCACCAGAAAAGATGAAGGGTTACCATGATGATCAAATAGAGAACACGATATGTGGAAGATATTAACGGAGTGTGAGCAGGCAGAGGCATGGTGTACATTGCATGCACAAGGTGTACAGAATCTATAAGTACACAAGATAGAGAAGTGACGAGGTTGTCGTTGCTACGGTGGGTGATGCATGCAAGAAGAAGGAGGTGAAGTGCAGGAGCTGGTATGGATAGAAGAGAAAAGGGGCATTGAATGGAAATGGTGTACAGAGAAAAAAAGGAAGAAGAATAGAAAGTGCAATGTATGCATGCAGGAAGAATGTGAGGCAGACGGAGCAGCGAAATCTTACAGAACAGTGATGAGACTGGTAAGCTATTGTTAAACACTATATCACTGTAATAAATTTCAGTAACACATATTGTTAATACAGGGTGGTAGGGAGGTGCTAGGGAGTACGGGTGTCCTCAGAGGTTCAAGTGGGTTCTTGAACATAGGGAGTAGTAGCTTCCTTCTAGTTGGTGCTAGAGAAACCAGGGAGTAGTTGCTTCCTTCTAGTTGGTGCTAGAGAAACCAGGGAGTTGGTGCTTCCTTCTAGTGGGTGCTAGAGAAAACAAAGAGTTGGTTCTCTCAACAAGTTCCAGCATGCAAAACAGAGGTTGTATCCTCACAATGAGTTGGTGCTCATATGTATGATAATGTAAAGAATGTAAATAATACTTATCATA
>SNQJ01S0008286.1:256518-296475 GCA_010110895.2 Picea sitchensis
AGCAAGTTGCAACTTGCAAAACAAAGGTTGTAGCCTCACAATGAGTTGGTGCTCATATGTATGATAATGTAAAGAATGTAAATAATACTTATCATATAAAGAAGAAGAGGGTTTTACCCCGTATGGGTTTCCTCAGGAAATATCTGTCTCTTTGTTTCTCATATATGTGACTGATGCTGAATGTGCCATCGTTTATTTCCCTGCATTATTGTGATCATGATTGAGTGCCTTGTAAGGATTTTAAAAGAAGCATAATTGTTTAAGCACAATAACAACTGATTCACCCCCCCTCTTAGTTGTCCAACACAACCCCCGTTGTTGAAAGGGTCATGACACTACTACAGTCTTTACTGGAAAAGATTTGAGTTGTTGCTTCCCTGAACAGTTTTTACATTTGATGCAAGCTTTGACTTCTCTACACACATCAGTGAATAAGGTAGGCCAATAGTACCCAGCCCTGAGAATTTTTTAGGTTGTGGTCTTCCAAAAATGGTGTCCCCCACATAGGCTGCTATGGAAATCAAACATAACTCTTTGGGCCTCCTGTGGTTTCGAACATCTTAGAAGAACTCCCAGTGGGTCTTTCCAGTATAAGACCTAGTCAATAAGGTAGTATATGACCACCTTGAGCTTTAAATCTCTTGCCTTGCCTTTCCCCATTCCATCAGAGGATCTTAACTCCTGCAGGAAATGTATAACATCTTTATACCAGGTGCATTTTGCCAATGGAGGGCTGCCTTGAGGACTACCATAAGACAACTCAACCTGCTGATTTTTTGAGCAAGTGTTGATGAAATTTACCCCCAAAGCCTTATAATTGGATTCAACCAGCAGCTTGGCTAAACCATACCCTTTGACCAACTTGGTGGGATTTATCTCTAGGTCAAACTCAAGGATCTTAGCAATCCACTTGCTCCTTCTCCCATCTATGTCTGGCTAGATAAGAATGTCCTTCACAAAAGTTGAAGGGACATATGCAATAACTTTTGAATGCAAAACATAAACTATGAAAGATTTGAGAGCTTTCACTAAGGCATAGGCTTTCTTTTCCATAATATCATACCTGATCTCATCATCTCTCAATGCTTTGCTGAAAAAGGAAATGGGTTGCTCTAGCCCTACATCAATCTTTTGTAGTAGGACAACAACCACTGTATCAAAAGAAGCAAATGATAAAATAAGAAAATCCTTTGAATAATCAAGATTGATTAGCACAGGTGCCTCAGTCAATGCCCTTTTAATTTGGTTGAAGGATCCTCTGGGCTCAACAGTCCATATTACTTCATTCCATTTCCTAAGCATGGTTGTGATATGCTTTACCATCTCAGCAAAGTTGGAAACAAACCTCCTCAGAAAATAAATTTTTCCTAGGAAAGACTGGACTTATTTTCTGGATCTTGGGAGTGACAAGGTTTTGATCGCTTCAACTCTGTTGGGATCGATCCTGACTCCTTCAGAAGATACTATGTTACCCAACAATTTTCCCTCCATAGCAAATAAAGACTTATTGGGATTGAAGGAAAGACCAAACCTTCTACATTTCGAGAAAACCTTCCTCAGGTGACAACAATGTTCCTTCTCAGATCCGGAGAAGACAGTTATGTCATCCAGATAGATCACCATAAACTGACCTTTGTACCTAATGAAATCTATGTACATGGCTCGCTGAAATGTTTCCCCTACATTCATCAATCCAAAGGGCATTTTGGCATACATGAATGTGCCCCAGGGAGTGGTGAAGGTTGTCTTTTCTCTGTCCTCAGGTAGGAATGAAATCTGATTATAACTAGAAAAGCCATCAATCATTGAAATTTTGAATGCCCCTATTTCCCTCTGCAAAATGTGTTCCATCTTAGGTAGGGGGTAATTGTCCTTTATTGAGCTTATGTTCAAGTTCCTGAAATCAACACAAAGTCTGATTTCTCCACTCTTCTTTCTTACTGGCACTAGATTAGCCACCCATTCAGAATATCTCAAAGGGACAATGATTTAGGCATCTAACAACTTCTTCAATTCCCTCTCCATGATAGGCAACAACATGGGATTAATCTGTCTTAGCTTCTGCCTGAATGGCTTAGCCTCTTCTTTCAGTGGGATCTTATGCTCAATGACAATTGTGTCATATGTCTTGAGGTCTTTGTAGGCCCATGCAAACACATCAGAAAATTCCTTTAATAACTCAGTATACTTGGCTCTCCACTCCCTTGACATGCTGCTTGAAATCCTGACGAATTTAGATCTTCCTCTGTGCCAATGTTTCACCCAATTACATAGGCATATTCATTTGAAATCCTACCCTTTATTGCCACATCATTCCCATTAAATAATCTTTCTAAAGGAACTAATCCCTTTGGGATGTGATTTCTATGCAACTAAACAATATGGTGATTAGCAATTTTATTTAAAAATACCTGAGGGTGAGGGTCACCTTCGAGATCAGGATCTCGATCAATGTGCAATGTAGAGAATTCATCAACAGACTCAAGAAATTTTTTGATTTCAAAATCATCCTCGGATACCTTCCAATGCTTGATATTGTCCGATACAAATGGCCAGTATCTTATCTCAACATCATATTTGATCTTAGGTGGGAGAGGGATCCTGAATAGACTATCTGAGACAACTAAGGAATTGGCCAAAGTATTTTCCTCACTTGGAATAAAAGAAATGTTGACAGCTGAGAAGAAATTATCAATTAGGTCCCATACCTCATTTTTGTAACTTCTAAGCCGAGGATGTTTAGCTCGATAAGAATTTCTGACCTGCTGGATTATCAACTCAGCATCTTTGAACACTGCTACCTCCTCAATTCCCATTTATTTTGCATCCCTTAAACCTAGAACAAGAGCTTCATATTCTGCCACATTATTGGTAGTTTCAAACTCTAGCTTGTATGACAAGGATATGGCTTCCTGACAAGGTGACACAAAAACCACTCTAGCACCAGCACCTTCACTAGAAGAAGCTCCATCGAAGAACATCTTCCACACAGAGGTAGTTGGAGGAGGTATTTCCTGATCAAATATGGGTTGCTTTCTGATTTGAAGAGAAGCTTCAGGAGTATCAGTGAGCTGCAATAAACTATACCTCAAATTAGTGTCAAGTGCAAAGATAGGATGATTGGTGGGGTCTGCTTCATCACTAACAATGTAGGCCAACTGAGCTTCCCTATACAACCTTTTGTGTTCCCCTCCAAATACTGTAATGGTGGCATATGTGAGGTCCATCTGTAATGTTCCTCCAAGATTTTTAATCCAAGATCTTGACAACAACATGCCAAACTTGGGGGGAACATAAGCTACTACAATGTCCATGACCACACTCTTCATTGGTAGCTGAAATAAGGACACCACCAGGTCTTTGATGACTACAAGGCATTGCACCCTCCTTGAATCAAAAGAGTACAAGTCATGATAGGCCTTTATTACTTCCATTCCCAATTCTTCCATTACTATTTTGTTCATGAGGTTGTGGGAAGCCCCTGAATCCATCAGGCAGTTATGCAGCATCTTATCATGTATGTTCAGGGATGTGTAGAAGGGAGGGGATGAATCATGTTTATCTTCTACCATGGGACCTAGTATATCTGCTGGCTTTTCATCTTGGATATTTACTAAGTCCGTGGTAGGCTGAGGTTTCTCGGACTACAATAGCTTAGAGAGGGACCTCTTGAAATCTTCATTTTTAACTAGTTTTGAGAGGGGTACATGAATTCTATTTTTTTGAATTTCATGCTCAAAACTAAAGGAGGAAGGAGGCTTAGTAATTTATCTCACCTCTGGGACATGGGCTTTGGCTATTGGCGAGATATTCTTAGTTTCCTTTTCCTTGGTAGTGAGTGTTGCAGGCTTAGCAGGCCTTTATGCTATAAGAGGTTGATCAAGGATGTCAGACTTCCCTACGTTCTTCTTTGAACCAAGGTTGTATCTGTTAGGAGTATTGTTGGCATTTTTCCTTTTACTCATTTTGTTTATTTGACTGTTCATGAGGGACTATTTATATGCAGATTGAGTCAAATGTGGAAAAGGGGAGGTGTCCCCAAAAAAATGGATTTCAGGACTAGGCTCATCTATCTCCTCTCCTTCCTCATCAACAACAAGGTTATTTTGGAGAGGGGTTTGGATCCTCTAAACATATCTATCTCTGTTCCTTTGTTCCCTTGGCATCATCTGAGGAACATTTTTATTCAGCCTTTTGAAGCCTCTGTTATCAGTATTTTGGGAATTTCTATATATTGGCTTCCCTTCTAACTCCCACCTTTCCATTCTAGCTAAAAGTATCTTTAACATCTTAGTTACTTCATCCATCTGAGGGGGAAGGGCAGGGGAATCGGATGTGGAGGCTTCAACTCTCCTTCTGGGTATGTCTCTATCATCTTTATTTCTAAGTTGATCGAGAGCCAAAATATTCGACTCAACTTCCGCAGCCGCATCCTGCATGTGAGCCAAGGAAGTGGCTCACCTTTCCATCAACAAAAGGCAGAAATTAGGGTCAAAAGCACTGGCATAAGTAATTTTGGTTGAAGATTCTAGGGGCTTTATCTCAGCTGGAATATTATGGTACATATGATTGAACCTCTTGGAGAAGTCGGAGACAAAGTCTCCTTCCTTTCTCTTCAAAGACCCAAACTTTGTCATGTAATACATGAAGTCTTTCTTATCTCACCATTGTCTCAAGAAGGCATTATCCAAAGCCTCTATCCCATCAACAGATCTAGGAGGCAAGGCCCTAAACCATTTACTAGCCTCACCTTCAAGGTTATGAACAAAAATTCTCTTCCATACGTCTGCATGCATGATGACATGATGATCTATAAAACTATAAAAGGCTTCAAGGTGTTCTTATGCAGTTATATCTCCTTCACCTGTAAACTTGGGCAGCTGCTTGAGGTAGCCATCTACTGGAAGGGCATTGAGAGGTTGAGGTAACACAAGGGGAACATACCTAGAAGCTATAATAGCCTCCATTCTGGTCATAGGGGGATTTTCTCCTGCCATAGGGATAATGGGTGGAGGAGAACTAGGAGGGGAAGGAGTTTGAATAGGGGAGATTAGAACTGAGCTTGCAGGAGGAAAGAGAAACAACAAAGGATTTAAAGAGGAGGATGTTGGGCTTAGTAGGACAGAGGGATGCATTATCACAACAATAGCAACAGTAGCAAGAGGAGGGGTGGTGAAGCCTGGGGTAGGAAAATATTATGAATTCCTCAGTCTAGACCAGGCTACAACGTCTGGGGAGATAGGAGTGACAAGATTTTCTCCCTCTAGTCCCAGACCAGGATAAGAAAACTCAGTAGGAACACTCCCAAAGTTTAGAAAATGGGAAACTTCAGTAAAAAGTCTACTAGGAAACTAAGAAGCAGATAGTGGAGTTTCTAACAAAGGAAGATGAGAACTGTTAGAAATACCTGGTTCAAAAGTAGAAGCTCCTTCTCTGAGGGCCTTTCCCTTTCTAACAAGCTTCTCTGGATCTGCTTCAGGTGTAACTAGAAGCAACTATGGATGAGACCACGCGTGTCTACCCCTCGAGCCCACAACTGAAATATCAGGTTCGCCACAATGAATTTGTCACAATGGAGTCACCAGGTGCATGGTAGAAATCTTGTAGGGCTCCGATGCCTGATGCACCTTCATAATCAGAGGCTCAATGTCATTCAATCCTAGGGAAAATATTCAACTTCATCCTCGAAAACGGTGCCAGAAATGTTAGCACCAGAAGTCACTCCTAGATTGCAGCAGGAGTAAGTCTGACACCCATTAGTTTATGTCACGATTTGTTTATAAAAGGGGTGATCGACTGGAAGTAAACTCAGGATAGTATCATTTCAACTCAGAATCCTGGACTAGGCTATGCATGAATAGGTGAAGTCTTAATTTAACTTTAGACAATAAGTTGTAATAAGGGTGAGTAGGAGGAAGACTTCGGTGAGAAAGTGCAAATAAATGTTCTAGGCATCAATCTTCTAATAGCCTGAAGAGGAAGAATTTAAACACAAGAACTTCTTGTACTCAAATCACAAGAACATTAAAATAAATCATAACAACGTTACCATAAAACATTTATATAACATTGTCACAATAATTTATGTGACTTAGTCAATCATGAACTCTTTCAATATTAGATGAAAACCAGATGGAATAAGAAGATGATTGTCATTAAACAAGAATTTTCACATACAGATACATAACCAAGGGAAAACCAGTGCTTCGTCAAAACTTTACAACCGAGAGCTTAGCTCTACCAACGATCCCCCCTTCAAAAATACAAAAATTGAGTATATATACTCAGATAAATTTGCCACCTTGGAAACAAGAGGGTAGCTAAGCCACTAAATTCCAAACTAGCATGTGCATGCTCTTCTGATCAGACAAGGATATTGAATTGGCATGGCTCTCATGAAATCTCTCGACAGGGCGACCTTGGGAAGATTGCCTGCCAGAACCTCTATGCCTTACATTTAAGGAGTTAGGCGAGGTTTCAACTACCTCCTCCCACTTTCATTTACTTCTTACAGGGATTGGGATCAAGGCCAAGTTGAGTTGGCACCTGGAGAACATGGCGACCCCTCCTGTAGCTAAACCTGATGTTTTGGCCCTTTGCCTAGCTCTTTCTATCACCCCAAGCGACCACGAGTCGTGACCCTGCACCTATCTTCAAAGGCGCTTTCGACACTTCTCCTTTTAGAAAATTCCACCACACTAGCCTCCAGGATCCCCGATAACTAAAGCTACGAAACGACCCTCCATATTGACGGTTGGATCTGGTGCCTAAATCGACGGCCCAGGTTTACAGCCCTATATTCCATATGACCCAGGGGCCATGACCGTGGGTCCGACCCTCAATGTATTTCAGGGATTCTCCCAACGGGAGTTCTCATTCCTTTGCTCTTGAAATTCCTGACACTGGATCCTACGAAGTGCTCAAAATATCACCACTTGTCTCCCGGGGATTGACGACCCAGATCTACTTAAGCTCAACGACCTAGATCTATTCTCATTGGAAGGCCCTAAACAGTCACCTCTCAATGAGGGCATAAATCCAACTGTCGCCCACTTTTTAGCCCCGCTTGATGTGACCAGGCGTTATGACCATGGGCCCAACCCCTGGGGGATTTCTCATTTCAGTGATTCCAACTGCAATAGAGGAGTGATCCCAGCCTTCAATATCCCAGTAGCTGAAACTACAACGGTTTTTAATCGTGTTCCACGTGTCCCTTAGATGGATGTTTCATATTACTTCGATGCTTTTAGTTTGACTATTCTAAAAGGCCCCATCTGTGACTCAGATCTTGCACCACTTGTCTTTCCTCATGGATGGCTGAGATCTTTCCTTGATCAACGGTCCTGATTGTGTCAAGATTTCCTACACCGAGGATTCCTAATGTATCTCTCCCCCATTCTCCTGGTGAATAAAACTCTGAAAGCACAGATGTGCACCACGCATCCCTTAGATGGATGACTGAGAGTACTTCGACACTTTTACTTTAATTATCCTGAAATACCCCTGTCCCCCCTTCTTTAGGCCCCGCCTTTTCATGGAACCCTGGGCTATGACCATGGGCTAGGATCTCGAGGCCTCGCATTTCATGTTTCAAGGTTTTGAAATGCAGTGGAGGAGTGACCCCTTTTCTTTTGAAGTTCCTACTTCTGAAACGATGACAATGCTTAATCAGGCACCATGCGTATTTCATATGGATGGCTAAGACGCTCGACCCAGATCATTTCATGACTTTTTCCATAAGGGATGAGCCCAAGTGCTAATCCTCATGCAACTCCGTGGCTCTAGCTTACCCGATGACTGTCGATCTTCTCCATTGATGGATCCTCTCCGTTGAAAACAAAAATACCTGCCTTCTTGATTTTTAACCCGAAAATGGATATTTTCTATGTGCTACACTTGGGCACTCATGGCTACGACCTTGGATAACTTCATTTTATGGGTTTTTATGCCCCATTTCATGCATTTTTCACTAAGGACCCGAATCCAGAGAGAAACTCCCCCCTTATAAGAATATGTGCTAACATCAGGCTCCATGGGGGATAAAGTCCTCCCTGTGAGGCTCTAAGAATTCTTTGCAGTTTCAGTTCCTTGTTGTTGGGCTATGGAGTCATTTATTAAGCTGAAAACAAACAGAAAAACAATATTTACAAAAATAAAGGAGCCATCTAAGGCTCAAACAAAACATTTCTTCAAGAAATGCCCATTTACTGGGTCATTAAAAACTTCTTCTCCCTCCAAATCTTGCAACCTATAAGTGTTGTTCAAGAAGACTTCAGAGATTTTGAAGGGCCCAATCTAGAGGACATCAAACTTTTTGTGTTTGCCTCTATCCTGCTTAGGTGCATCCCACTTAAGCACCAAATATCCCAGCTCGAATTCATCCTTCCTGACCTTCCTGTCAAAGGCCTGCTTGATCTTTTGTTGATGACCGTAAGCTCTGTCCATTACCTACTCTCTGGTCTGCTGCACTTCCACCAGTTGATGAATTCTTTTGACCATATGGTCTGGCTCTCCTTCATAATCTTGAAATAATTTTTCTACAGGTAGAGCCAGCTAAGTGGGAAATACAACTTTTGTCCCATAAACAAGTTGAAAAGGGGAGGTTCCCAGGGACTTCTTTGTTGTCACTCGATCAGCCCACAGAGCGAATTTGAGTTTTGAATCCCAGGACCTCATATTGTCTTCCAATAATATTTTAATAAGCTTGATCAGACTTTTGTTAGAAGATTCTGCCAGTCCATTTCCTTGAGGATAATAGGGTGTGGAATGAATTAGTGAAATCCCAAACTTCTCACAGAACTTGACCAGAGGCTCAGACTTGAAAGATGCAGCGTTATCAGTGACAATTCTACTGGGACAACCAAACCTTGAGATGATGTCTTCCTGAAATCCAATGATTACTTTATGAGAAGCATTCCTGGTAGGGATAGATTCTATCCACTTGGTGAATTAATATGTGGAAGTCAAGATCCACCTGTGTTGACCACTTGAAGGAGGATGAATCTCTCCTATGAAGTCCAACCCCCATTGCTGAAAGGGTCATGACACTACTACAGGCTTTAATGGCAGAGATTTGAGCTGCTGCTTCCCTAAACATTTTTGACATTTGATGCAAGATCTGAATTCTCTACAGACATCAGTTAGGCCAGTAGTACCTAGCCCTGAGAATTTTGTAGGATGTGGTCTTCCAAAAATGGTGTCCCCCACATAGGCTATTGTGGAAATCAAACATAACTCTTTGGGCCTCTTATGGTTTCAGACATCGCAGAAGCACTCCTGGTGGGTCTTTCGACTATAAGACCTAGTCAATAAGGCAGTATATGACCACCTTGAGCTTTAAATCTCTTTCATTTCCTTTCCCCATTCCATCAGAGGGTCTTAACTCCTACAGGAAATGTATAACATCTTTATACCAGGTGCATTTTTCCAATGGAGGGTTGCCTTGAGGACTTCCATCAGACAACTCGACCTGTTGATTTTCTGAGCAAGTGTTGATGAGATTTACCCCCAAAGCCTTACAGTTGGATTCAACCAATAGCTTGGCTAAACCCTTCCCTTTGATCAACTTAGTGGGATTTATCTCTAGGTCAAACTCAAGGATATTGGGAATCCACTTGCTCCTTCCCCCATCTATGTCTAGCTGGATAAGAATGTCCTTCATAGAAGCTGAAGGGACATATGCAATAATTTTTGAATGCAAAACATAAACTTTGAAATATTTGAGAGCTTTCACTAAGGCATAGGCCTGCTTCTCCATAATATCATACCTGATATCAACATCTATCAATGCTCTGCTAAAAAAGGAAATGGGTTGCTCTAGCCCTGCATCATTCTTTTGTAGTAGGACAACAACCACTGTATCAAAAGAAGCAAATGACAAAATAAGAAAATCCTTTGAATAATCAGGACTGATTAGCACAGGTGCCTCAGGCAATGCCATTTCAATTTGGTTGAAGGATCCTCTGGGATCAACAGTCCATATTACTTCATTCCCTTTCCTAAGCATGATTGTGATATGTTTTACCATCTCAGCAAAGTTGGAAACAAACCTCCTTCAAAAAAAAAAAAATCCTAGGAAATACTGGACTTCTTTCTTGGAACTTGGGAGTGACAAGGTTTGGATCACTTCAACTTTGTTGGGATCGAGCCTGACTCCTTCAGTAGATACTATGTGACCCAACAATTTTCCCTCCTTCAAAGCAAATAAAGACTTCTTAGGAATGAGGGAAAGACCAAACCTTCTGCATTTCAAGAAAACCTTCCTCAGGTGACAACAATGTTCCTTATCAGATTGGAGAAGATAGGTATGTCATCCATATAGATCACCACAAAATGATCTTTGTCCCTAATGAAATCTATGCCCACGGCTCGCTGAAATGTTTCCCTTGCATTCATCAATCCAATGGAGTGCATTTTGGCATACATGAATGTGCCCCAGGGAGTGGTGAAGGATGTCTTTTCTCTGTCCTCAGGTAGGACTGAAATTTGATTGTAACCAGAAAATCCATCAATCATTGAAATTCTGGATGCCCCTGTTACCCTCTATAAAATGTGTTCCATCTTAGGTAAGGGGTAATTGTCCTTTCTTGAGATTCTGTTTAGGTTCTTGAAATCAACACAAAGTCTGATTTCTCCACTCTTCTTTCTTACTGGCACCAGATTAGCCACCCATTTAGAATATCTCAAGGGGACAATGATTTGGGCGTCTAACAACTTTTTCACTTCCCTTTCCATGATAGGCAACAACATGGGATTAATATGTCTTAGATTCTTCCTGAATGGCTTAGCCTTCTTTTTTAGTGGGATCTTATGCTCAATGACAACTATGTCATATGTCTTGAGGTCTTCGTAGGTCCATGCAAACACATCAACAAATTCCTTTAATAAATCAGTATACTCGACTCTCTGTTCCCTTGAAATTCTGCTTGAAATCTTAATGAATTTAGGATCTTCCTCTGTGCCAATGTTGCACTCAGCTACATCAGCATCTTCATTTGAAATGCTACCCTTTACTGCCACATCATTCCCATCGAAAAATATTTCTAAAGGAAATAATCCATTTGGGATGTGATTGCTAGGCAACTGAACAATATGGTGATTAGCAATTTTATTTAAAAATACCTTAGGGTGAGGGTCACCTTCAGGATCAGGATCCCGATCAATGTGCAATGCAGAGTATTCATCAACAGACTCAAGAATTTTTTTGATTTCAAGATCATCCTCGAATACCTTCCAATTCTTGATATTGTCTGGTACAAATGGCCTATATCTTATCTCAACATCATATTAGGTGGCAGAGGGATCCCGAACAGACTAGCTGAGATAGCTAAGGAATTGGCCAAAGTATTTTCCTCACTTGGAATAAAAGAAATGTTGACACTTGAGAAGAAATTATCAATTAGGTCCCATACCTCATTTTTGTAACTTCTAAGCCGAGGATGTTTAGCCTGATAAACATTTCTGACCTGCTGGATTATCAACTTAGCATCTCTGAACACTGCTACCTCCTCAATTACAATTTCTTTTGCAGCCCTTAAACCTAGAACAAGAGCTTCATATTCTGCCACATTATTGGTAGTTTCAAACTCTAGCTTGTATGACAAGGATATGTCTTCCTGACAAGGTGACACAAAAACCACTCCAGCACCAACACCTTCACTAGAAGAAGCTCCATCGAAGAACATCTTCCACACAGAGGTAGTTGGAGGAGGTATTTCTTGATCAAATATGGGATTCTTTTTTATTTGAAGAGGAGCTTCAGGAGTATCAGCGAGCTGCAATAAACTAGACCCCAAATCAGTGTCAAGTGCAAAGATAGGATGATTGGTTGGGTCTGCTTCCTCACTAACAATGTAGGCCAGTTGAGATTCTCTATACAACCTTCTGTGTTCCCCTTCAAAGACTGGAATGGTGGCATATGTGAGGTCCATATGTAATGTTCCTCCAAGATTTTTAATCCAAGATCTTGACAACAACATGCCAAACTTGCGGGAAACATCAGCTACTACAATGTCCATGACCACACTCTTCATTGGCAGATGAAATAAGGACACCACCAGGACTTTGATGACTCCAAGGAATTGCACCCTCCTTGAATCAAAAGAGTACAAATAATGATAGGCCTTTGTTACTTCCAGTCCCAATATGGGAAGCCCCTGAATCCATCAGGCAGTTATGCAGCACCTTATCATGTATGTTCAGGGACGTGTAGAAGGGAGGGGATGAATCATGTTTGTCTTGTACCATGGGACCTAGGATGACTGCTGGATTTTCATCTTTCAGATTTACTGAGTCTGTGGTAGGCTGAGGTTGCTCGGAATGAAACAACTTAGAGAGGGACCTCTTGAAATCTTCATTTTTAACTAGTTCTGAGAGGGGTACAAGAATTCTAATTTTTTGAATTTCATGCTCAAAACTAAAGGAGGAAGGAGGATTAGTAATTTCTCTCACCTTTGGGACAGGGGCTTTGGCTATTGGCGAGATATTCTGAGTTTCCTTTTCCTTGGTAGTGAGTGTTGCAGGCTTAGTAGGACTTTCTACTATAAGAGGTTGATCAAGGATGTCAGACTTCCCTACGTTATTCATTGACCCAAGGTTGTATCTGTTAGGAGTACTGTTGGACTTTTCACTTTTACTCATTTCATTTATTTGACTGTTCATGAGGGATTCTTTATATGCAGATTGAGTCAAATGTGGAAAAGGGGAGGTGTCCCCAAAACAATGGATTTCAGGACCAAGCTCATCTATCTCCTCTCCTTCCTCATTAACAACAAGGTTATTTTGGAGAGGAGTTTGGATCCTCCGATCATCTCTATCTACGTTCCTTTGTTCCCTTGGTATCATCTGAGGAACATTGTTATTCAGCCTCCTGAAGCCTCTGTTATCAGTATTTTTGGAATTTCTATATATTGGCTTCCCTTGTAACTCCTACCTTTCCATTCTAGCCTAAAGTGTCTTTAACATATTAGTTACTTCATCCATATGAGGGGGAAGGGTGGAGGAACGAGATGTGGAGGCTTTATCTCTCCTTCTGGGTATGTCTCTATCTTCTTTATTTCTGAGTTGATCAACAACCAAAATATTCTATTGAACTTCCACAGCCACATCCTACATGTGAGCTGGGGAAGTGGCTCACCATTCTGTCCACAAAAGGCATAAAGCAGGGTCAAAAGCATTGGCATAAGTAATATTGGTTGAAGCTTCTAAGGGATTTATCTCAGCAGGAATCTTATGGTACATATTATTGAACCTCTTGGAGAAGTCAGAGACAAAATCTCCCTCCTTTCTCTTCAAAGACCCAAACTCTTTCATGTAATACATGAAGTCTTTCTTATCTCCCCACTGTCTCAAGAAGGCACTATCCAAAGCCTCTATCCCATCAATAGATCCAAGAGGCAAGGCCCTAAACCATTTACTAGCCTCACCTTCAAGGTTATGAACAAAAAATCCCATCCATATGTCTGCATGCATGATGACATGATGATCTGTAAAATTGTAAAAGGCTTCAAGGTGTTTTTATGTGGTTATATCTCCTTCACCTATAAACCTGGGCAACTGCTTGAGTTAGCAATCTACTGGAAGGGAATTGAGAGGCTAAGGTAACATAAGGGGAGCATACCTAGCAACTATAATAGCCTCCATTATGGTCATAGGGGGATTTTCTCTTGCCATAGGGACAATGGGTGGAGGAGAACTAGGAGTGGAAGGATTTTGAATAAAGGATATTGGAACTGAGCTTGCAGGAGGAAAGAGAAACAACGAAGGATTTAAAGAGGAGGATGTTGGGCTTAGTAGGACAGAGGGTTGTGTTATCACAACAATAGAAACAGTAACAGGAGGATGGGTGGTAAAGCCTGGGGTAGGAAAATATTATGAATTCCTTGGTTTAGACCAGGATGCAACGTCAAGGGAGATAGGAGTGACAAGAGTTTCTCCCTCTAGTCCCAGACCAGGAGAAGAAAACTCAGCAGGAACACTCCAAAAGTTTAGAAAATGGGAAAATTTAGTAAAAGGTCTACTAGGAAATGAAGAAGCAGATAATGGAGTTTCTAACAAAGGAAGACGAGAACTGTTAGAAATACCTGGTTCATCAGTAGAAGCTCCTTCTCCGAGGGCCTTTCCATTTCTGACAGGCTTCTCTGGATCTGCTTCAAGTGTAGCTAGAGGAAACTATGGATGAGACCGTGTGTGTCTACCCCTCGAACCCACAACTGAAATAGCAGGTTCGCCACAATGAAGTCATTACAATGGAGTCGCTAGGTGCACAATAACAATCTTGTAGAGTTATGATGCCTGATGCACCTTCATAATCAGAGGCTCAATTTCGTTCAATCCTAGGGAAAATATTCAACTTCGTCCCCGACAATGGCACTAGAAATGTTAGCACCAGAAGTCACTCCTAGATTGTAGCAGGAGTAAGCCTGATACCCATTAGTTTATGTCACAATTTGTTTATAAAAGGGGTGATTGAATGGAAATAAACTCAGGATATTATCGTTTCAACTTAGAATCTTGGACTAGGCTATGCATGAATAGGTGAAGTCTTAATTTAACTTCAGACAATAAGTTGTAATAAGGGTGAGTAGGAGGAAGACTTCGGTGAGAAAGTGAAAAGGTCTGTTGTAGGCATCAATCTTCCAATAGCCTGAAGAGGAAGAATTTAAACACAATAACTTCTTGTACTCAAATCAAGAGAACATTAAAATAAATCATAACAGCGTTACCATAAAACATTTATATAACACTGTCACAATAATTCATGTGACTTAGTCAATCATGAACTCTTTCAATATTAGATGAAAACCAGATGGAATAAGAAGTTGATTGTCATTAAACGAGAAATTTCACATACAGATACATAACTAGGGGAAAACCAGTGCTTCGTCAAAACTTTACAACCAGGAGCTTAACTCTACCAACGACCCCTCTACAAAAATACAAAAACTAAGTATATATACTCAGAGAAATTCACCACCTTGGTAGCAGGAGGGTAGCTGAGCCATTAAATTCCAAACTAGCATGTGAAGGCTCTTCTGATCAAATGAGGATATCAAATTGGCATGGCTCTCATTAAATCTCTTGACAGGACAACCTTGGGCAGACTGCCTGCCAGAACCTCCATGCATTACATTTAAGGAGTGAGGCAAGGTTTCAACTACCTCCTCCCACTTTCATTTACTTCTTGTAGGGATCGGGATTAAGGCCAAGTTGAATTGGCACCTAGAGAATGTGGTAACCCCTCCTGTAGTTAAACCCAATGCTTTGGCCCTTTGCACAACTCTTTCTATCACCCCAAGTGACCATGAGTTGTGACCCTGCACGTATCTTCAAAGGAGCTTTCGACACTTCTCCTTTTGGAAAATTCCACCATACTAGCCTCCAGGATCCTCGGTAACTAAAACTACGAAATGACCCTCCATATCGGTGGTTGTATCTATTTCCTAAATCGACGACCACGATGATTCCTTGAAGGCCCAGGTTGCCATCCCTATATTCCATATGACCCAAGGGCCATGACCGTGGGCCCGACCCTCAATGTATTTTAGGGATTCTCCCACCAGGAGTTCTCGTTCCTTTTCTCTCAAAATTCCTGACACTGGATCCTGCGAAGTGCTCAAAAGATCACCACCTATCTCCCAGGGATCAACGACCCAGATCTACTGAAGCTCAATGGCCTAGATCTATTCTCATCGGATGACCCTAATCGGTTTCCTCTCAATGAGCGCATAAATCCAATTGGCCCCCACTTTTCAACCCTACTTAATGTGATCGGGCGCTATGACCATGGGCCCAACCCCTGGGGGCTTTCACATTTCATGTTTCAGTGATTCCAACTGTAATGGAGGAGTGACCTCGGCCTTCAAAATATCGGTAGCTAAAAATGAAATGGTGTTTAATTGTGCGCCATGTGTCCCTTGGATGGATGGTTCAGATTACTTCGGTGCTTTCACTTTGACTATCCTGAAAGGCCCCATCTGCAACTCAGATCTTGTGCCACGTGTCTTTCCTAATGGATGACTGAGATCTTTCCTTGATCAACAGTCCCGATTGTGTTGGGATTTCCTACACTGGGGATTCCTGATGTATCTCTCCCCCATTCTTCTGGTGACCAAAACTCTGAAAGTGTATATGTGCGCCACACGTCCCTCAGATGGACGGTTGAGAGTACTTCAACACTTTTACTTTAATTATCCCAAAATCCCCTTGTCCCCCCTTCTTTAGGCCCTGCCTTTCCGCGGAACCCTGGGCTATGACCATGGGCTAGGCTCCCGGGGCCTCGCATTTTGCATTTCAGGGTTTCAAAATGCAGTGGAGGAGCGACCCCTTGTCTTTTGAATTTTCAACTTCCGAAATGTCGATGGTGCTTAATCAGGCACCACGTGTCTTTCAAATGGACGACTAAGATGCTCCCCCGATCAATGGCCTAGATCATTTCATGACTTTATCCATAAGGGATGATCCCAGGTGCTAATCCTCGTGCAAATCCGTGGCTCCATATTACTCGATGACCGTCGTTCTTCTCCATTGATGGATCCTCACCGTTGAAACAAAAATGCCCGCCTGCTTGATTTTAAACCCAAAAATGGAGATTTTATGCGTGCTATGCTTGGGTGCTCATGGCTATGACCTTGGATAATTTCATTTGATAGGTTTTTAAGCCCCATTTCATGCATTTTTCACTAAGGACCCAAATCCAGAGAGAAACTCTCCCCTTACAAGAATATGTGCTAACACCAAGTAACCCCGGTACTGAACTAGAATTTTCTTGAAGCACAGGTGTTATCACTGAAATTTCGTCCACACATGGCGACAAGAACTCAACATCGTCAAAAAAGGAATGAAGTCATTCATGGCACAGGATTAATTCCACAGCATTGCAAAGGGGTCAAAAACTATACAAAGTAACCAAAAATTGAAGGGCGCTTTACAGAACCTGGGTGCACACGCATATGCACGGAACAAAAATGTACAATGCGCGCATACGCGCACGATGCGTGGCTGTTGGGCGAAAAACCCGCACACCTGTTAAACGACGCATTTATTGAAATTGGTCGGCCTCCCAACTACTAATGGATCAACTCCCAAGCTGATTTGACATCAAATCTGAGCTAAATCTGCATGGTAGGCTAGTCAAAGACCTAATTGAGCCCTAAAGAGCCCCTTTTCACACTCCAAAGAGGTTACATAATCACCCAATGCCATGCTATAAAAACCCATGAAGAACCATCATTTTCTCAAGGAATTTCATGTATTGTTATGCTGCTAAGATTGTTAAGGACTCACTCTTTGACAATTACACATTTGGCACCATTTCATAGAGCTATACACCTCTCTCTTGAGTGGATATGCTTGGAGTTCTTTCACCATCATTCTCATCTTTTTCATTGTAAGGAGAGCAAGTTTGTGAGGGCCTCAAGAGCCTTCCTTTGGAGGAAGAAGGAACCACAGTTCCCTTTCTTCATTGTGCTTTGGATTTCATCAATAGACCAGCTCAAAACATTGGTGATATTGGTATTGTTGTCTTTGTTATTTGTTTTTCATATGCTCATAGTTTTAATTTGTTTTAGTTTGTTTCTTGTCTATAGTTTTGTTTTATTTTCTCTAACCCTTTCCTCTACAGCTGTCATGCTCTGCAAGACCCAACAGGGCATGTAAGCACCCTTTATTTGCTCACCAAGTGACGAATTGGGTGCAAACAACAGGGTGCATTGGAAAGAGGGACACTCTTGTTTCAACATGATCAACAATTGATAGATCAGGTGCAGAATGATCTGATCCTCATCAGGTTGTCAAGGTTTCCAACCGATAATCTAGATGAAATCTCATCTGTGGTTAACGAACCTGAGTTCACAAACCCTAGTAACATCAATAGGTCATATGACTCTCAATCCACGGTGCCACTAGCTGATTCACCAGCAGGCAGGACGACTCAACCAGAGCTAGGCCAGGTTTCAGTAGAAATAAATGCGCCTAACCCTCTGACTAAGTTCATAAATGTATATAGTGATTATGAGAACCCAGATGCATCCTAGAGAACCTCGGTGCATATAGAGGAAGAAAAGGGACCTGAGAAAACATCATCTTCTGTTCCCAATGTTCAAAGTCAGGAGGTTCCACAAAAGGAGAAAGAAGCTGAAAATGACCTCAACACAAAGATACCTGATGCGTCGAAGACCTGAGTAGGTAGTCCTAAGGACAAGTCAGAATTGAAAGAGCCAAAAGAAGGATCCCCGGTAAATGATGTCATCACTGCCATGAACAATGTACAAGTGTTGAGCCCACTCCCGACATATCTATTTCGTTTGATAATCTAATCCCCGACAAATGACAAGAAGAGGTTGGGCCTTCAGAGAAAAATAAAGAGGTTCAAGAACCTAATATTGAACAAATATATACCATCGGAAGTCTAGGAAACACACTCACATGGGGTGATCAACAGATTCCTGAGCTAGTAGATGAGGTAGAAAATATCTATTCGATCTCCTACGATCAAATGAGAAAGGCCATCGTCCAAAGGACCACAAAGAAAAGGAGGATCTCATTGGATCACTCCATCCTTGTCACTACAGAGGAGAACTTGATAAACACAGAAAATACCCAAACATCGGAGCTTCTCAGCATGGGGATGGTGATCTCGGAAGCCACCTAGTACAGAGCCAAGTGAGATGAGATGGAACTGGCCGCCACCCGAAAATAAATAGAGCATCTATACCACCTAGAGGAATACTATCAAGGTGCCACTCAGAATGCGGTATACTTGGAAAGAGAATTCAAAGAAGCTTATGAAAAATTCACAAAGGAGTGACACTGGTTTACGACGAAGATAGTCGAGTTCTAGGAGGATACTCTCATGGTGCTCGCTACCGGCAAGGACAATGAACGATGGCATGAAATGGCACAACAAGAGACAGAGAGACTTGAATATATTGATGTAGTTCAATAGGGACGAGAGAAAGAAGAACACAGCATCCAGATGTTGAGAAAAATTAGTATTGATCACATGAAGTGATCAACTGAGTATTGGGCTAATATGTCTCGGGAACCACACCGGGAGATTCAAGAGAATTTGGTCAAATGTGAGAGACATTGGGGAAATATCAACAAAGTGATGAAAGACATCAGACTCCCCAAGTTTGGTAACCCCGACGATTTCATTGACTTGCATGATATAGTTGCATCACACGCTAGGCAAGATGCATTGTGTCTAAAGATCTAGCAAAGACCACTGATATAGTGTTAGGGCAAGTACAAAGATTTTTAGAACACCCGATTAGAGCTCAGACCATGCTACAACAATTAAATGCCAGTCTAGTAAAGTACAGGGTGCATGTAGTGGAGATCAGAGGATTTTATGCAGCTTCAATGGAGCAGCACAGATTCCCATGGGCCCAAACTTGCGAAGAGTTATTCATCAACTGGTTTGAATATGAGAAAAGTCACCCTTTCAAGGGATAGGCTGAGTTAATCGTTAAAAAAACTGTTAGAGGAAGACACCAGTGGAGAATTTCGTTTTTCTTAAACTACACTTAGTTGTTGTTTTCAGTTGAATTTTAGATTATAAATAAAGGCCTCAACCGATTAATGAAGGGTCGATGGTTTGTTGCAATAACTCTTTATTTCAGGATGTTAAGAATTACTTTGAAGCTTCCTTTAATTGAGAAGTCCTTATGGACCAAAGACGAAGTTGTTTTCATCAAATGCATGTGTGAGTGGACATGGATAAGAACTATTTTCTATCTTGTTTTCATGAACAAATGTAACAAGTAAGAGCTATCAAATATATTGTCAAGTTATATGGTGCAATTGCTTCACTATTCTTTTCTTTAATGATGAAGATGATGAATCATTGTGTGATTATGTGATGAATGATCATGGTAGATGAATTATTTTTCTTTCCATTTATCTTATCACATATGTGTGTTTTCTTTCTGATAATTAGAGATCTCAGACAGTAATTGGATGCTCACATGGTTAATGTATTAGTACTAGTTCTGTGGTATAGAATTTTCGTCTGCATGTTTGAGTGGCGGGTTATCCCAAGCTCAGCCTTTTCCCCAGTAGTTAGAATCTTTTTCATGTTTTGTTACCAAGTTGGTTTATACTGTCTTACATCTCACATCGATCCCACCTAAGAGAAAATACAAAAAAGAGATATTCTAAACTGAAGGAAAAGCCTTCACAAGAAAACATAAAGCTCATCGATAAATTGGCCAGATCGCAAGATCTGGAGAACCATTCCAATTAAACGTTGCAGAGTCTAATTGGGTCTCAGTGGAGGGATTGGTTCCTACTGTTGAAATAAGGGATTTAGGACCCATCGATAGAATTGGCACTAGAAGGAGGGCCTGAGAATGAATGGCTGAATACACATTTTATACAGTGTTTCAAATAGTCGACAGATTCACAATAGCCGACATGCAAGCCTAGTCATCCCCAAAACATCCCACACATGCTGAGTACTCCTAAAATGAGTAACTCACCACAGATCGAGGAAGAAAAAATGTTCCCTGAAATACCTTACATTCTTCCTCAAGAGGAGGTAAATCAATTTAGAAGAATAACAAGAGCCTATGCCTGGCAGATCGGCACATTGTCTTTTGCTCCAATACTTCCTTGAAGAAAACAAGTAAGAAGACCAATGGTCAATACTCTCGATGAGGTTTTTGTGCACATGGTAGAATACCTCATAGATTTCTCTCTCATTGAAATCAAAGACCCTCTTGATATGATACCCAAAATGCCAGTCGTCAACGTCTCTGAACCCGACAATTTTTCGGAGGAGGAGGAGTTTAACTCAGATTCTGAAAATATGGAAGGTAACAATGACCATGAGGGAGAAAGGGAAAACCTTCCCCATAACAGCCAACCTTGGTTGGCCATAGATGCTTTGGCCATCCTAGGACTGGTTCATAATCTTTCCAACATCCATAGAAGTTACTCCCCAAGTTTGACCCTGAAACCTTAGGATTACCTCAAGACCATATCAAGAAATTCATACTAGCGATCAGGCTTATGAAAGTCCAGCATGAGGATGTAGTATGTAGGTTATTCCCCTATATGTTTGAGAATATGGCTTCCACATGGTATTTTAATTTGCCTGTAGGATCCATAACTAGTTGGACAAAATTTCAAAAAACATTTCTAGATAAATTTGCCAAAGAAACCACCACAGGAGCTCTGATGGATGAGTTGTTCGCTGCCACCATGAGTTCGAAGGAAAAGGTTAAATATTTCAATCAAATATTCACAACTATCTTGAACAAATTTCAGCCCGAAGCCAAACCTAATCAGGAGTTTCAAATTGAAGTTTATGTTAACACGCTCCCATCTTCTATTTCCATGTTTGTGAAGAGGGCTTCCAAATGAACCTTGGCTGAGAATTTTGAAGAAGCTAAAATGATATAATTCCAGATGAAAGGGTGTAAATAAGGCCAAGACTCTTTAGTTAATAAAGAAGTTCAACCTCCTCCCAGGAGAGGGATCCTTCTGACTAGATGCCAGGTAAGCAAGCAGAGCAGACTCCCGACAAGGGTAATGGAGACATAGAAGATTTACAATGCATAGTTAAGAAATTATCAAATTAAATCATAGACATGAAGAGAAACGTAGGGGAGGGAAACAAAGGTCAAAGGCCCTATAAGCCTTTCTTTAAAAGAAATCTATCATTCCAATCAATTGAACCTCCCCCAGCTAACTTAAATATCGATCTCGGTAATGGAGCATTTGATTCTTTCTATACTTATCACCAGGAAAACCACTCTAAAAGAGACTGTCCTCAATGGGTGAATGCCATGAATTTGATGTCCAATCGATTTCTTGATGAATTTTCCCTAACCGAACAACCAAGAAGTTTAGTTATGAATATTGATGACCAGGAAGAGGTTGACCCACCACAAGATATAGCCATGTTGATATGGAACCTCGACTTGATCATGCCTTTCGATGACTTGTTTGAGTCTGAAGAGCCACCTGCAGAAGTCTCGGTTGTTCAAACAAGAAGTAAGGGCCCACATGTCTCAAAAGATCCTCCTATTACCCAAACTTTGAGGAGTAAGACAACCCTCAATCGCCCAAAAGAACCTTTTACTCCCTGTAAAGAACCAATAAGCATCCATACCCAGGAATCACCCAAACTGGAGTACAACGTAGTCAAATATTTGAAGAAGTTAAAGGCTAATATATTAGTTATGGATATATGTAGAATACCTCAGCAAAAGGACTTCCTGTTACAGGCTCTGAGATCAGTAGAAAACCCTACGACAAGTAATGATCGGGAAAAAAATATAATCCCCACAGATCTGGTGAATAAACCAACTGTAAACACCTGCTCAGAAGATAAGAAGGGTAAACCTTTTGTCCCACCTTTCCTTTTAACGTTTGAAATTTTTAACAGGAACCTTCACAATTGTTTGGTAGATTCAGGAGAATATTCTAATGTTATTCCTTTGTCTATTTGAAAAAAACTAAATGAAGTCCCTCTCAAGAGTGATAAGCATGTGATACAACTAGATAGAACCCAGGTCAAAGTCATGGGGGAACTCAGATATGTAATGATTAGGATAGCGACACATACTAAGCTTGTGCAGGTGATTGACATCATTATAGTAGACATCTCAGAGGCTTATGGATTATTGTTAAGCCGAGATTGGTCTAAAAATTTAAATGGATATTTTAGTACCGACTGGGCTCACCTTTGGATACCACTGAAGGGATACAAAATATGATCAGAATCGATAAGGAAAGATATTTGAAACATACTGTCACCGACCTAGAAACCTTGAACGAACCTTCATCGACAGATTTCCTTATCCTAGGCAATTATTCTTGCGAGTCCTTTTTCAGGAACTTCTCCCCTCTTCCATCTGATGTTTTGCTCACTCAAAAATTTGAAATGGTTTTTCAAGAGAGACTTCTGATACCGATAGAGGAAACCTTCTCCTATCAAGAACCTGTGCAATAAATCACCGGACCAAAGATAAGAGAGAAAGAAATTAATAAGAAAGAAGAAACGAATAACCTGCACTCTCAAATGTGGACCATATATTTTGATGGATCTAAATCGCAGGAAGGATTTGGGGCAGGGTGTATCCTTATTGATCCAAAAGGTAAACATCGTTTTCTATCTTGTAGGCTAGAGTTCGAATGTACCAACAACATTGCCGAATATGAAGCTCTAGTACAAGGATTAAAGAAAGCCATAGATTTAAATGTCAAAGAATTGAATGTTTTAGGAGATTCTAAAATTATCATTAGACAAGTAAGGAATACCATACATTGCAATTCTCCTCACCTAAAGAACTATCAGCAGGAGGTGCATAGGTTAATAGAGAAATTTGAAGCCTTCAATATTATAGCGATCCCCAGAGCCAAGAATATTCTTGCTGACTCCTTGGCCACAGTTTCTTCCAGGCTATCACCTCTAGAGGACTATGAAGCCTCTCGATTCACTGTGGAAATTCTCTACAAACCGTCGATGCCTAATAACATTTCTAATTGGAAAGTCTTTGAAGGAGATGAAGATATCATAAACTTCTTGACTAACTAAGACAATTTCAAATATTTGGCTATTGACGATGAAGTATTCCAAGAAAAATCAACAGATACCAATCCTCGAGCAGGACAACCTATAGGTAAATCAAAGTCTCACATAATCCCGAAAGGGATAGATAATATTGAAAATTTGTTTGATCCGATGGAGCGATTTAAAGGACCTATAAATGCAAAGACTGGCAGCTCTTGTCCCCTACATGAAACTATAAATCTCGGGAACCCAGAAAACCCAAAGAATGTGAATCTCGGCAAGACTATATCTAAGGAAGAAAGTAAAGCTTATCTCAAATTGTTCAGACAATACCAAGATGTCTTCGCATGGTCTTATAGAGACCTGAAAACATATGATACCTATATCATTCAACACACTATCCCATTAAAACCCGAAGTGAAACGTTTCCAACAAAAGCTCTGAAAGTATCACCCATCCCTAGAACCTCTCATGTATCAGGAATTAAAGAAACTTTTAGATGCCAAGATTATTTTCCAGGTTAGGCATTCTGCATGGGTAGCAAATCTTGTTCTGGTAAGTAAAACGTCAGGTGAAATCTGCCTATGCATATATTTTAGGAACCTCAACAGAGCTTCAGAAAAGGACAATTACCCAGTTCTACCGATGGAACAACTCCTACAGACCGTGTCTGGATCAGAGGTTTTTTCTTTGCTAGATGGTTTCTCAGGTTACAACCAAGTCCTAGTTTCGGAGGTAGATTGTTTAAATACCACCTTCCGAACCAAGTGGGGAACCTTCACTTATAAACAAATTCCTTTCAGGTTAATTAACATAAGAGTGACCTTCCAAAGGGCCATGGATGTATCTTTTCAGGGACTAATCAATAAATGTGTGGTAGTGTATCTAGACGACGTGACTGTGTATTCAAAGAACAGATAAGAGCACATCCATCAATTAACTCAAATTTTCGAAAGGTGTAGGAAATACAGTATATCTTTAAATCCTAAGAAAATAATTTTTAGCATCGAAGAAGGTAAGTTGCTAGGCCACATTATATCTCAAGGAGGCATTCGCATAGACCCACAAAGGATTAAGGCTATAACTCAACTCTCGTTTCCTCACAACAAGAAATCCATGCAGTCCTTTTTTGGGAAAATAATTTTTGTAAGGAAATTCACTCCTGATTTCGCAGAAACTATCAAATCCTTACAAAAAATGATTTGTAAAGATGTCCAATTTAAGTGGGATTATGAACGGAAGGATGCCTTCAGAAATATTAAAACTTCTATATCCCAGACCCCCATGTTACAAAGTCCTGATTTCAATAGAGACTTATTCCTCTATACTTTCACCTCTGACCAATCATTAGCTGCAGTATTGACTCAGAAGGATGAAGACAACAACGAGGCTCCAGTGTTGTTCATGAGCACTAATCTCCAAGGAGCTGAATTAAATTATCCTGTTATTGATAAACAAGCCTATGCGGTATATAAGGAAGTAAAGCACTTTAGGTCCTACATCCTCAAGAACCATACCAAGGTAATTGTACCTCATCCTACAGTATGATCCCTATTCACTCAACAAGAGATGGGGGAAAGAAGATGGAACTGGATGGTGGTGGTCCAGGAATTTGATCTAGATATAAAACCTGCCAAACTGGTTAAAGGGTAAGGGTTGTGAAAACTTGCAGCTGAAGCCTAGGACCAAGTAAATGAAGATTTTGGATGGGAGAATGAAATGGAATTATGGTGTGGTGAAGCTTCGTACATTTCCTTGGGCCCAGATTCCTAGTATGAGAATTTGACCTATCTCCTATACCACGACACTTGCCCGAAAAATCTCAATCCTAAGGAAAGGAGGGCTCTCAGATTGAAATTTGCGCAATATCACCTCATAAATTCGATACTCTTCTAGGTTAGCTATGAAGGAGTGCTATTAAGATGTCTCAAACGTGAAGTCATAGACAAGGTATTGAAGGAGATCCATGATTGTTGTTGGGGAAAAAAACCCTACGGACTAGCAAGTAGAGTTTAGACTTTGCATGCAGATTTGACTGAATAGAAATTACTTTCTACCTACATCCCTAGATTTAAATCCCCTTTTCTTAGTAAATGCATGGAAAGATCCACCTACCTTGTTACCGTCATTTTATGTTGATCCTCTGTTGTTCTTGATTACTTGTTTGTAACGCTCCTTCCAAAGATGACCTGCATTCAAGACAAGCAACAACTATGCATGCATGCTACTTCTATACTAACGGGTTAGAAATCAAATATAAACTAATCAAACCATAGAAAGTTCATGAAAGTTCATGAATTGGGATGGGAAAAGCATTCTCTTTATTACTTAAAATGAGTCAACTTACAAAATTTGAGACTGACCACCACTCCTTGAACCTAATCCTGGGCTCCTCTTCTTCTGTCCTTCAAATTCTTTGCTTTAAATCTCCTTTGGCATTAGGAAAGGCTAAAGGGTTGGGACAATGGAATACGTAAATGGGTAGAGTTTCTTTTCTATATTTTTTCCTCTTCCAAATGGTACCCCTACCCCTTCTTTTATAGGCTATAAGAAGCTAGGTTTTTGGACAAACCCTCGGCCATGCATGGCCGAGAGTTTCAGTTAACTCACCCATAGCTTTGTGTTCCTTCAGCAACTTTCCTTTTTTCTTTCTTTTGTAGGTACACACGGGCTATTGTGAGTCAGCCAGTGTGTACACACGTGCAGTAATGGGTTAGGGCGCGTGGGCCTTTACACAAGAGGATTTTCAAAGAGTTGTTCAATAGAGTTTTGGCAAAGAAGGGATATGATTTGGCCTGATGCCAGGTAATTATGTGTGGTGCAATTTAGGGTTATAATAGATGCCCCCTAATGTGTGAGGTCAGAAGAGCATCTGATGGTTGAAATACATTACCAATATTTACTGATGTGCTGAACAATTGAGCCCAAGGATCAGGAACTAGGAGGTGCCATCTACAAAATAACAAATGTCTCACAGAGGTGGGAATACCCATGCTTGGGATAAAATAGAACCATGGATACCAATCAAATACACTATATATCCATGTCAAATAACTATAAAGAGTAGCCACGAACAATACATGGCGGAGCTACATCTCAAAATAAAAAATATATACATATAGAGTATCCATCTTCCGGAAGCTGATTTGGCCTGATGGATGGACTTCATAGCTCGAGCAACAACTTAAAAATCTTCCAAAAATTGAGTAGGAGTGTAATATGAGTGTACAAATGCACTACCCAGAGGTCTTCGATGGCTCATCGGGCATGGACTTGATAATCTTGATAATCGAACTGAAGGCTTCAGTGATTTCGAACAAGGACTTGATTGGATGTTCAGGATGACCGGGTATGCGGACAAGAGACATTTTGCAGAGGGGTCGACTCAGGCTTAGTGACAAACTTCCCTTGGAAAATAGCACGACAAGTGATGAGACTTAGGCAACATATATGTTAATCATAAGTCTACGAAGCAGGAGGCAACCTAAACTCTCCATATGTTTGGAAGAATAACCAAACGGCGGAGGAAACAACTCTATATAGCGAGAAAATATTCCTAAGGTCGTACTACATCCCATAGTCTGATGATCAAATGGAAAAATGTGATTCATCCAAGGGTGACTCATTATGCTCCCAATAAAGAAAATACTTTTCCCATCCTCTTTTTGGGGTATATTTGATTTTTTTGTTTTTTTTTATAATTTTGGAAAAAGAATAAAGGAATATTACGTTACAATGGAGGAACGAGTATTGCAAACATACAAGCTCAAGGCACAAGGAAAAGACTGATGTTCTGGTAAAACGATACTCGAGAAAAAACCTTTGGCAGCCAAAGATGTTAAGACACAGAAGCAAACTGTCACAAGGCTGGTGGATAAGGTATGCAAATGCGGTTGATAAAACACACAATGGTAACGTCCTTCGATGTAATTTTAACGAGCCCAAAGAAGGTAAGATCGATGGTTTTTCATATTTAGAGAGTCTGAAAAAACATAAAAGGAGACTCCATTGGGGTACCTTTTTCAAAGATAGTCTAGTCAGTTCGAAAAAGGGATAAACTAGCACCGATTAGATGTCGATTCAAAACCATTTTAATGAGTGTGACAAGGACAAGAACACTCGACTATTTTTTCACTTTTAAGGAGTCTGAAAAAAGATTAACTATGGACTCCGTCAGGAATATTCTTCTGGACCAATTTAACGAGTGTGAAAGAATAAGGTCACTCGACGATCTTTTCAATTTTATGGAGTCTGAAAAGAGCTTAACTATGGACTCCGTGGGGGTTTCTTTTTCGTAAGTTTAGTCCCTTAGGCCCGAAAAAGGGATAAAATTATACCTGAGAGTACTCTTCTAAAGAATGGAAAGTCGATAGAGTATACCTTTGGTTGTACAGTTGACCGTCTAGACTGAAAAAGGGGTAAACTACCACCGGACAGACATAACTTCAAATTTCAGTTTAACGAGCGTGAAAGGCCACAAGATCGCTCGACAATCTTTTCATTTTTAGAGGGTCTAAAAAGGGCTTAAAAGGAGACCTGTTTATTTTTGGGAGTCCTGAGGGTGAGACAAAGAGCGAAGAAGAATCATGCAAATGAGGCTCAAACTCATATTAAGGAAATACTAAAAGGACTCCTGAGCCTACAGTGTTTTAGAGATGGCATGGACACCATAATGCAACCATGACCTACCTAGGGCATCCATGTTCTGGTAAGCTCTACCACCAAGTTGCGACACTTCTAAAGAATATATGATGGTTCCGTGTCAAAACCTGATGGGATTGATCCTATAGTAGAGGAAAAAGAAAATGAGATGCAAAAGTTGGGGTAATAACCTAACCTATATGCTCAAGTTGATTCTTGGAAAAAAAATTATGGACCATCAAAATTTTCTCAAAACTCAAAAAAGTGTCCCAATACCCGAACAAATCCCTCCCATATAACTCCTGAATCACTCTAAATGGTTTTTGGTATAAAGAAACTGATAAGGGAGGCCCAAAAAGTGACAAAAAGAGGCCAAAAAGTCTATAAATAGAAGCTGGTAGCTCATTATCACCATTGCTGATTTGGAAATTGACTCTGGAGCCAAAAGACCCCCTTTGCTAAAAACGGTGATTTTGGGAGCTACAGTGGACGAAACGAACTTCCGCTTGGACCAAGTAAGTACAAACTCCCTTATATAGCTATTCAATTCTTCAATTTTTTCTTTAAGTTCATTTTTTGTGTGGGCGTCGACCTTAAAAAATTCGGCCCTAGGTACATGCAGGCTGTCTCTGGACAGGCCACGTGTACACGCAGGAAGAGTAAAGTCTGCCCGCATGTACATGCGAATTTTTCCTCTATAGCTCGCGTGAACCCCCCCATTGTAGAAAAAAGAATTAAAAGGCAAGTGCTGACCCTCCTGAACCTTGTTGTGTTGGTAGGATGTATGTCCAGTGGAGGGAAAGGGAGCATGAAGCAATCAGTGACTTGGTTGCATGAGATCCAAATGTCGTGGCCGTGTTGATGCAATGTGTTTTACTGAAGTTCTTTCTGTGTCAATTTATGCACGCACAACCAAGGATACTGAATGCCTTCATTGACTACTGGCACCCTGATGCAGAGGCCTTTATGTTAGAGGGGCAATCACTGGTGCCCATCACTGAGGATATCTATTTTTTGACTGGCCTCTCAAGGAGAGGGGAACCAGTCAACTTCAGGACGTTTCCTGCGGGACCGAGTAAGATATCAAAACTGATAGTCAAGCACTGTGAGGCTAGGACTAATCGTGCGAGCTCCTAGGTACCTATCATTAAGATCACTAACCTATCGTTGCAGGCGATATTATTACTGATTGGGCGGATTACCGGTTCTGTAGCCTTGCATCATGCTTCTCATGCACAGATGAACTATGCGATCCAGTGCTTGAATGCACAGATTTTTGATTGGAGTACCACATTACTGGAGTGCATGAAGAGGCAATTGATAGATCACCGACAACGGACACAAAGGAATTTCGGGTTCGGGATGATCTTGTGTTCATTTTTCTTTGAGAGAGATCCGAGCTTTAGCCCTCGAGAAGTAGTATGAGGACATTAGGCCTCATTTCCTGTAGTTTGTAGATGGGCAATATTACTGCCATGACAGGGTGGTGGAAGGACCAATGAGTCCTTCGATGATGAATTCTTTGCGTGGTTGTCGCGGAAGATCCCTGTAATCGAGGATTACCCATATGCAGGGATAGATTTCTCTAGAGATCCTGAGATACCCGTGCCTCTTGGTGAGGAGCGAGGGGAGATGGGTAAGTCTCAACCTTTGTAGTTTTTTTGTTTGCATATGTAATTTTTATGTCCTTTTTGTGATATATATCATTTTTTTTGTATGCCAGAGTATTTGACGGGTAAACATTTGTTGCATGCAGATGTGGGACCCATGCGACCTGCCGACTATGCACGAAACAGGCGTCATCCTCGGCCAGAAGCCGCAGTTTCCGCCGTCGGAGGAGCAACATTAGCAGGGAACCTCCCAGCCAGGGAGGATGAGAGAGTCCTTAGATGAGTTGAGCGGAACTTCACTGCACTCACTCGCATAGTCCCGATGGCAGAGATAGAGGACCTGCCACCATCCATGCAGCCTCATGTAGTGGGGGCACCTCGGACATGGGTCATATTGTTTAGGCGTTTATCCCATGTTGTGGACTATTATAATAGGGCCCATAGGCCCTGAACCTATTTAGAATTTTTACGTGCCACGATCACTTACTTGTATATATTTTTTGAGGGCATAAGCCCTGTGACTCGTTATTAGTCCCATTTTTTAGGCGTTGCGTCCATCTATGTACTCTGGTTGTTTTATGATGTTATATATGGTTTTTTGATCTTTTGTGTCTTATGGATCACGTGTGCAAAAATGTATTTACATGCTTATGTCAATGTTATTTCATATGTGTGCAAGATGCCAATCTAAAATTTGATTAGCTAGAGTATCTGTAATTTGGTTTAATCTCCTAGGAATATAAAAATATGTAATATAATCAAAGTTTTGTTCTAAGAGACGTACCCTAAGGAATCGTCAGTGTAAAGTTGGATCATGAACCCAGTATACTCTATTTAGCTATGACACAACCAGTTGAGCGTCGAGATAGACCTGGAGATGAGAGATACCCAATGACAAGGCATCACGAAGCAACTCAATAACTACACTATACTCGGCGACATTATTTGTGGTGTCACCTAAGAATATACCTCTGGAAGATAACAACTGGCCCTGAGGTGTAAAGATTACCCAAGCTGTAGAGGCAAGCCTCTGCATGTGCCGACTAGCACCGTCTGCATACTCAACGAACACCTTAGAATCACTTGACATCTGCCATATTGACGAAAGATAACATCAATGAAACGTCCATAACACTTAAAGGAAACTAAAAAGTAATAGTACAAAGACTACACATATGTTACAAAATGTTACCCATAGTGACCTATCTATGAGTAATACTTCTTGAGGTAGAGCCCATTTCTAGGCTCTGCCAAAGCATTCCCTTCAAAATCAACCAAACGATAAGCGCCCTTTTTTAGTACCTCTTTTATGATGAAGGGTCTGAACCACATGGGTTTAAATTTTCCTGCCCCTAGGGGGTCCTTATCTTGGTCATATACTAGGACAAGGTTGCCCTCAGAGAAAATCCGAGGATGCATGGACCTATCATATTGACACTTGACCTTATGTTTGTGAGCCTCATTGGCCAGGGCTGCATCGTGACACTGCTCATTGAGTTGCTCAAGGTGTACTAACCGTTCTTCAAGTGGAGAAGTCTCTGGCAATAATTGTACTACCAATTTTAGAGATGGGATCTGACATTCGATGGGCAAGACTACCTCCAGACCGTAAACAAGTTGAAAAGGTGAGAAAATGGTTGCAGTCTTAACAGATGTTCGGTAAGCCCATAATGTCGAGTATAACATAAAATGCCAATTTGACTTGGCTGAGTTGATAGTTCGTTGTAGAATAGTCTTAAGAGTTTTGTTTACAGCTTCCACCTACCCATTGGCTTGGGGGTAGTAAGGTGATGAATGCTTTTTCCATAACCCAAGATTTGATGTTAATTCAGTCATCATTTGGTTCTGAAAGTGACTACCATGGTCGGTGACAATCTCTCTCGGGACGCCAAACCTTGCTATGATCTAGTTGAATAAGAAGAGAGTTGTAGTCTCTCCATAATCTTTAAATGTTGGCATAGCTTTGACCCACTTAGTGAAGTAGTCGACAACTACGATGATATAGCGGTGCCCCCTTGCTGACGAGGGGTTGAAAGTAGTGTAATCAATCCCCCACTTAGTGAAGGGACCAACTATGATGACAAGAAACATATGAGTGGGATGTGCCCTCATCTTCCGAGAGAAGATTTGGCACGGATGGCACTTCTTGACCGATTCGATATAATCTTTGATAAGTGTCGGCCAGAAGTAACCTGCTCGTAGAATCTTTTGGGATGTTTCCAGCCCAAACAAATGACCGCCACAAGCTCCAGTATGGAAATCGTTGAGAATGATGACTACCTCCTCATGTGTGAGACATCGACGTAAGACACAGTCTACACCTCTCTGATACAACGTATCATCAAGTATGAGATAATTCTTATCCTAATGGCGTATCCGCTGACGCTCATCACGAGAAGCAGAGGTGGGGCACTTCAAAGTCTGGAGATAGATAAGTATATCTCTGTACCAGGGATTTGAAGATGTAATAAAAAACATATCTCCCCGGATAGGTGATTCCTCAGGCACAACGTCACCTGACTCGACCAGAAGTTCTGAAATAAGCTATGCGAAAACCAATGACTTTTTAGGCTTTGCTGAAACGATGTCTAAGTCAAATTCTTGGAGGATGACTATCCATCTACTGATTTTTCCACCTATAACTCATCGTGTTAGCATGTACTGGAATGGATTCACGACAGCAATGACGGTGGTCTTGCGAAACATAACATAGTGACGGAACCGTTGAACAGCATGAACTGCTACCAATGCAAGTTTTTCGATATGAGAATAATTGAGTTCCGGTCCTACAAGGCCTCGGCTTAGGTAATAGATCACATATTCTGAGAACAAATCATCTCCCTGAACTAAAACCATGCCAATGGTTGACTCTGCGACAGTCAGATATAATAAGAAATATTTTTTATAGTTAGGTGGCCATAGCAGAGGTGCGGTTGTGAGGGCGTGTTTTAATGCATCAAAAGAGCGTTGAGTGGCTTCATCCCAGAAAAAAGGAACGTCTTTATTTAGTAAATGCATAAATCCCTTGGTGATTTTGGCATAGTTGGCGATGAAGTGTCGTAAGAAGTTTGCCTTGCCTTGTAGACTCTGAAGTTGTAGATTTGTGCGTGGGGGGGGGCAACTGGATTATTGCCTCCACCTTAAGAGGATCGACCAGGATCCATGTTGTTGATATGATGAAACCTTACAAACATCCTGATGTTACGCATAAGCTGCACTTGTTTTGATTCAAGCGAATCCTACAGTAGCGACAACGTTCGAAGATTAGTCTAAGGTGTATGGGATGATCCGTTCTCTTACAAGAGCGTGATGCCAAATCATCTAGGTAGGCCTCGAATATATGCTTGAGGTCATGAAAAGCAAAATACATGGCCCACTGGAATGTGGCTCCAGCATTTTTAAGGCCAAAAGGCATCTTACGATATGTGAATGTACCCCATAGACAAATGAATGTCGTTTTATGTTGGTGTTCGGGTTTGATTTGGATTTGATTATATCCTGAAAAATCGTCCATGAAAGAAAAGGCTTCACAACCAGCACATTCATCAATGATCTGGTCAATGAATGGTGTTGGAAAATTATCTTTGGGACATGCCTTGTTCAAATCACGGAAATCGGTACATACACGAATCAAGCCTTGTTTTTTATTGACCGGCACAGGATTTGACACACATTGAGTCAAATGGATAGGATAAATAAAACCTGCCTTTAGCAATTTCTCAAACTTAATCTTGATGGCTGCTGCTTTTTTGGGATTAACTGGATGAAGTTTCTGTCGAACAGGATTGGCATCAGAATACGTTGTGATTTTGTGTTCAACTATTTTTGTATCGATACTTGGCATTTCCTCATAAGACCAGGAAAAAATGTCGTGGAATTCTTTGAAAAGATCTGTGTAAATTTGAATCTCTTCGGGGGAGCAATCCTCTCCAATGAAGACATTCTCCATGACGCCAGGGTTTCAGGAGATGTTGATTGGTATAGTTTCAGCGATAGTCACCATATTGCCCTCAGCATAAATTTCATGTGTAGCTAAGAGATTAATAGGACACGGCTGATCTCCCGTCATGGTAATGGTGAATTCTCCTACTTCGATTCGGCTTAAATCTAAGAGAAAATATGATCTATGATGAAGATATTCGCAAGGTTTGTCCGGACTAGTCATTGCTTCGATTACTTCTTCATCAGAAGGAAAGACTAAGTCTAATGAATTGACGTTAGCGAAAGCACCCTGAGCCCAAATAGGCTCTAGAAGTGGATCTAACTCTTGTGCTGGAGTCGGATTAGGGTTAGCTGAAACTTGCTGGACTAAAGAGTATGCTACTTCAGTGGTAGACAAGGGCATGGACATGCCTGGGTGCCCTGTCTCATCTGTCATGGCTGATGGGGAAGGAAGAATCCAAGGATCCTCAAAGTAAGTCGTGTGGAATGACGAAACTTGGAAAATCTCAACCTTATGGTGATTAGATATAAATTTGATATCGTCGTGAGGAGGTGGGTAATAGAAGGTACCCATCAAGGATACCCACAAACCAACTCCTACGTTAACGACACCTAGTTGAGGATTATCAATTATCGAGACCATGGATGCCCCCAAAGCTAGGTCAGGTCTAGAGAAAGACAATTGATTGATGGTCACTATCCGTCCCTCCTATGGAAACAACAAGACTCAGAAATCTGTAGCAACCATAGCTTGCATAGCATAAGTCCAATTCCATCCTAACAAGAGGTTATAGTCGAGGGGAGCATCGAATACCTCTACTTTGACACACATGGATTTCCCTCCTAACTGCACAGGGAAAGAAGGAATGATGCCATGTGGTCGGAATGAACGACCGTCGAAAGCAGTGAGGAGAGTAGGTGATGGAGACAAAACGAGCTGACCAATGGCCTTCCAACATGCCAATGACATAACACATGTCAAGGTGCCCTCGTCAACCACCGTGCGAAAGATATTCTGAGTAAAAGTTTTCATGGGATGAGCCACTACTATCTAAAATGCTACATGGTAAGGCAGACGAGGTTTTAAGCCGGTTGTATCCAACATGATGGTACCTAGATTACAAGTCTCAGTAGAGCCCAAAGTGGTTAACAAGGCTTTCCTCTGAGCAGGGAAGCTTTGGAGGACCTCCAAAGCAGACATCGCACAAGGGGTTTGTGATAAATCTTCCACCACAGAGTAATACTGGGCGGCCCTTGCATTTGGGTTGTGAGAAGATTTTTTAAATGCACCCTTTGGAATGCGCATCATTGTTTCTCCCAACGTCTTCTCAATCTGTAGAGGAAGAGATGGGAGATCATCTTCTTTACCCTTCTCAAAATTGCTTGGTTTACTATAATCGTGCACTCTAGTTGATATGAAAGAATCACCCCTAATCATATATACGTTCATGGATGAGGGATTGTTTGGAGGCGAGTAGGTTTCTTGGCTGCCCCCTTCTATGCTTGTAGAGGCTTGAGTTAGATTTTTCCCATGTTGAAAGGGATTAGTCAACACTGCTTGCTGTTGTTGTGTGACAAACTTTTGGGCCTCTGCAAGTCGAGGAAAAAGATGGGTCAAGTGGTCTTCCATGCACAAGTTGCATGGATACCTCACCTTCCATTTTTCCATGTTGTCCCCGCCAACATTATCAGTGGGTCTTTTATCCCCCTTACCCTTCTTTCTTTTTTTTTTCTTCCCTTCAAGCTATTGGGTGGCCTTTGGGTTAGTTGACTACACGGTATGTACTTTCGACGTTTGGGTAGGGGGAGCAGCCAAAGTAGTAGTTTGGCTGGCCGCTGTGTGTTGTATGGATAACTGTTGCAACTGCTTTGTCAATTGCTCAGTGGGCTTGGTTTGTGCTGAACCAACAATACCATCGGCATGTGGTCTAGCTCTTTGTCTAGTTTTATCCAGTATCGAACGTGGTGCATATGGAAAGATGTTGTATAATAAACCAGACTAAGAATAGATGAGCTCAAACTATTGAGCCCTCATGATGGCATCTTCTTCGGAGAAAACTCCAGATGTCATGACGTCTTTGGATAACTGTGGGAAAAAAGACTTAAGGAACCACTCAAGTAGGAATGTTGGTGGGACTGGTACCTTGATTAAACTCTTCCGGTGTCTCCACTCTCGGATATGATCAGAGATATGGTCCGTTGTTGTCTGTTCAAAATTGGAGAGAAGCTTTGTGCCAGCATCGTATCTCACAGGTAACTGGAAATGGTTAAGGAAGGCCATCGCCAGTTCGCCAAAAGAAGAGTATCTTGAGCGATCGAGCTCGATGTACCATTTTGTGGCACTCCCAATGAAAGTACGTTGAAACAATCACAACTGTACAGAGTCATGTTTCAATGAGTTAGATGAGCACCAAAGATGAAAGGTAGTCACATGATCACCTAGATCTTCATTAGGCTTGGCCTCAAACTTTGGAATGTCCGAAGGAAACTTTGTCAGCATCGGAGGCCAACACAGATCATGACAAATGGGGTCATTCAACAACCTTGTCAAATCTAGCAAGTGTAAAGTCATCAGGAATGGTAGTTTGGGTTGCTGCTGATAACCTAGGAAAAAGGGTTCTGGAGTTTGATTGGCACCAGGTTGCCAAGAAAAGTTTGGCTGCTGGCCCGGATTCTGGTAGAAACCATGGCCCTGACCAGTGTAAGGATTTTGCATCTGTGGAGACATCATCAACTAATTTACCAAAAAAGACATAGAGTGTTGGGCATGCATTGTATTCGAAGGACTTTGGTAAGGATTACCCCATGTCAGTCCCATGGGAATAGGCATAGTAGTCTGTCCGGGGTTCCATTGATTGTGGAAAGAATTACCCCAGAACAACATTCTGGAGGAGGGAACAGATCCTTGCCTTGAATTCCAAGGTCCTTCTATGTGTGCCCCCTATGTAGGAATAGTACCCTGTGTGGGAGTAGATTGTCCAAAAATGGGGTTGCCCCCAGTCGGGAAAGCGGTTGACGAGAATGTGTTGTTACCAAATGTTTCGTTCTAAGAAAACTATGTCGAACCTATTGGCATACTATGCGAAGGTGGTCCCTGACTCCTGGCTCCAAATAAACTATTGTGTGTAGGTTGCCCGGCGGATTGCTGATGTGAACCACCGAGTGAAGGGGATGAAGGAGGGATATGACCTCTTGCATAAGGAAAAGCATTAAAAGGGACATGAGTTCCCCCTAAGTGACCTTGCATAGGATCGCTAGAGCTCCCTGCCCCCAAACCCAAAGTCTGCAAAGTGGAGTAGGTTAGTACAGGACATGTACCCGAACTAGGCATACCATATGAGAACGGAGGGCTTGTTTCACTAGGTGTGAAGGGGGTTGTGGCCGCCTCCATAGACGGGTTCAGTCCACTGTGCGATGTAGTTGCAGCCAAGACCATGGTGGCTCAGACCGACGATGGTAGGTTAGGATATGACTCTCCTGTGGTGACAACCATGGTGGGAATTGAAGAATTCCCAGTTGAAGTAACAACATTTGTTTCCATTGCTGTGTGAGGCACTATCTGGCATTCATGAAATTGGATTGATACAATAAACGGTGCCAAGATATCAGTGGTTGGGGTTTCAACTGAGCCAAGAGTGGTTGCTTCAAGGTTCAAAATGGTCGATTCCTTCGGGGGTTGTTCGGGCACAATAGTTTGTAACCCGGTCGCTTCAAAAGACCCTTGTTGGTCTAGCTTCTGCTATAATGGTGTCGGGGGTGGCTCCAGTGTAACCAGCGGTAGACCAAGAAGCTTTCGTGACTAGTGGAGCTCGGGATCCTCCACTATGTGAGAAGATACAAGACACTCTAAGGAATCTAAACGTTCAAAAGTAACACACACTAAAAAAGAAGTCCCTAAGAGATAAGACAAACAATCACAAAATTATTTGGAAGAACAATTACAACAACCAGCACTAGAGCAACTTATCGGTGCAAGTGAAACTCTAACATGGAAGCACCCTCCGGGTATACTCTACAAAGCATGGCCCGATGTCTGTCCTAGGTACCGCAGTATACCCCCACAGTCACCTGTGTATGTCCCTAAAAAGATTGGCAACTAGGTTGCCAACATGCGAACAGTCACCAGGCGGGTGTTACCCATGATTTTGCTCATCTTGATGGTGAATTGATGATGGTGTACTCAGGCTCCTAATAATAACTTTCTCCTGAGAAAAGTGACATTTATCTCTTCCCAGAAAACATATTTTTGAAGAAATTTCACAATTTGCTTATATCTTAGGGTGCGAGAATGACCCATTCTCGCAGGATGCCTTCAGCTAGGGTGCGAACTTCTCGCACTGTGCTACATAGCTAGGGTGCAAACTTGTTCTCAATCTTGGAAAAAGATGAAGTCTCGATGGTTCTAGATATTCTAGAGAATGGGTTGGCATTCGAATGGTTATTTTTTTACTGGTTTCCCTGATATTGTGGGATCATTCTTATCCAAGTAACCATCTCATCCTCTCCTATATATTGATGGGATTCTCATGGAAAAGGTTAAGCAAGATTAATTGGAGAATTGGTGAAGGAATTGTGTGAAGAACCTAGCTTGAACATGAGCTTGGAGACTCTAGCAAGTCTATCAAGAGGAATTGGATCTTCTTCATACAAGGATTAAACAAGTGTGTGTGTTGGAACCAAGAGCCACCGAAAGGAAGCTTGAGACATCAAGGCGATCAGGTTGTGTCTTCTACTTTCGATTAATATGATATAGTGGCATGTCCTTTTCCTATAAATTCATTCTTACTTTATTGTGTAATTCCTTGATCATACACATAAGTTGACGATTGAATATATTTTACTATCTTCACTTTGGTTGGTTTTTGTTGTCTTGGTCTTGACCTCACGAGAGGACTGGAGTGAAGCAGGAGCAACAGAGACCCTAGGAAGCGATACAAAGGTATGTCACTTGTTCCTCCCTATTAGTTAATTCAATGGTCATAACTTAGGGAAATAGTCATGTCATGTCCTATTTTATTCTAGATCCAGGTGGATCTAGGGAGATCTGTTAGTGTCCGCACCTACTGATTAGTTCGATAACAAAATTGGTGACTCCACTGGGGATGTAACCCATTTTATTTGTGGTTTTTGGTGTTTTTCCTTGGCCATTTGCTCTTGCCTTATATTTCTCCATTCTTATGAATCTCTGAGTCTTCAGGACACCTTGATAGACCCTCTGGGTCCAGAAGTCCCTTCGAATTTTTTGTCTTTTTCCAATTTTTTTTTTAGTTTCATACATTCTCGCACTGAACCCCACTATGGCCTGCGAGAATACTGTGAGTTTGGACTTTGATTTAGGTCCAATGTGAGGATTTCGCACCCAGCGTAAAGCTAGCATGCGAGAATGACCCATTCTCGCACTATGTAACACTGACAGCCTGCGAACCTTCTTTTTAAAATTTTGTATTTAATATTTTTGCATGTTCATCTACCCAGATCCGTATAGGTGCCTGAAAAGAACTTCTTGGACCATTAGTTGATGTTTTCTTGTCTTCAGATTTTGTGCACAATCAGTCTTAGTAAATCAAAGGCTCTTCCTGCCCATTTTTTCTCGACTTTCATCTCTTGACTTTTCTTGGCAAAGATATACTATCTTATTTTGGAATCTGAGTGCTTGTTTGGTTAAGAACCAACGATCGGTTGAAAGTTGGGAGTCTTTTTCTTTCTCATTTGCTCATTATTTGGAAGATTACTTTTCTCATGCAATTGAAAAGACTATTTTGGTTTGCTTGTCATTTTTATTTCCATTGAAAGATTGGTTTGGGTTTATGTTTATTGCTTGTTCATTTGTTTTTGGTTTTCCTCACTTTCACCATCATGGTGTAGATCCTTTTTTGAAAAGTAAAAACATTTTTATTTCAAAAGCATTTTTGTCTTTGAAAATATTGAAAATCAATTGTTGAAATTATTGAAAAAGAAACAATAGAGAATTGTCATTATTGCGTGATTCGTTGAAATTGCATTTTAAAGGAAATTGTGTATCGTAGTTCAAGATTGGTCCGGAAAATTTCTCTTTGCCTCCCATACATAGGATTCATTGAATGAAAATTAATATTTTTCATTCCTATCTATGCATCGTTGGGTCAAGGTCTCATACAACATCAGTTTCATCTCTGTTTCCTTTGAGTAACAACAACCCTTAATAACATTGCGCAATTGTAAAATTTAACTAGTAACTCTTTTCTAGGGCTCTATTACACCAAC
>SNQJ01S0008286.1:317077-337529 GCA_010110895.2 Picea sitchensis
GCAACAAAGCATGAAGATTCCTTCTGCACACAGTCATCTAAAAGAGCCAGACTGGTTGAAAAGGTCCAAACCTTCTAGCCACAGGTTCGTGACAGACTTCCACAAACCAAGCAGCGCGACATCTCCCGCAATACAAGCAGCTCACCCAGATGCAGATGCAACAAACGCTTTTCCCTCTCCCCCGGGAACTCAACGCAATGGAGACCATTGCTTCCTAAGGAGGGAGGATTGATCCAGGTGGATATCGGTGGCCACCCACCTTTTCTGACTGGCTCAAAAATTTTTTCTGGCAATTTTGGCAATTTACTATTTTTAGCAGGTTTTAACTTTCGGGGCCATTTTGAGGGCCCAAATGAAGGTTTTTTGAGATCAAGGTTCTCAATTATAGACAAAGGCATAATTGAGCCCCCAAAATGAATCTCCTCGATGATACCTTTCCAACAAGCTATCACACGCCTAAAACGGAGATCGTATGCAAAAGTTACGACCCCGGGAAGTCGATGTACTCACTTACCCAAACGGGGCCCACATGACTTTTGGCGCTTCATCTCCTAGGGTTAGGTTTTTGGATGTCTAGGACTTTTGGCATTCCCGTTTATTGTAAAAAGGCCTTCAGAGCCTCATTTTAATCATCTTCTCATGGATGCGAGTAGCCGCCACATCTCTTCTCAGAGATAAGCTACCACCATTCTAGTGAGTCTTTCACTCTGTATTTTACAGTCTCTGTACATTTATTTCATTAATAGAAATCGTGTATTACTGTATATTTGTGACTCTTGTTATATTTCCGCTATATCTCTGTTATACGGTTGTCTCTCTTGCAATATCTCTGAATATTTATGTGTTATATCTCCGCTCTCATTTCGTGCTGAAATTAATCCGAATCATTCGTGGCTCCAGAGACTGGACAAAGAAAAAACATTGTTATAAGTTTTTTTCCACAATGAATTAAAATACCTTCAAAATGTTACTTTGTAATTCAACATAATACAACTCATCATAGATGGCACTAACAATCGTGAGGGTGTTACCCTCCTCTGCGAACCTAATCTCTCAACGGTGCCATGTTGCGTCAGTTACAAGGATCAAATTATGAAATTTAAATAAATATGCATAAAATCAATTCCATTAATGATACATAAAAATTGATCATCAACACATTATCTCACCGTGATTATCTTGGGCAACAATGGAGAGTCACTGGCAAGTGGGGCGCTCGACTATACAACCAACTTTGATGCAACATCTAATATGGAAGCCTCAGTGGATGGCATAAATAGAAATGGTGGTGGGGGTGGGTGGTGTATAGGTGCATCCATTGTGGGTGGGTGCGATGGAAGAGGTGGTGCAGGTGGGTGGCCTGCGGGTGCAATTACTGAGTATGCATGGAATATGAATTATGGTGGGGGTGAGAAACAATGAATCTCCACATGCTGTACAAGTGATGACATAACACTTGGCCTGGAAACATGTAACCCAAAAGTTGTGGTAGGGTGCCCAAGGACTGGACTAGTACTGTAAGTAGAGAAAATATCAACAACCTGCATACATATAAATAATATTGTTATTAGTACCAAATAATAAAATTCAACAACATAAATACAAAAAATTTGATATTTAAACGAGATTTGACTCTACACATGATACCTGTGAAGCATATGACTTGTCCATCCCAGGTGGACATTTCTTGGCATCGCCTGGTACCACTACCTATAGAAACACAAGAACATTATAAATTTGAGGATGCCAGAAAATAAAGAAATCACTATGGGGAATTTATTAAATGTGACACATACCTATGTATGTGGTACACTGAATGATAAAGCTTCCTTTACTGTTGCATCAGTGGTGGAGACAGACACTGATGCATCTATCAACATAGAGGGTCTGCTACAGGGGTGTAGCAAATGCAAAACATCATACAATGAATATCGAAATAAATACACATAATACTATATAAAATATAACGATGAAGAAAATATATATGATTAAGATACTAACCTCCTCCATGAAGCTATGATGTCCACTGGCCTCCATAGGCCCATAGCAAGTATGCCCACAACTCGAGCATCTGTGAGGCTCACATGAATGACTGCTTTATCCATGTGCCCTCTCCTCGCTGCACTCTACTCTAGGGGTTGAAGGTTTGAACCCTCTTCCCATGTCACTAGCAGACACCTCCTACTGAGATAGTGCAACAAAACTACCATGATGTAATAAAATCCGAGTCAAGGTTGATAAAGCTACCTGTTCCTATTGCAAGCCCTATGGAATGGGAGGATTTTCGGTAGGGGGGTTAGGTATTCGCCTAGGAGGATGAGGACCTAGCCTAGGATCACACCTAACATGCTCTTGGTCCTATGTGAACCCTTGACCTACCCTCTATAAATCACCAATGTCGAAGTAGTTCACGTGGTGACCCAAAATAAATTTCACCCGTAATTTCCTCAAGAAATATAAGGGCACCTCCCTGTTATTACATGGAGGTTTATCAAAGACCATAAACCACTTATCCATCCAATTAGATTAAATTGTGGGTGGATTCACCAATCCATACAAATGCATTTCTTGGTGACATGTGGTTGTTTTCTAGTTCGAGGATCAATAAAAAGAGACCTCAGATCTTGTTTTGAAATATCCAAGTCTGTAACTTGGTTTCTATCGAGTCTAGTCTTGTAAAACTTGAACATCGTAGCCCCATGTTCAAAAATAGAAGTTAATTTCCCTTTGGCACTTGCAATGGATGATACAATGGCATCTAATGAAGTGGCCAAGGACTCTCGGCTAGGTTTTCTTGTGCCCCTCAATGCATGGACAAGTGATCTCAAGGTGGCTAACCCCTCATCAATCTGTGTGTTTATGTTTGGTGGTTGTGGTGGATTGGTTTTTTTTGCATCTTAGTGTGCTTCTGTGCAATTTTCATTGTCTCTGGGTTCCATCTTAATAATATTTTCTACAATTTAATAAGGCATGGCATCTAAATTAGGCTAGTTTATTTAATTAAAATAGAAAATTACAAAAAACATGCAAATACATATTTTAAGAAATTAAAAATAAAATAAAATAATCATGCTCATATGCATGTATTATTTTATATTCATAATATATTTCCATTTTCTATTGTGAAAATTATGAAAATTTGACACATGAAGAATATATGATAGAATAAAAACTTCTTATACCATCAAGAAGGATGATGATACGATATAATTATTTCCATTAAACGATGAAAACCCTCGAGAAGTGTTTCTAGTGTTTGCAAAGTTCGTAAGCATGGTTAAAGAAATGAAGGAACACTATGATGTTTTTTAGAGAAGAATTGAGTGAGGCATATAACAAAATGATATTCTCCTTCTAGACAAACAATAAAGAGTATTAGTGAAATTTATGAACAAGAAAATAAAAGATATGAAAGTGCACTTATGACAAAGGTATTACAAACAACAATTTCATTTGAGGAAACTAGTGGAAAGAAAGATTAGAAACAACCCATGAATGTAGAATATGATGCAATTATGAGAAACCAAACATGGGAGCTTTTGTTGTTTCTTAAATGAATAAACATTATATGTTCCAAATGGGTTTATAAGACAAAATTTAATTCAAATGGGGCATAAAACTGCACAGCATGAGTTTTTGAAGCTACTGTTATAACCCTATAATTTATAGGATCAACTGGTGACTGAGATGTTATCCCTTTACTATGTTTGGTTGCCAAATAATTTTCCATTCTGTAAATAATTTGAGAAAAAGAAAAAAAAGAAAAAGAAAGAAAATAAAAGAAAGAAAAAGAAAGAAAAAGAGAGAAAAGAAAAATAAAATGAGAAAAGAATAAAAGAGGGCATAAAAGAAATTGAATAAAGCCCCATGCAATAACAATGACCTGGTCCATACATTTTAAGCATGGCCAATTCCTTTTAAATTGATGTTGATAGGATTAGTGAATAAGCTTGGCTAAACTGTTTAATCTTAGCCAAGCAGTTTAGGTTAGCTAGTGAATAAATTTGACCAAACTGCCTAATCTTGGTCAAATAACCCTAGGGTAGAGTAATTTCTTAGTCCAATAGTTTAATCTGGGCTAAATTTCATAGGTAAGTAGGTTTGAGCATAGGTTAGTTGGTTTTATTTCAATAAAACATGCATGATGATCGATGTTGAACCATATCTTTGATGTTTGAAAGTTGGATGCCTAACCCCATGGTGACAAAAAGCAGGGAAGGCTGGGCAGACCCACATAAAGCACTTGTCCTAAGTTTTTAGAGCAAATATGATTTTTGCGCTGGCATATTAAAGAGATCACACAGATGAACAACATAGGTGTTGGCGCTCAGATCTATGTTCANATCTGAACGACTGAGGCGTTGGCACTCAAATCCATCACCGAGATTAAATTCCGCACCCCCCGACCATTCTACTTTTAACGATGGGGGGGTGGGGGTCTGGAAAGTTTGTTAAACGATGCGCTCAGATCTACGGTCCAGCGACAGGTGCACCGATGGACGACTGACGACATTTTTTAGAACCCCTCGACCGGTTTTCTTTCAACGGTGGGGGGGGGTCCAAAATGGAATGGTTTTCTGGCAGGCCCATCCGCTAACATGGAAGGAATCTATTGCACCAGACTCCCACCGCTTACTGCAAACCATCTTACCACTTACCATTTACCACTTTCTGATATACCTTCGCTGTCCCGTGACATCAATTTCCACTATCTTCTCCTAATGGTCCCATCTCATAACTCTGTCAGTCCTTTTCCTCTTGCTCACCCATCACCGGTCCCTTCGAAATTGCTGATCCTCAATCAAACACCCTCCACGTCCCCCGATCGTACTCATCACTTGTTTTTCCTGCCATCTCACGCTCCAAAGGACCCATTGGCCATTTATTACAGGCTAAGTTATCCGTTAGCCTACTGATCTATCCCCCCGTGCCCAACAAGTACCTGTTTTCTCAAAACTAACCTTTTCCCCTCATTCGCCCATTGTTCACCTTATCCCCACACTATAAAACTTTTCCTTGTCTTCTCTCCGCTCTCAGCCAGTAGTCCAAAACCACAGCCTTTCCCACTAACGTTTGTGTTTAAATTGCAGGTACTGTTCATAGCGATGGTGCCAAAATCCAAAAAAGCAGAAGCTGAGGAAAATCCTTTCCTCCCACCTCCTGTCGACCTTGATAGGGTCCCCTTGGCTGACAAAGATCATCTAATCTCAGATACAAGGTGCGAATTTGACTTCGCGGATTTGCAGTCATGGTTCAGAGACATTTTTTTAGACCAGAGTGATGAAATTAGGCTCTGGGAGTCCAATCTTCCTCTATACCTTTTCCCCCAGATCCATCATTTCCCTAAATTTTCCCTCAAATGTTAGGCTCATTACCTCCATGACCAGAGAACCATAGTCTCGTCATCAGGGGAAACTCAGTTCGCTATCACATTAGAGGCCATTGATCCGATGATGCAGATACCCAGAACTGAGTCCGCCTTCCCTTTTAATATTGAAGTCATAATAGAATTATACCAGAAACTGTCTTTCCCTCAAAGAGCCCAAATTTTTGAGCTTTTCCTCCCACAGGATGCTCAGCTCCCCAAGTGAAATCCCCCATATCCCTCCTCCATGTTCTCAGAAAAGGGAAATCAAATCATTTCATCACTTTACTATCTACTTGGTTATTTTTCAAATGAATGGGTGGATGAACCTATATTGGTTTTTCTATCCATTTTATCTACAGAGGAAAGGCCCACCATTCAGTTCGACTATAGTACTTTCCTGGCGGAGAGTATTCACGAACAACTTTCAAAATTCGCCACAGAGAGCATGTTCCAGTATTCCTCCATACTGGATAACATGTTCGTTTTCTTTCAAGTGGACATGTTCTTTTTCTCGATGCAGAAAATGGACAAGAACGGGAATCCATAGGTGGTAACATCTTGGACTTCACTGCTTAGACGAAATTCCACAGAGTTCAGTTTCAAACAATTCATCGAGTAGTTCTACCACCCAGTGGTGAGCATGCTCAGTGGCAGACCAGAACCGTGGATAAATGAAGAGATTCAGAGGATCTTACACCTCTCAGACCTTGTGAAAAATGGAGATTGGTATCTTTACCAAAATCACACCGAGATCAGAGTGTATGGATGCGAGTTAGCTCCATACAAACTGCCCAAGTATTTACCCGTGAGGATATTTGCCCTGGAGTACATAAGACAAATGATAAATTTAGATGAAATACACTTCGTGTCTCTGAAGAAGAAACAACATCTCAGAATTAAAGGGCAAATAGGGTCTTCTATCTGCAATAGCCGAGGTGTCAAGGAAGAGGTAGACATATTTTTGAAGGAAATGAAGTTCGAAGTTAGTTTCCTGTGGCACTATGATCTGTGCGGGATAATTTCAGAGATGAGGGTTAAGAATTAAAATGTTCCATATGCTCATATATCCAAGCTTGAGATAGAAAGGTTCATGAATCAAACGGAGTGGGAGCCAAACACTCTAGAAGAAATAGAACAACATGATCCTTCAATCACTATCTCACAAACAACCACACCATAGGCTCCAAAGGAGAAAAGACTTAGGAAGGATACTTCACCTTCTGTCACTGAAGTCTCGACTGAAGTTTTCCAATTGCACACCAAAAGGCCAAAACCCAGTCATGAAACTGACACGGATGGCGAAAGGGGAGCCCAATCCACTACAACTATGAAAGGTGATCAATCACCTCTTGTCACAAGAAGCAAGCAGATCATGTCTACAGTTTTGTCCAAGAAACCGACATATACTTCACTAGCCGATCAACCGAGTAAAGGAGGACCAAAGTTGAGTATTTTCGAGAAATATGACCTGATCAAGAAGAGGAATCAGACGCTGACCAACAATGCTTATGCTCATTTTTGGAAATAGACATCCATGGCATAGCACAAACTGTTGTCTGCATTTGATATAGAGAAGGGTAGAATGCACATGGATTTTCTGCAGGCACAGGTGCCCGATCCAAAGACAAATACTGATTACAAAAGGGAAATGTTCGAGTTCCACACCAGAGATGTGCACCCAGCTGATCAAATGAATCTGCATAGGCAAACTGGAGAAATGGTTTTCTCCACTTTGGCAAGTGCTTCTACTTCAGCTGCTAAACTACAAGTCTCTTTGAGCAATGTATAGACACAACTTAAGTTAGAAAATATATCACACTTTGCAAAGGATAACAGAATTAAAATGTTGGAAGAATTGGTCCTCAAGATTGGGTATGACCCCTCGAATGTGAAAGCAGTCGAGGAGATGCTTAAAAATAAAAATGATGATATAGCGTCTCTGAGGGAATAGCTGAAACTACCACCAACAGAAGATGCATAGACAAAGGAGATAGCCAAGACAGAAGGTGAGAAGGATGAGATGTTCAAGTTGATCATGGATCAAAACGCACAATTGAAAGAGATGGAAGAAGAATTGGAAAGGTTAGTGAAGGAGAAGGAACAATCAATTCCTATGGAGGTCATTCCATTGAGCACAGTTCCACTCACAACAGAAATTCCCTCAACAACTCCACTGACAGCTCTGGAAAAGATAGTGGAACTAGAAAAATCCATGGAGGAGATGAACTTGCAAGAGACATAAATTAGAATACTTAAAAAGGAGGTTGAGAACCTTCAGGAACTTAAGTCTTCTTACCAAACCAACTACTCCATGGAGAAACAAACATCAGATAAACTTAAACAAGAATTGCAGCAGCTTCAAAAGAAAACAGTGGCAGGCAAGACACTTGCTGAGGCCAAGGAAAATATCTGGATAGACACATCCAAATCCATAAATGAAATATGGCCTATGGTGAAAATCATGTTCGAGCAAAATGAACTAGTACAAAGGAGAAGGTAGGCCATTGAGAAAATAAGAGCAGAACTGGGAGAAATGTCCACAGAAGCCACTGAGATCATTAAATTTCTGAATTCCAAAACTAGGGAAGAGTTAGAGGATTTGAGGATTGAAGACAGGATGGAAACCATCCTTGAAGTCAAGAGGGTTCTAACCAAAAGAGGACTAATGTTGTAGTTGGAAGAGAAGGTTCGGACCATGGACACAGGAGTGCAAATATTTTTCAGCAAAATCGAAGCTCTGCAGAAGAAAGGACTCCCTGGCTTAAGGGTCCTAAATGACAAGTTAATGACCCTTCTTAATTATAAACGGAAGTTGGCCACAATGGCCAAATATAGTTCTAAATTTTTTGGAATATAGGGCAACATAACGGGCAAGGCGTTCTTAGAAACCTTGCAGCCAGACATCAACATACAACACGAAATCCAGTATATTTTTATCTTCAAGCCAACTTTTTCCAAGTATACAGAGATGGATGAAATATACAGAAGATTACTCAAAATCAACATTCCCAGTTAGTTATGATGGGAAGAGCTATGCAATTTGATCGAGTAAGAGATGAGGTGTCCAGGTCTAGTCAACAATCCGATCAGATGAAGTCATGCAGATGACTCATCAACAGTTTTCCTCAGAAATCAGCATGAAGATTTCAACACATCATCGATAGTTCCTGAATTTTTGTATCTTGTTGAGTTAGTTAGTTAAATTTAGGATCTACCACGTCCTGATATTTAATGACAAGATCGTATGTAATTTTGATTATAAATACTTCAAACTTTGAAGTACGTAGTGTTGATCTTTATGCCCTGTAAGCTATAAAGACTGTAATTGTTTATCAAAAGATCTTTTAGTAATACAAAGGGATGTTTCACAGGATTCTTGTGTGTTATTCATTGGTGATGTTTATTTCTCTGTGTTGAATGTTTTTCTTGCTCAGTCGTCATATTTTTTTTCTAATCTAATCTTTTAAAAGTAGCGTATGTTGCAGGATTTATCTTTGTATACCCTGTCTCTGACTTTAAAGATCTAAATGTTTGTCTTTTGATGTTATAGTGAAGAAATTCTTAAATGCTTCTTTACTGTAATTGATTTTCTCATCTTTTCTGCTATTCATCACTTTACTGCCAAAGAATCTAGTGAATGCATTAACTTGCCCTATGAACGGATCTTTTTATTTTTGTTAAGATTTATATCCTTATAATACAGACCCCATAGCCCAATGGATGCATAAACCCTATTTCAGCCAACTTTACAAAAAGAAAAACAAACCATTCAATTTTATTCTGCTTAACTAGCCTAATATATCAAAGTTAAAACATATCTAAATCTTATAGAGAGATCCCTCGCTGAAACTGGTAGGGCTAGATTCCAATTTCGAAGTGGTTGGATAAAGTTACCTCTGGCAAATTTCTTCTACCTTGACAACCTCTGGGAATTTACAGAGCGATAACAACAAACCATTCAATTTTATTCTGCTTAACTAGCCTAATATCTGAAAGTTAAAACATATCTAAATCTTACAGAGAGATCCCTCTTTGAAACTGGCAGGGTTAGATTCCAGTTTCGAAGTGGTTGGATAAAGTTACCTCTAGCAAATTTCTTCTACCTTGAAAACCTCTGGGAATTTACAGAGCGATAACAACAAACCGTTCAATTTTATTCTGCTTAACTAGCCTAGTATCTCAAAGTTAAAACATATCTAAATCTTACAGAGAGATCCCTCTCTAAAATTGGCAGGGCTAGATTTGAGTTTTGAAGTGGTTGGATAAAGTTACCTTTGGCAAATTTCTTCTACCTTGACAACCTCTAGGAATTTACAGAGCGATAACAACTACCAAGTATGTTGGGCATGTTGGAGGTTGATATTAAGGGAGGAATAGATGCAAAATGTCCCCCTCCACTTCTCTTTTTCTTTTAAATTCTCTATAGTTATTTTTAGAGGGGAACTGTTAGGCAATGAAAGAGATGACCCTCTATGAATCTTCTAGATGAGATTTATCTAGAAGATTAGAAGTTTCTATACTGTAGATTATTTTAGAAGACATTAAATTAATTGAATAAAAGTGAAAAATATCTAGAGTGGGAGGAAAATTCAAGCATACCTAGCTTGAGTTGGACACGATGGAAAGATATCAAGTCTTTTCTTGGTGCTCTGCTCCTCTCTAGCTCAATTAAAGGAAAATGTGAGGCACGGTCTGTGAAAATGCGCACAAATTACACCCATGGTCCCTTAGAAAAGGGCACAATAGGAACACATGCACATTCCTAAGAATGCGCACGTGTTCTTAGGATGTGCACGCGTTCTTAAGAACACACACACGTTCCTATCAATGTGATAAGTAGAAGTTTGGGTTTTTTCAAACCTCTAACATCAAGAATGTGTGCACATTCTTAGGAACACACACACGTTTCTACAAGTGCGTGTTCCTGTTGACCCCCTTTCCATTTTTTCATCCACCAACTTCGTGCACTTACCCTCCTAAGTAACCTAAAGTGGGAAGGTTAGGGTAGGACCACACCAACATCTTGTTCATCCTTTCTACAACTCCATTATGGCAAAGTTTGTATGGATTTGTATTTTTTCATGCTCTCCTACACTATTTATTGAACTGCTCAAAATATTTCCCACAAAATTCTCTTCCATTATCGGTCCTCAATACTTTTATGTTCTTTGTTGGCACCAGGCCGAAGTGGAAAGAAGGACGATCATGGGAAAGAAAGCGTGCAAAAACTGAAGTAATAGCTGGAAAAAGAACAACATGCGCACATGCAAGAAAGTGTGCACAAGGAAAGCGACATCTGGAGGAAGAACATCACGTGTGCATGGGAGGAAGACCTAACATTGGTAGGGTTAGGGTTTTGGTAATACGTTGTAAATGGATGAAGAGCCCGATAGATATAAATATGGATACACAGGTATCATATAGAGGCTGGCTTATTGTATTTTTATAATTTTTTATGAGAAAGAAATAAAATGAAAGCTATCTAAGCTAAGCAATTAAAATAACAATACAAACTGTAAATATGAACTATAAAAATGAACAGTGAGACATGTACAGATTACAAGAAATTCATATATTAACTAAACTAATTGAATAACACTAATAGACTGACCTGTAGTAGCGCTTCCTACTTGTCCTGTGCACAATATTCGATTTAGCTGTTTGATGGGGGAAACCCGCACCAGATTTTCCAAAAGCTTCTCGTAAACAGGAAGCAACGATGCTCTTGAATACAAATAACGGAAAAAACAAGACATATAGCAACAAATTTTTTATATTTTACAAATAATCACATCAAGATAAATCCTTCTGCAAAGATTTGTACATAACTGCTCATTCAACAAAGAAGGTTAACCTTCTGTTCATTAAATTAAACATGGTAATTGCTGTAAGTAAAATGAGATACATCAAATATGGACAATACTTTAAATCATATCGCATCAACCTGTAACAAATCTTGATATCTAAAGTAGTCAATAATTTGATTACAAATTAAAATGCACAAAACTTGAACAAAAGTAAGATAAATTGAAGCTAAAGCCATACAAAAAATCCACTTTCATTCGAGTCTGTATAATCATCAGTCCATAGTCTCTGTTCTCCCAATAGTGATGGATTGTTTACAAAAAATAATAAGTATATAAAGGCCACAGGATGAAACATTCCCTGTGGAAATCATCAAAACTGTTTACACACAATATGGGAACAATCTCCCAAATTACTATTCCTATCTAAGACTAACAACCTAATCCCAAAACTGTGTAACAAAAAGCATGTTCTAAAATTCCATTATCGATCCAACTCCCATTGGAATTTGTGTGTACCTGTAGATGCACAAAAATAAATGATTTTAGATAGTGTTTAATTGTAAAATCAACAGAAATTCAAATTTTATAACTAGCTACAGAATCTCACGATTCTGTAGCTGGTCATATTTACAAACAAAATTGTATTAAATTAATCCAATGGTAACATAAATGTATGCAATATATCAAACAAATCCTTTATTACTAATTCAAAGCAAACAAAATCGTTCATGCTAATTCAAAACAAACAGAATCATTCTTGCTAATTCAAAACAAACAAAATCATTCTAAAATCATTGTTGAAATATCATACCTTGACTTTAGGGATACGATTCGGTCAGGCTACTTTTGAATTAACAATGGCAGTGGCTGCCTCTACATTTTTGAACATGACAGAGCCCGTGGTCTTTTGTCTCTTATCATAAGCTTGCAATCTATCATTTTCCGTAACATAGTCACCCGGTCCTCCAAGGACTTGATTCAGGATTGCAACAGAGGGACATCTGTATAGTATCGTTCGAGCCATGAGTTGCATTCATCACACTGTGGTTGATCAGGCCGTGGAATTACAGGTGAGGCATCTTTTAAATTACCAGGGGTTCCACTGTCAAAATTGATCCCAGGGAAGTTGGGGTCATCTTTAAGGCACGGTGGGAGGTTGGATACGTAGTCGTAGGGCTTGACAGAACAAAGGCCGTGTGAGTATGGGTACTCCTCGGTTAGAAATCGCTCAATCTCAGAATCTGAATCTTCACCCAAAACAATTGGCTTCTGGTCTGTGTTTTGTTTGGGCTTATTACGAGCACACCTAGATATCCAATGCGCAACCTTCTTACCTTTTCTATTGACATTGGTATTACCCTTGCCCTTTTTTTTTGCAGGCCTCTTAACAGGCTTAGCACTGTCTTTTAAACATGAGTCAGGCAGGGTGTCGGGTAGGTCATCGTTGGGTTAGGTCGAGGGTTTGACAGTGGGTAAGAGTGTAGGAGGGGGCATGACAGGCCTGGCAAGGGTTTCGGTGACCACAGTCTTGTCCACTTGACCACATTCAGGACTGGCAAAGCCATTCCTCAACAAGAAATCTTACCAATAGTCTCCACTCAACCTCAAATGATGGACTATGATAATTTTAATCAAACAGTGGTGGAAGAGGTTGGAGTTTACCTTCTCCCTCTTAAATCATTTGGCCATTTTATACAAGCTGCGAAGGAGGAAATGCGGCATATTCAAGGGAAAATCTATGAAATTCATAAGCAACCGTAGCTGGTATAGGAACACTAAACCATATCTACCTTCACAAGTAATGAATTGATTAATAATGGCCAACAAATCAGGCCATCGAGACTTAAGGGATGTGACCGGCATACCTTTGTCACAACTGATAATTTTCCTTGAGGTAAACAGGAGCGACCATGGCACTTCATCCACCTTCGAATTCTTAAACCATTTATGCCCCTTAGCTGGCAAACCAATGGCTAAGCTGAGGAGTTCCTCTTTCAATTCGAGTTGGATGTCTCCAACTTTGGCCTTGCATCCATCAAATGTGAGGGAAAATTGCTGAGCGACTGCGAGGTTGAAACCCTCAAATTTTTCAATGAAAAATAACCATCCATTCCTCTCCAGGTCTTCTCGGGTGTTATCAAATAATTACAATGTTTGGACACCGTTGGGTTCTATGCGCACTACAGGATCCATAGCAGACAACAAACAGTCAACAAGGTAATCGCTGAGGGGGTTGGACAAGGTAGACATAGAACCAATTGCCCGCAGGTTTTCCCAAAACAAGCAGAGGTAGCCTGGAGTGCAAGGTAGACGTTAATGCTTATGCGTGTGAGGGTGGTGGAGTGAATTGAAACCATGCAAAACATTCATGTTGGCATGTACAATCGACGACGCCATGGTAATTCAAATCACTTTTGGTGTGTGTCAAAAACAATGTAAACAACATGCCAAACAAATAACCATTGAAAACCATGACAAGTCGATCCAAATGTTTGAACAAACAATAGCATTTGTATGATTTAAAACAAAACAACATGTCAAATATTGCACCAAATATTTAATCATAAAATTAATGCGTTCTATGAAACCATTGCACCAAGGATTTAATCAAAGACACCAAAATTCATTGCATCACGGACTTATAAATTGAAACCATATTAACAAAAATGCAAAGTGAATAAAGTTTTGGTGTTTAGACAAATGTATGACCTTTAGTGAGATAGGGGTGAAAATTTTTATGACCACATGAAAAAAAGGATTCATAACAATCCAAAGATGATTTTAATGCCATCGACATGATTTCCAATTCAAGGTTTTCACGCTTGCAGTCGTGAAAATTGAAAACGAAAGGCATGTGTGCAAATGTGAAAGATAATAGTGTCGTTTTGTTTTAAAGAATTGCGACGAGTATTGTGGGTTCAAAACCATTGTGTAGGCAGCTTGTAAGGAAAAGATAAAATTGCAAAATGGCCGCCAACAATGGCAACACACTGGTAGAAGCAGTTATCTCTACCAAAAGAACAAATCCAGATTAGGATAATGAGAATAATTCTAACTCAAAAACAACCAGAAAATTGTTTAAACATCATCATTAATCATAAAAAATTCCAGCTGTTCTTAAAAGATGAGAACTGATGACAGTCTTAATAAAAGCGAGTCATGATGTTAAAGATAAAATCTCCAATACTGTTGACAGAGCCACTGCTGCCAGCAGGCATCCATAGCCTCAACAGGGTTTCCATTTAACCCACTCTGATATCTGTATCCTGCCAAGAAGTTCCAGATCAGAATAAATGACATTTTAAGGTCAAGAGATTCCATACTTGCGAATTTTTATATACCCAACATTGCTTCACTGCCAGCAGACCTGTTCAGTACCCCGACGAAGTTGTCTTGGCGTCATGCATGCATTTACTCGTTGCCAACAGAACTGTTTAGTATCCTGACGGGTTTACAATCACATCCCACATCTCTTTGAATGATTTGTTTAGTTTTTAAACATATATAATTGAGCGGGGTGACACTGAAAATTATGATATTTTAGACATATTTTTACATACCTTGATTTTTTTTTTTTTTTAAACTGTCCTTCATTAAGATTCAGAGATGGTTTGTTTACAAAACTGACCTTTGAAAGCAGGGAGACATCTTCTAATTTATTCCCTTAAGGAACATGGACAACGTAAGAAGAAAATGGATGATCGTGACAGTCTTCACTTACAGATTGAAATCAATAAACTTCTTTCAAACAATAGGTTTTCCTCAACATGGCTGTAAATTTCAGCAGTATATTACAATTGATGTTTAGACAACTTTTCAGCAGTCATTTCAGAGAAAGAATTTTCTGTTTTCTTTGTCTGAACAGTTCATAATGCAGGTATGTGTATTTCCAAAAGCAAAAACTGATAAGTGTAAGGGAAAAATCAAAACCAAAACAACAAAATAAAAGAAAACAAAATAAAAATATTTACACAGTATACACAGGGTTGTCATCAAGTGAAATACCTTTTTAGAGCTTGGCCATTCACTGGATAGGCGTCTGACTATCCCTCTAGACTCTGTAATCGGAAAGAGCTGGGACCCAATTTCTCATCAATTAAAAACGGTCCTAGCCATAAGTTCTGAAACTTTGTATGCTCTCCCTTTCCCTCATGCGGATTGTCCCATTTCAAGACAAGGTCACCTACTTCAAAGTTCCCATCAGAAGCAGAGTTGGAATCAAACCATCTTTTGACCACTAGTTGATGCTGATCTAACTTACGTTTAGCTTGAGCCCTTACCTCTTCTAGTTTTATTAAAGCGTTAATTCAATTCTCAAAAGGGGGAAGTCTTCTTCTTGTATTTTTTGTGATAGCTGGAGTGAGGGAAGAAGGATATGTGGTGGTAGAATTGCTTCTCTTCCATAGACAATAAAGAAGGGAGAGTTACCCACAACAGTTTTTGGTGTTACTCTATCAGCCCAGATTGCGTTTAACAGTGCATTATGCCAATTTTTGTGATTTTCAGATACCGTTCTCTTGATGATTTTAATCGGATTCTTATTAGTTGATTCTTCCAATCCATTGCCCTGAGGGTAGTAGCTGACAGAATATTTCAATTTAATTCCTTTTTCTAGAGCTAACTCACTCATCTCAAGATATGGAAAATAAGAAGCATTATCAAATACCAAACAGTTAGGGATACCAAAACGAGTAATAATATTTGAATTTAAAAAGTCAATTACCTAACTGGTATTTACAGCTCTTAAGGGGGCAACTTCAGACCACCTGGTGAAGTAATCTATGGATGTTATAATAAACTTATGCTGCTGTGAGGATGGTGGATTGATTGGACCTATAATATCAAGACCCCACTGCTAAAAATGGGAGTCTACTGAAACAGGCTGCAAAGGAAAGGCTGGTTTTTGTATTCGCCCAGATGTTTTTTCACAAATAATACACTTGCGACACAAGGTATGAGCATCTATAAAAAGTGTGGGCCAATAATAAACCTCTCTTAAAACTTTATGGGCAGTGGTGTCCCCACCAAAATGCCCACCAACTTCTCTTGCGTGCAATTCTAGTAAGACCTTTTCTGCTTCATCTTTCTCAAGACAACGCATTAGTACTCCATCAAAATTTTGACGAAACAGAATACCATTAATCAATTGAAAGGAGGCAGATTTTAATCTTAACGCTCTTCTTTTAGTGGGATCTAGGTGACGGGGGGCTGACCCATGTTCAAGACAGAATTTTATATCGTCATACCAGGGACTGACAGAGTTTTGTGCACAATAGATTGAATTTTGATTGTGCTGTCCTGGGTTTGACATATCATTTTCTTCTTGCTGTCCTGCTACTGAGTCAACAACTAACTTGCACAGCCCTTGGCCTCTCACTATTTGTGCTGGGGTGATTTCTATGTCATACTCTTGTAAGGAGGTAACCTAGTTCACCATTTTTTCGCCTAGTTCTTTTTGCACTAACAGATTTCTGACGGCTGGGTAAGGGACAATAATTTTCATCCTAGATTTCAAAAGATAAGATCGAAAGTGTTTTACTTCTTTAAAAACAACATAGGCTTGCTGATCTACCACTGGGTAATTAAGTTCTGCACCTTTGAAAGCAAAGCTCATAAAGGCGATTGGGACTTCATTGTTTTCAACGTTCTTTTGAGTTAGGACAACAGCGTAGGAGCGGTCAAAAGCAAATGTGTAGAGTGTGAAGTCTTGAGAAAAGTCGGGGCTCATGAGAGAAGGAGCGTCTATTATGGCCTTTTTTATTGAATTAAAATATTGGTTTTCTAGGGGTCCCCAATGATATTGCGCGTCTTTCTTAATTAAATTCTGTAAAGGTCTCACCATTTCGGAGAAACTGGGGACAAATCTCCTGACAAAGTTTATCTGGCCTAAGAAAGACTGCATAGAATTTTTGGATGAGGGAGGGGGGAAGTTTCAAGATGACTTGAGTCCTTTCAGGTAGATAATCATCCCTTTGCTTGACACAATAAATCCTAAGAGTTTACCTTGTTCTACTGCGAAGATAGATTTTTTAGGATTCAAGGAAATGCCGTACTTACGACATCGCTGTAGAACGACTCTCAAATGAGCTAGATGATCAGTTTTGTTTTTTGAGAATACAGTAACATCATCTAGGTAAACCACAACAGATTTATTGATTAAGCCTCGAAAAGTGATGTCCATCGCTCTATGGAAAGTGGCACCAGCATTAATGAGTCCAAAGAGCATTTTTCTATAAGCGTAGGTGCCCCATGGAGTGCGGAAGGTAGTTTTAAGTTGGTATGGAGGAGACATCAGGACTTGGTTGTACCCTGAAAAACCATCCAATAAGGATAATATTTCAGAACCAGATACCTGTTGAAGGATCTATTCCATGGGTGGGACATGGTAGTTGTCTTTATCAGACGCTCGATTAAGGTTTCGGAAATCGACGCATAGTTGGATTTCACCACTCTTCTTTCGGATAGGGACAAGGTTAGAAACCCATTGCGTGTGCCTAACTGGGAAAATTATCTTAGCATTCAGAAGTTTATTTAATTCTTTTTTGACGGTCGGTTCGAGCTTAGGGTGCATTTTTCTTAACTTTTGTTGAAACGACAAGGTTTGGGGTTTCATAGGAATGACGTGTTGTATGATGTTAGGTTCAAAAGTTTTAAGGTCGTCATACGTCCATGCAAAAACATCTTTGAATTCCTTAAACAATTTAATAAATGTGGCTTTCTCTTGTTCAGAACACCCCACCACTAAATATGTGACTGTAAACTTTAGGTAACGTTCACGATTTACCTTGATTTTGTTGGGCTTGCCGTTCTCGGGCAGCCATAGGTGAGACCAATCTGTCACGAAATATCCGTGTAGCTGCTCTGAACAATATCTTCTTAAAAACAAACCATAAACCTCTGGAATATCCACAACAATAATATCAATCACTTGATGAACTTTGGGGTTAGACAATAATCTTATAAGCACATTCCTTAGTTCGCCTATAACTTTAACACTAGTTCGATCAAGTTGGATGATTTTTAAGGTGGATGGTTCAACTTCAGCATTAATCTTATGACACACAGACCATGGCATTACATTGGATGACGCTCCTGAATCTACCATACAATTGTGCACGTTCCTATTAAAGATTTCGAAAGTTAACAAAAATGGAGATATATTTCTGCGAGTACTAATGGTGGAAGCTTGTGGCTTTTTACTCACAGCCTCTAAATCTAATTTATCTACATTTGTTACATTATTTACAGGAAGGATTCCCTTCTTGTGGGGATCAGAATTGTTCTTGGCGAAAGCCTTCTGAGGAACTTTTGTGTTGTTCTGAACAACTTTGTTACTGCTTGGATTACCGTTTTTGCTATTCTCTGCGATATTCTGTAACATTTTTTGTAGCAGAAACGAAAATTTTAATAATTCATAAACATAAATGTTATCCCTTAACTTTTTTAGATCTTCAACTAAATCATAATCTAAGTTTGGAATTACATGACTCTGTTTAGTCTTAGCTGGTTTAGACTATTTTGAGGGCAAAGTCCTAGTGTTTTCAGAAGAAGGTTTGTTTGATGTCTTACTCCTAGTATTGTAGGGATGTACTGTCTCGAAATTAGCTTGAAAAATGCTATCCGAGAAGTGTCCAAAAATGTTCGGAGAAGATTCTTCTTCTTCAAATATCTCTTGTTGAACTACCTCCTCAGGAATCTCAGGGGGCATCAAGTTATCCCGGGCTTCTAGAATTGTTTGAATGGCAAATTGTAGGCTTTCTAGATTTAGGCCCTCGGTATTTGAATTAGGTTAGTTGGTGGGAAAAGGCTTCCTAAATAGGGATTTGTAAGGCCCTTTGCTCGAAGAAGCTTCTTCGTCCATCCTTTTCAAATCTATAACTTGATTTGACAATTTTTGAATGACTTTTGTTAAGTTTTCTAAATCTGAGCTTTCAGGTTGTGTTTTATTTTGAGTAGGTCTAGGGAGGATTTCAATTTTCTTTTTGGAAGATGAACTAGTATCTGTTTCGTTGCTAGTGGTGTCCTTTAAACTAAGGATGTCTTTCTCAATCTAACTGGCCTCTTCGAAGGCCTCTAACAACATGGATTTCTTAGATTTCTTTACCGAAATGGCTATACTTTGATGTAAGGCTTTAGTATAGTATGCTATGATAAGATTCTCAGCAGGCATCAAATCCGTAGGGATTCGGTTATTTAGTGTTAAGAATATTTTGTTAAAGTCTTTGATTTTATCTTTGGGGGTCATCCTTAAACTAGAAAGCTCAATGACTAGAACTTCTGGGGACTTATCGTCTCCAAAATTCTCTAGAAAGAAGGATTCAAACTTCTCCCATGACATGATCGTATGGGGCTGCTGGGAAAAGTACCAGGTAGAGGCATTGCCCTCGAAAGTATAGGGGAACAACCTACAGACTACGTCTTCGTGCTCGACATTACAGAGTCTAATGGCTAACATAAACTTTTTAATGTGATCTTCGACGATCTGTTTAGAGTCAGGGTCAAACTTGGGGAGCCACTTCTTTGGATGTTTGGGTAAGGGATGCTAAGGCCCGGGTATGGCTACTGCATCTTGGTCGAGCCAGGGTCTGGCATGATTGTTCTGGTTGGCAATTGGTGTGGGCGGTGTGGAAGGCTGGGAAGAGGATCTGCCCTCATTGAAAGAGTCTTCTCTAGAAGAAGGAGGGGATGATGGAAGTGGTGAGGGTGGTATTCTATATCTTCCTATTGCAGGAGTGAGGATTGGATATGTAGGGTTTAAAGTGAGGTTAGTGCCTCCAAGTTGTTGACTGATATCAGAGAAATCTAATGGTTGGTCCAAAAGTCGATTTGGTTGTCTTAAACAGGCGAAGGCACTATGTGTTCTTATGAGAGATTGTCGGACAATCTCTTGTACGTCACCACCCATACGATTTGGGGTTACTAGTTCAACTGTGATCCATAGATCGTCGTTTGATGTGGTTTCTATTTGAGGGACGATGTTGTCATTTGAACAACTTCTTGTCACTATAGGTGAGTGGTTGGGTGGTGGAGGAGTCTTACGACCGCCTCGTGACATTAATAATTTTCATGCCTCCTTCTAGCGCCATTTGTTGACGGGAGAAATTGACTACTCTTCAACTGGAGGGGTGGATCCAGTCCGGGGTTGTCTAAATAACCCAAGCCGTTTGGATTAATCCACTCTGACGGGTTTAGCGACTCCGTTGGCCAATCTAAGTCCTATGAAAGTGAAAGAAAAACTAAACTAAAGAAACTAATCTAAGTGAAGAAACTACTTCTG
>SNQJ01S0008286.1:337539-354578 GCA_010110895.2 Picea sitchensis
AATATTATAAAACAATAATTCTACTTATTAAATGTTCAGTTATCAATACAATTAAATCTTGATTATATATACAACATTTACAAGATACAAATTTTGATCGAAATTTGCAAAATCATTTGTGAATTGTCTTATGACAGTGAAGCCATTATTTTTGATTTTTATAATTTTTTATGAGAAAGAAATAAAATGAAAGCTATCTAAGCTAAGCCATTAAAATAACAATACTAACTGTAAATCTGAACTATAAAAATGAACAATGAGACGTGTACAGATTACAAGAAATTCATATATTAACTAAACTAATTGAATAACACTAACAGACTGACCTGTAGTAGCGCTTCCTATTTTTCCTGTGCACAATATTCGATTTAGCTGTTTGATGGGGGAAACTTGCACCAAATTTTCCAAAAGCTTCTCGTAAACAGGAAGCAGTGACGCTCTTGAATACGAATGACGGAACAAACAAGACATATAACAACAATAATTTTATATTTTACAAATAATCACATCAAGATAAATCCTTCTGCAAATATTTGTACATAACTGCTCATTCAACAAAGAAGGTTAACCTTCTGTTCATTAAATTAAATAGGGTAATTGATGTAAGTAAAATGAAATACATCAAATATGCACAATACTTTAAATCATATCGCATCAACCTGTAACAAATCTTGATATCTAAAGTAGTCAATAATTTGATTACAAATTAAATGCACAAAACTTGAACAAAAGTAAGATAAATTGAAGCTAAAGCCGTACAAAAAATCCACTTTCATTCAAGTCTATATAATCATCAGTCCATAGTCTCTGTTCTCTCAATAGTGATGGATTGTTTACAAAAAATAATAAGTATATAAAGGCCACAAGATGAAACATTCCCTGTGGAAATCATCAAAACTGTTTGCACAAAATATGGGAATAATCTCCCAAATTGCTATTCCTATCTAAGACTAACAACCTAATCCCAAAACTGTGTAACAAAAAGCATGTTCTAAAATGCCATTATCGATCCAACTCCCATTGGAATTCATGTGTACTTGTAGATGCACAAAAATAAACAATTTTAGATAGTGTTTAATTGTAAAATCAACATAAATTCAAATTTTATGACTAGCTACAGAATCTCACGATTCTGTAGCTGGTCATATTTACAAACAAAATCATATTAAATTAATCCAATGGTGATAGAAATGTATGCGATCTATCAAATAAATTCTTTATTACTAATTCAAAGCAAACAAAATCGTTCATGCTAATTCAAAACAAACAGAATCATTCTTGCTAATTCAAAACAAACAAAATCGTTCTAAAATCATTGTTGAAATATCATACCTTGGCTTTAGGGATAGGATTCGGTCAGGCTACTTTTGAATTAACAATGGCAGTGGCTGCCTCTACATTTTTGAACACGACAGAGCCCGTGGTCTTTTGTCTCTTATCATAAGATTACAATCTATCATTTTCCTTGGTTAACATAGTCACCTGGTCCTCCAAGGACTTGATTCGAGATTACAACAGAGGGACATCTATATAGTATCGTTTGAGCCATGAGTTGCATTCATTGCACTGTGGTTGGTCAGGCCATGGCATTACAGGTGAGGCATATTTTAAATTACCAGGGGTTCCACTGTCAAACTTGATCCCGGGGAAGTTGGGGTCATATTTAAGGCACGACGGGAGGTTGGATACGTAGTCATAGGGCTTGACAGAACAAAGGCCGTGTGAGTATGGGTACTCCTCGGTCATAAATCGCTCAATCTCAGAATCCGAATCTTCACTCAAAACAATTGGCTTCTAGTCTGTGTTTTGTTTGGGCTTATTACGAGCACACCTAGATATCCAGTGCGCAACCTTCTTACCCTTGCTATTGACATCGGTATTATCCTTGCCCTTTTTTCTTGCAGGCCTCTTAACAGGCTTAGCACTGTATTTTAAACATGAGTTAGGCAGGGCGTCGGGTAGGTCATCGTTGGGGTAGGTCAAGGGTTCAACAGGGAGTAAGAGTGTTGGAGGGGGCATGATAGGCCCGACAAGGGTTTCGGTGACCACAGTCTTGTCCACTTGACCACATTCAGAAATGGCAAAGCCATTCTTCAACAAGAAAGCTTCCCAACAGTCTCCACTCTACCTCAAATGATGGACTATGATAATTTTAATCAAACAGTGGTGGAAGAGGCTAGAGTCGACCTTCTTCCTCTTAAATCGTTTGGCCATTTTATACAAGCTGTGAAGGAGGAAATGCAACATATTCAAAGGAAAATCTATGAAACTCATAAGCAACCGCAGGTGGTATAGGAACAATAAACCATATCTACCTTCACAAGTAACGAATTTCTTAATAATGGCCAACAAATCATGCCATCGAGACTTAGGGGCTGTGACCGGCATACCTTTGTCACAACTGATAATTTTCCTTGAGGTAAATAGGAGCGGCCATGGCACTTAATCCACCTTCAAATTCTTAAACCATTTTTGCCCCTTAGCTGGCAAACTAGTGGCTGAGCTGAGGAATTCCTCGTTCAATTCAAGTTGGATGTCTCCAACTTTGGCCCTGCATCCATCAAATGTGAGGGAAAATTGCTGAGCGACTGCGAGGTTGAAACCCTCAAATTTTTCAATGAAAAATAACCATCCGTTCCTCTCCAGGTCTTCTCGGGTGTTATCAAATAACAACAACGTTTGGATGCTGTTGGGTTCTATGTGCACTACAGGAGCCATAGCAGACAACACACAGTCAACAAGGTAATCGGTGAGGGGGTTGGACAGCGTAGACACAGGACCAATTGCCCACAGGTTTTCCCAAAACAAGCAGAGGTAGCCCGAAGTGCAAGGCAAACGTTAATGCTTATGCATGCGAGGGTGGTGGAGTGAATTGAAACCATGAAAAACATTCATGTTGGCATGTACAATCGACGATGACTTGGTAATTCAAATCACTTTTGGTGTGTTTCAAAAACAATGTAAACAACACGCCAAACAAATAACCATTGAAAACCATGACAAGTCGATCTGAATGTTTGAACAAACAATAGCATTTGTATGATTTAAAACAAAACAACATGTTGAATATTGCACCAAATATTTAATCATAAAATTAATGAATTCTATGAAACCATTGCACCAAGGATTTAATCAAAGACACCAAAAGTCATTGCATCATGAACTTATAAATTGAAACCATATTAACAAAAATGCAAAGTGAATAAAGGTTTGGTGTTTTGACAAATGTATGACCTTTAGTGAGATAGGGGTGAAATTTTTTATGACCACATGAAAAAAAGGATTCATAACAATCCAAAGATGATTTTAATGCCATCGACATGACTTCCAACTCAAGGTTTTCATGCTTGCAGTCGTGAAAATTGAAAACGAAAGGCAGGTGTGCGAATGTGCAAGATAATAGTGTCGTTTTGTTTTAAAGAATTGTGATGAGTATTGAGGGTTCAAAACCCTTGTGTAGGTAGCTTGTAAGGAAAAGCTAAAATTGCAAAATGGCTACCAACATAGTTCTATTAGTTTCATGCTCAGGAAAAATGGTACTATTACACCCATCAATAATGGTGCTTCCCAATAGCTTTTACAAAGTTCCAATCCAAACTCCCCCTGACAATACCATTGTTTCTCAAACCATATTGCATGTATCCTTTACAAATATAGTCTACACACTTGCATCTCTCATCTTACTCATAGATATCAAGCTTATGGTCAAACCTAGAATATGTGGAACACTAGGAAGGGTTTTAACCCACCCTTATTTTAGAAACAACCAGACCCTTACATATTCAATGATTTTGGTTGAGAGTCATCTCTTAGGAAGGAATCACCTCCATTATACTTCTCATATTCACAAAATCATTCCTTGAAAGGATTCATATGAAAATATGCACACGATTTGATCAGCTATGGATCATGATTTGAATCTGTGCTTCTAGATGCCAAGTACATATTACTACCTTCTTCCGAGAAGGCCTTCCCTTCTACAGAAGGAGCATAATCAAATTACTTGCTTTTATCAAATTTTTTGATCTATAATCTTTCTTATAATGATTGACTTGATAACATTTACAACATCTCCTTATACATTTTCCTAGAGATTTAGATCTACCCCCTAAATACTTATTTGTATTTCTATCTACATGGTGACCTCTCACAAATAAGGAATCCTTGGTCTAACAATCGATGGTTTTCTGTTTCATCAAGATTTAATGTGGTTGTATTACTCCCAATAGCTACAAATAGGCTATCCCATGAATATGACAAGAGAACACAATAGACTAATGCACTTATCTTCTTTAGAAATTTTAATATCAACATACAACCACTGACTTACCACAATGTTAGAGGCATTGAGATTCTCTATCATGGAGTCACAATAATTCATCCTTAGGAGGTACAACAAATTTTGAAGGAAACATTTGTTTACCGGGGACTTAGACTGATACAACGTCCCTAACTTATCCCATAATTCCTTACTTGTAGTTTCTTCGAAGACATTCAATAATATTGAATATGCAAGGCATAATCACGATCATACTCTTGACGTTCACATCCAACTTCGTCTAATATGCTATTACCATACCTATAGGTACAATACTAGGATATATATAAATCCACTATTCTTTGTCTATAAGAAGGTCCTCCATCTCGAGCTTCCAAAGCTCAAAGCTCTAACTATTAAATTTCTTAATTCCAATTCTATAATTGCTTGCCATTCTCTTTCACACAAGAATCACTACCGTAGAGATCCCATTGTAACTGGGTTTTTCGTAGGCCTAAGATAAACTTGATCTATAAATAATGAGATAAACCCTAGAAACAAAGGTGTCCCCCTGAAGCTAATAACCTTGCTATAATACCAAATGAAAATTTTAAACCTATGTAATTGAAGTAATGCATACAGATTCTTTGGAAAAATAGAAACAACAACAATGACATACACACAATACATAGAAATATACCTTGGAAACCATTAACCAAGGAAACCAACCTAATCGAGAGCCACATCTCTATCTTCTTCATCGTATTTAACTTATATGTTCACAGTACAATATTTAGGTATTTCGTAGCATCTAGAACCCTAATCCCTTAACTAGAATTAGATTATAATGAGCCAAAAAACCATGGCCCGAAAAATACAAAAAACAGTCCAAAAACAAACTCCCCAAAAATTATTTGATTAGGCACAACCACATGTAAGAATATGATACATGGTACTATTTTATTTTTACTTTCATCTTGCAAAGTCATGTTTATCTTATGTGTTTGTATCATATGAAAAGAGGCAAAATCTATGCTTTGGGAAAATCTATTCATCTTAAAATATTTATACATTTATTTATGATTTGTTGTTGGCATTCTATCCATGATTGGTATTTCCTAGTCAATATTTATATTTTCTTGAAAGTCAAAGGGTCCTGCTTTGTAGCATTTTCCCATCCTATTTAAAGGAGTTAGTAAAGAGAATTTTCTATTTGGTAAAGAGGAGTACCACCTCTATAAAAATGAAGGAGGGTGGTCTCGATTTCTCTCAAGAACTTTCTCTTAGAGTTGATATTTTTCCAACAAGGAAAATCTATCAACAATAGGTTGTGACAACTCAAGTGCAGTTTTTCTGGCAAAGAACCTTGCTTATCATTCTACTAATAAACCATATTGATGTGTAACAATATTTTGGTAGAGACATGGTTGAAAACAAAAAATCGTTGTTGGATAATGTTGATACCTTGAAGATTGTTGTAGACTCATTAATGAAGTCTGATAACACTATAAATTTCTCTTGGTGTAGAGAATCTGATGCAGCCCCCCCGTTAGCACTAGGAGTCACCTTCTGATTGCAAGGAAGGTAAGCCCAGTACCCATCAGGTTGAATGTGAAAGTATAAGTGTTTTTTAAAGGGTTGAATGGAAAAAACTCAGAATGATAATATCCTAACTCAGAAACAGGGCTAATATATACCAACAAATAAGGTCTTGACTAACTTCAATCAGTAGTTTGGCAGTAAATGTGGATAGAAGGAAGACTTGAATGAGAGGAATGTAAGGGCTACTGCAAACATCAGGTCCACAAGAGCCTAAGGAAGAAAGCTTCTTAAAACAAGATCTTCTTGAAATTAGAAACTAAAGAACTAAATAAACACCATGACAATAAAATGATCAAACATTCATCATATCATTACCATAGTTATCCATGTGAAGCATTCAAACATGAACATTTAGAAATAGAGGCAGATAGTCTGAAATAGAAGCTGATTTCTATTAGTAAAAAAGTCTTAAGTCTAGTACACACTAGATCATAGTCACTTTATCCAAAATATCACAGTCTAGGGAGCCCTGCTCAACCATCCGAACCCCTTAAAGCAATTGATCTATCTATTTATCACAAGAAAGGGAGGCCACAACTGAAGGTACAAGCTGGCCTCTTTCCCTTAAAAATCTCTAAATATTTATTTATTCTAACAACTAAGATAACAACCTATCCTATAAAATAGGGAAATGCTGGTGACTAAACCAATCATGCTTCTAACTTCTTTGATCCTCTTTTGCTGCTCAACTCCTATTATGCCATGTGTTCCTTTTGGAGCCTATAGTTATCTTCATGATGCCAGCTACCTTCTCCACCATCAATCTATCCCATAACTGTTAGTCTCGTCCTCCTAGATCCCTGGTGTTTGTTGGCAGCTTCCTTGGGTAGAAAATCTAGGTAGCGCACTACTACGAGAAAAGGTAGCACCACTGTGTTTCATATGTGCACCAATATTTGTCCTCTATTGCAATATTGAGTAGCGCCTATAGGTAGCAGCCCTGTGTTGTGCATGAGTGTGATCTTTCACTTTGCCAAATATTATGCAGTGCTTTACGCAGTGCCACTGTGCGCAACTTTTGTTCTGTGTAAAATATTACGCAGTGCCTTTATGTAGCACTACCTACACTTGCATCTGCATACAGGTTTGGGTAGCATTACATAAATTCAACGCCTTTGAATCTAGGACATGTGCAGAGCAGTTTGTGTCCTTCCAAGATGACTAAAACCATTTCACTTAGTTGCCTCGACTATACCATAGGTAGTGCCATTACCACTGAGTGAATCCAACACTTAGAAAATTCAAAATCCATATAACTAAACGCCTAGAAGCCTGTAGGTTGGCAGTGATATGTAGTTGCATATTAGTTAACCCTCCCAAAAAGTAACAATTCCCCAAAATGGAGCTTACCTTCTTACCAACTATTTTTTCATTTTGACACTTAACCTCATACTCTTTCTGGTGGAAAGAGTATCTTTAATTGACTTAGTAGACTTCTTCTTCTTAGCACTAGTGGGATTCTTCAGTGTAGCTATGCTCTCCTTAGTTGTTGGTTTGTCATCCTCAATGAAAGCTTCAACTAACACCTGTAAATTTCTTTATGCTACCTCATCTTGAAAGTGCTTTAGCTCTGCCTTTAACTTCCTGTTTTGGGATTGAAAACCTCTATTCTATCTGTAAAGATTCTTTAGCTGTTTATGAAGGGGCAAAGCCTTTCTCGCTGCAAACCTTGCCAAGTCAAGAGTATGAGTGTATCCAACCATGAGCTCTTCCATTTGGGCCAAGTGGACCTTTTCTTCTGTTTTAAGATGAGCTATTTCTTTTCTTGCATCTCTAAGCTGCTTGATAAGTCTTTTGTAGGTCTGATTGTCAGGAGGGGTAGTGGCATGCTCAGTCTCAATAGGATTTTCCTCAGTCTCCTTTTCCTCCTTCATAGGGGTTTCATCTTTTCTTTTCTCAAGCCTCTCAATGCTTTTCTCAGAGGTTATATCTTTTCTCTCCAAAGGTCTTTTAGCACCTTTCTCCTTACCTTTTTGTGTAGGGGTTTCTTGCTTCTCCTTCATAGGATTTTCAATGATTTTTCCCTTCTTATTTAGAATAGGGGTTTCTAGCAAAGGATGTTCTTGGTCAACCTCCTTAGGAATCAATGACCTTGTGAAAGGTCTTCTACTTTTGATTTCAACTGTTGGAGGAGAAGAGGGAAAAAGAAGCTTCTTCCCTTTCTTGGATGTAGATTTGGTAGAAGAAGGTGTCTCTTCTAACCTTGGTGGAGGTGGTGGTGAGGAATCTCGGTGTGGAGAAGGACATACTTCCTCCTTAGCTTCCCTGACCTCCTTGCTAATCTCTGAAATAGGGGCTCTGCCCTTCCTCTTCTTGCTGACAACTGCTTTAGTACTGATGGGTGATGAAGGACTTGCGATTTGTGATTGGGAAATAGGTGTTTGATCCAGATTGAAATGAGAAGTAACCAAAAAGTGCTCCCAGGAAATTTCCTTCTTTCCCAACTCCTCAGAGACTAGCATCCTGATCAGTCCAAAATGGAAAAGACTAGAATCCACATCCTTAGATTTGGCTTGCACCCTATCTGACATTTTACCTATACTTCTCAACAGGTAATAAGGGACGTTCATCTGAAAATTACCAGTAAAATGTAACAACAACCTTATGTGGTAAAGATACAAGGTGTTAAATCTCCCTTCACAAGTAAAATATCTCTGTATGATTTTCAATAACCTGTCAAACTATTCAACCAATTGACTTCTTGGCATACTCTTAGACAACTCATTGGCTTTATATTAAGGTTTAAAGAGATCTTTAGCATAGGGTGAAATCAAAGCCATGGACTTGAACCACTTTTCAGCTGTAATGGGAATCCCCGTCGCAGCTGAGATGTAAGCTTTAGTTACCTCAAATTCTAAACCCCCAACCTTGGTTTTCCTTCCATCAAAATGCAATGAAAACTCTTTTGCTACTTTTGGGTGGATTTTCTACATGTTCTGACAGAAAGAGAGGCACCCTACTCTCTAAAAGGCCTCTCTTGCCAGGGGCTTAGTATAAAAAAGACGCATGTCTACTGGTTCTGTCCTAACTATCTTGCCTCCTTTGTGAGCCTTCTTTGATTGGGGGGTCTCCATGGCTCAGAATGAGGGCTCTTGAAAGGCTTAAGGGATGATAATGATCGGGAAGGATTTGAATAGAGTTTCAAATATACAAGGCTGACCCTTTGCAACTGAGTAAAATGTTTGATTTTGAGATGAAAGGAGGCAGGGGGAATAGTGAGAGGTTAGGAAGCGCCTCTGGGTAGCGCAACACATACACAGAGGATAGGCTATCTACAAGCTTGTAGTCTGAATGGATGAGGTAGGTAGCAATAAACGGACTTAGACGCAGGAAGTGAAGATACAGGTATGGAAAAGAAAGATGACCAAGCTATCATGCAAAGACGAGCTTCCTACAACTGTGAAAACTTGGCCAACCAAAAACCAAGCGCAAATTTCTTGAGAGAATTAATAAGGAGAAGGGGGACAACGTGGGATACTTGTGTAGCAGACACCTGCTGGAATCTTCAATGAAATCTCAGGGTGAGATTGCAAAAACTTGTCCCCTTGAACCCACTTCAGTCTTGAGCTTGGTTGCCTTGGTGTCACCTAATCAGAGCTTGTGAATTTGCGCAACATGAAACTATTGAGCTTTTCAAAAACTTAAACCGTTACAAGGCTTGTAAATGCAAGATATGGTAAGCATCTTTAAATAACTGCTGGTGCTAAAAACAAGGGACATGACATCAATTGTGGCAATCATGACTTGATATGGAAAAAAGACAAACGTGACAGGCACTATGGAACTGCCTAATGAGTAGGCAGTGTTTCCAATTCAAAATATGATTAGATAGGCGAGGACGATGAGGCATGCTTATGAAGTCATGAGTGAGGAGAGAGATGGGTCACATCAAAATGATCATGGGAGGTATCGACCTAGGGACAAATCATAAAAGGGACCAAAAGGAATAAACCATGAGCTAAAAGGGTTTAAGGATCAAAAAATCAAATTGAGGATCAAAACATGAGCTATGACTCAAAAGCTTAGTCATCCAAGGGGTCCTAACAACATTAATTTTAAAGGGACGAAACTTTTTTTTAAAAGATTTAAAATCTAATGCTTTTTAAAAAAAAATAAGATAAAATCAAACTAAAAGACCCAAGGCAATTTAGTGTGATAACATCCCCTACTCCCCCATAGGGCTGCGTGACCTCCCGGTCAATGGATCTTCGATTCTCGAGTCTAACGACTCTCTGAAACCTTAATGGTTTTGTTCTGTTATTAAAAATAGGCCTCCTCGGCTTCTTGGTGCAGGTTTGACAACACCCCATGACCTTCCCTTTTGTCCTACTGTGAAAAATCAGAGTGTCGGGCATTAGCTCCTTTTGTTTGATAAGCCCCCTCTTGATGTGACCTTGGTGAAGACCACGCGATTACGGGCACGACCACAAGCGGTTTGGAGTCAAACTACTTTTGGGCCCACAATGATCCTACAACCTCCACGTGTCCTCTTGACAAAACCATGGTTTGAATTGCGACCCACCCTCAGTATATTAAAATCCTCACAACTCATGTCCCCAGAATGATACAGGATCATCGATCTCACAATATTGACGATAACGGCTGAATCGACGATTTATATCTTTGCCTCTCAGATCTACGGACTAGGTCTGATCCCTCTAAATCAACGGTCGAGATATCTTTGCAATTCCAGACTCTAAGAATTTGAAGTCTCAAACCCAACTACCTTCCGTATGTCAATCCTCCGGAGTTAATGATCTACATACACATGTCTCGTAAATCAACGACCTTGCCTTCACTTCAGGTGATTGACCTTTCAACCTAGATCAACCATCCAACGACCCTCTTCTCGATCAATGGTCGAGATTTCCTTTGGGTCTCCAGACTTCTGAGATCTCAAATCTCAAACCCTCGTCTCTGCTGACTGGGTATCTCCCGGAGTGGAAGATATGCCAACACGTATCCTCCCAGATCAACAGTCATGCTCCCACTTTGAGACTTTCACCTCCTCGACCAGATCAATGGTCCTATGACTCCTTCCTTGATCGATGAACAATATTTCCTCCAAGTCCTTGAACCTTTTCCCCTCCGTTTTCTTTCGGAGTTCTAGATCTAGTGTTGCATGTCCTTCTTCACATCGACGACTCTCGTCGCTTCGGATTTCCAGGCTTTAGAAATCTCAAATTTCAAACTCCTGCCTTCCTGTTGTTTTATCTAAAGCCACTGGTTCTCTGACACGTGTCCTCTCCTAGATCAACGACTGCGATCCCTTCGTGTCTCCGGACTTCAGACTTCTTAACTTTCAACTTTTCTCTCTCCTCGAACTATGTGGATCTCTGCTGTGTGTCCACTTGATCTGATGACTATGAATCACTTTGGGACTTTACCTGAAGTTCATGGATTCACGCCACATCCTTTCTAGATCGGATGGTCCAGATTCACTTCGGGTCTTCGACAGTTTCAACTTTCAACCGAAATTCAAATGAAACTTACCCGAAGCTTGCAATCTGCCACCACGTGTCTCTTTGGATATAATGGTCCAGATCTCTTCACTCTCCGATGCTTTGGCTCTTTGGTGCTCCAGCTCTTCATCTCTCCGGTGCTTCAGCTCTTTGGCTCTCCAATGCTTCGGGCTTCAGGAGTATCAAACTCCTACGTACTCATTCCCCTTGGAGTGCTTTCACCTGAAACAAACGATCTCTTGACACATGTATCCCCTTTGATATGATGGCCTCTATCCACTTCGGGTCTTTGGGTTTCGAGAGTTTCAACTCCTATGCACTCGGTTCTCCCGGAGTGCTTTCACCCAAAAACTCAGATCTTACGCCACCTGTCACCCTTGATGATGGACGGTCCCTGTTCACTTCGGGACTTCGGGACTTTGGCAAGTCCGCTCCTTTGTGTGTACACATCGTTAAAGCCGTGCACTTCCATCCAGATCCAACGATGATTGATCCTCTGCGCTCAGATCCAATGGATGACATCTATTCTCTTATCCTACGCTATCCTTGTTCGTTAGGCACTGATCCAATGGATCAGGATCCTCCTTACAACTAATCTGACGATTGCTGTTGCTCCTCCTCCTGAGCTTTAGAATTCTCCCAACTTGGAAGATTTAGTTCACATTCAAAGGTCTTGGCCTTTGAACTTTCCATACGAACCTAATTCTTTTGGGTCTCGCTTACGCTCTTGCAGCGTTATCTCTTCTAAATTTTCGGACTTAGAATAAGTCCGTCTCCTATGCAATTCATGTGTTATCTCTTTTGAGATTGATATCCTTGAAGACATCGATCTCCCAGGCACTCCTTGCATTCTTGAGATTTTTTCAAACTCAGATCTGAAGGATTTCTTTAAAATAAATTCTTCCGGCCCTCCTGGTGTTCTCCTAGCTCGATGCACCCCTTGTAGATATTTTCCTCACAGAGTGTTTAGTAACTTTGTCTCTCTCCGTGGCTTCTCTACACATATTCCTCCTCTAAGAGATTTAGTAACCTTTAGGTTCCTCCTTGAGCTCTTATCACTCTGGTGCGTCCTCCTGGCACGTTCTTTCCTGACTCCATAGAGTTCAGATGCACATTCCTTGTGTTGGCTACATAACTTCCAATGTTCTGTTGTGCACTCCTTGCACGGCCTAAAGAACACATAATGATACTTCAAACCCAAACAAAGATAAAGAATTTTATCTATGGACTGCAGATGAAACTTATCATACATCTACAACACATTAACACACAGATAACATTCACAGAATATAGATAATTCATAAACACATCATGTGCAGGAAAAACTACTTTTCTTCGGATTAAGATGAATGTATGGTTACAAATGTCTACATAGACTGGACTATGACAAAGTCTCAGTTCTTTCTCCTATCTAATTCTATCCTAAGTTTTGCTTCTTCTAAGACCTCTCTACCCAAGATCTCTCTCTCTCTCTCTCAAGTCTCCTAATTACCAAGCAAGGGCTTTATGAGCTTATCCTCACCATCGCCTTAGTGCTATTGCTATCTCAGCTATGACACCATACTTCTACGACTACATTACATAAATGAATGTCCAGACCTGACTACGATCTGGACCTGCTACAGGTAACCATTTAAGGAAACCCCAACCACTACCTGTACAAAGGCATGGCCTGACATTTATAGCCTTACAACACAAAAATCCGTATTGGATTATTTCAAATTTAAAAATGGGAGGGTTGGTGCCTCTCCCTTTCTCCATTGTGTGTTTGTGTGATGGCGCATTTTCTTAGGTGGAGTGATGATCCTACATCATACTCCATAGCTGGGAAAATCATGAGCTCCAACTCATGAGCTCCTCCTCTCCAGTGTTGAAATCCTCCCAGATCCCAAATTCTCTTCTGGAGTTGTCCTCTTGCTCCTCTCCAGCTACGCTGTTGCTGGTGCTTATTTTTCTTCTTCTTATTTTTTGTCCTTGCTACTGTTGTAGGTTCTCGTCTATCCAACTCCCCTTTGCTGATTGCTTCTGCTAACTTCAACATCAACTCCCTTATTTCTTCTATCACCTCATTCAACTGCTCCAATGGCTCACTGTTTGCATGCAGTCTTCTCGGCTACAACTCTTCCTTATTAATGGGTAGATCAACTCGATCCCCCTTATGATTATATCTATCTCTTGTGGTCTTATCTTGCCACCCTGCTTCAAACTCCAATTCTGTAGTTTCTTCTTGACTGACTTGTTGTTCAGTTTCCTCCACTGACATATTGGATTCTTCTGTCAGCTCTTCTTGTGTTGGCATATATCCAACTCTCTCCAACCATTCCTCTGGATGGTATGATTCTCTATTTGCTTCCAACTTGACCTGTTGGATGTGAAAGATTTGCACCATTACCCGTCTCTCTAGGGATTCCAGTTCTTTATATAACTCAACAAAGTCCATGCTGTCTGTTTCTCTTTCTGCTGCAAGATCCAATGCTATAGTCATCTCCTGTTCAACATCCTGGATAAAATTTTCAATCCATTCTTCTGAATGCTCATCTTCTCCTACTGGGGTAGACATTAGCATCTACTCCATTTATTCCTCTTTGAAAATTTCTTCTGGCTATCCTTCTGATGCTTCACCTGCAACACTTGTGCTAGCCTCTGCTTGGCAGGAATGATTTGATTCCTCTAATGATCAGAACATTCCTCTGATCCTCCTCCTTTGTGATGGAAGTATTTAACTTCTCATCTTCTTCATTAACATGGTCTACAAACCCACATGAATATTCTCCTATCAGCACTCCTTGCTGACATGAACTCACTTCTGAGCTCTCGAGACTTTCCGAAAATCTTGGTTCTTTCCCCCTACCCACCTGGCAATTTGGGACTTCTCTTCTGCCCACCTCACAGTCTATGAGATCAAACGATCCCATCTCATTGCCCACCTGGAAATATGAACTTTCAACACTGATCCTCTTGTAGCATATGAGACCTTCCACTGATCTCTTTCATTTTCCCACCTGGCAACTTGAAAGTCCATTTCTTACAACCTGGCAGTTTATGAGATCTTCATCTGATCTCACCTCCTCCTCATCACTGAGGTTCCTTCCAACTTCTGGCTCACAGATGTGAACCACTTCCTCTTTATCTCTGAGGATTTTAACATACCTCAGCCACCTCTTTAACATCTATTGCTGTCCTTTGGCCAACAATCCCTTGACTGACCACTTCACCTTCTTCTTCATGGGACACTCATACACCCAATGCACTTTTGCATCCTGCTGCATTTTTACTGTCAGTTTCTCCATTCTTTCTCTTACCTCATTGAGCTTCAGATCCATCTCTGGATTTCATTTCTGCTTGTGACCTTATCTTAGACCATGCTCATGGAATTCAGTAGCCATTTCCACCTTCTACCTGCCCTCCTGGAAGGTCTATGTATTACTCTACATCCAAGAGCACCTCCATCTTCTCTTATAACTCACCTGGTTGTTTGAAATTTTGCTGTTGCACCCATGCAACAACCTTCTCAAAGAGTGTCAGTACTCTGCCCTCCTTTCACCTGTTGTCTATAGGAAAACTCTTGTTTGTGATACCACCTAATGTTATCAGGTCATATCCTTTCACCATCTCTCCCTTTGTCTTCTTTTTGCAAAAAAAATAACGACCTCCTCCTCTTTCTCTTTTGCCTGAAATCTACAGACAAAAAAATATCATCTCTGATACCACCTGATGCAACCCCCCTACTCGCCTATAGGGATGTGTGACCTCCTAGTCAATGGATCTTCGATTCTCTATTCCAACGACTCTTTGAAACCTCAATGGTTTTGTTTTGTGATTAAACACAGGCCCCCTCATCTTCTTGGTGCAGGTCTGACAACAACCCACGACCTTCCCTTTCACCCTGCTGCAAAAATGTAGAGTGTCGGACGTTAGCTCCTTTTGTTTGATAATCCCCCTCTTGATGTGATATTGGCGATGACCACGCAATTGCGGGCACGACCACAAGCGGTTTGGAGTCAAATTTATTTTGGGCTCGCAATGCTCCTACAACCTCCATGTGTCCTCTTGACGAAACCCCGATTTGAATTGCGACCTGCCCTCAATATCTTAAACTCCTTGAAACTCCTGTCCCCACAATGCTATGGGATCATTGATCTCATGATCTTGATGATAATGTCTGAATTGATGATTTAGATCTTCACCTCTTGGATCTATGGACTATGTCTTCTCCCTCTGAATCAACGGTCGAGATCTCTTTGCAATTCCAGACTTCGGGAATTTTAAATCTCAAGCCCAACTACCTTCCGTATGTCAATCCTCTGGAGTTAACCATCTATGGACACCTGTCTCGTAAATCAACAACCCTGCCTTCACTTCGGGTGATTGACCTTTCAACCTAGATCAACGGTCCAACGACACTCTTCTCAATCGACGATTGAGATTTCCTCCGAGTCTCCAGATTTCTGAGATATCAAATCTCAAACCCTCGTCTCTGTTGATTGGGTATCTTCCGGAGTGGAAGATATGCTGACACGTATCCTCCAAGATCAAAGGTCATGCTCCTGCTTCAGAACTTTGACCTCCTCGACTAGATCAATGGTCCTACAAATCCTTCCTTGATCGACGACCAAGATTTCCTCCGGGTCCTCGGACCTTTTCCGCTCCATTTTCTTCTGGAGTTCTAGATCTAGCACCACGTGTCCTTCTTCACATCGACGACTCTCATCACTTCGAATTTACGAGCTTCAGAGATCTCAAATGTCAAACTCCTGCCTTCTTGTTGTTTTATCTGGAGCTGCTGGTCCTCTGACACGTGTCCCCTCCTGGATCAATGGCTGAGATCCCTTTGTGTCTCTGGACTTCAGACTTATTAACTTTCAAATTTTCCCTCTCTTCGAACTATGCGTATCTCTGTCGCATGTCCACTTGATCTTACGGCTATGAATCACTTCGAGACTTTACCCCGAGTTCATGGATTCACACCACGTCCTTTCTATATTGGACGGTCCAGATTCACTTTAGGTCTTCGGGTTTCGACAGTTTCAAATTTCAACCGAAATTCAAATTCAAATTACCTGAAGCTTGCGATTTGCCACCACGTGTCTCTCTGGATCTAATGGTTCAGATCTCTTCGCTCTCCGATGCTTCAACACTCTGGCTCTTTATCTCTTTGATGCTTCAGCTCTTCGTCTCTCTGGCACTTCGATCTTTGAGAGTATCAAAATCCTACATACTCGTTCCTCCCAGAGTGCTTTCACCTAAAACACATGATCTCTTGACGCATGTCTCCCCTTTGATCTGATGGTCTCTATCCGCTTTAGGTCTTTAGGTTTCAGGAGTTTCAACTCCTGTGCACTCGATTCTCCTAGAGTGCTTTCACCTGAAAACTTACATCTTACACCACTTGTCACCCTTGATGATGGACGGTCCCTGTTCACTTTGGGACTTCGGGACTTTAGCAAGTCCACTCCTCTGTGCGTACACAATGTTAAATTTGTGCACTTTCATCTGGATCCCACGACGGTTGATCCTTTGCGCTCAGATCCAATGGATGATATTTGTTCTGTTCTCCTGTGCTATCCTTGTTCATTAGGCACTAATCCAATGGATCAGGATCCTCCTTACTGTTAGAAAAACAGGACCGTGGAGCAATAAAATAAAACAAATGCAGAAACAAAAAACACAGAAGACACACAATACAAGAGAGACACAGATTTACATGGTTCACCTAG
>SNQJ01S0008286.1:354628-367616 GCA_010110895.2 Picea sitchensis
GATAACACCCCCTACTCCCCCATAGGGCTGCGTGACCTCCCGGTCAATGGATCTCTGATTCTCGAGTCTAACAACTCTCTGAAACCTTAATGGTTTCATTCTGTGATTAAAAATAGGCCCCCTCGACCTCTTGGTGTAGGTCTGACAGCACCCCGCGACCTTCCCTTTTGTCCTACTGTGAAAACTCAGAGTGTCGGGCGTTAGCTCCTTTTGTTTGATAAGCCCCCTCTTGATGTGACCTTGGTGAAGACCACGCGATTAAAGGCACGACCACAAGCGGTTTGGAGTCAAACTACTTTTGGGCCCACAATGATCCTACAACCTCCACATTTCCTCTTGACGAAACCACGGTTTGAATTGCGGCCCACCCTCAATATATTAAAATCCTCACAACTCATATCCCCAGAATGCTACTGGATCATCGATCTCACAATATTGATGATAATGGCTGAATCGACGATTTATATATTCGCCTCTCAGATCTATGGACCAGGTCTGCTCCCTCTGAATCAACAGTCGAGATATCTTCGCAATTCCAGACTCTGAGAATTTGAAATCTCAAACCCAACTACCTTCCGTATGTCAATCCTTCGGAGTTAATGATCTACATACACATGTCCCGTAAATCAATGACCCTGCCTTCACTTTAGGTGATTGACCTTTCAACCTAGATCAACGGTCCAACGACCCTCTTCTCAATCGACGATCGAGATTTCCTTCGGGAATCCAGACTTTTGAGATCTCAAATCTCAAACCCTTGTCTCTGCTGACTGGGTATCTCCCGGAGTGGAAGTTATGCCAACATGTATCCTCCCGATTCAACGGTCATGCTCCCACTTCGCGACTTTCACCTCCTCGACCAAATCAATGGTCCTATGACTCCTTCCTTGATCGATGACCAATATTCCTCCAGGTCCTCAAACCTTTTACCCTCTGTTTTCTTTCGGAGTTCTAGATCTTGTGTCGCGTGTCCTTCTTCACATCGACAACTCTCGTCGCTTCGAATTTCCAGGCTTCAGAAATATCAAATGTCAAACTCCTGCCTTCCTATTGTTTTATCTAGAGCCGCTGGTCCTCTGACACATGTCCCCTCCTAGATCAACGATTGCGATCCCTTCGTGTCTCCGGACTTCAGACTTCTTAACTTTCAACTTTTCTCTCTCCTCGAACTATGTGGATCTTTGCCGTGTGTTCACTTGATCTGACGGATATGAATCACTTTGGTACTTTACCTGGAGTTCATGGATTCACGCCACATCCTTTCTAGATAGGATGGTCTAGATTCACTTCGGGTCTTTGGCAGTTTCAACTTTCAACCGAAATTCAAATGCAACTTACCCGAAGCTTGCGATCTTCCACCACGTGTCTCTCTGGATATAATGGTCCAGATCTCTTCACTCTCTGATGCTTCAGCTCTTTAGTGCTCCATCTCTTCGGCTCTCCGGTGCTTCGGCTCTTTGGCTCTCCAACGCTCCGGGCTTCGGGAGTATCAAACTCCTACGTACTCATTCCTCCCGGAGTGCTTTCACCTGAAACACACAATCTCTTGACATGCATCTCCCCTTTGATCCGATGGACTCTATCTGCTTCGGGTCTTCAGGTTTTGAGAGTTTCAAATCCTGTGCACTCGGTTCTCCCGGAGTGCTTTCACCCAAAAAATCATATCTTACACCACCTGTCACCCTTGATGATGGATGGTCCCTGTTCACTTCGGGACTTCGGGACTTTGGCAAGTCCACTTCTCTGTGTGTACACATCGTTAAAGCCGTGCACTTCCATCCAGATCCAACGATGGTTGATCCTCTGCGCTCAGATCCAATGGATGAGATCTATTCTCTTATCCTGCACTATCCTTGTTCGTTATGCACTGATTCAATGGATCAGGCTCCTCCTTACAACTAATCCAACGATTGTTGTTGCTCCTCCTCCTGAGATTTAGACTTCTCCCAACTTGGAAGATTTAGTTCACATTCAAAGGTATCAGCCTTTGAACTTTCTCTTGCGAACCCGATTCTTTTGGGTCTCGCTTATGCTCTTGCAACATTATCTCTTCTGAACTTTCGGACTTAGAATAAGTTCGTCTCCTATGCACTTCATGCGTTATCTCTTCTGAGCTCGATCTCCTTGAAGACATTTATCTCCCATGCACTCCTTGTGTTCTCAATATTTCATCAAACTCAGATCTGAAGGATTTATTTAAAATAAATTCTTCTGGCCCTCCTGGTGTTCTCTTGGCTCGATGCACCCCTTGCAGATATTTTCCTCACAGAGTGTTTAGTAACTCTGTCTCTCTCTGTGGCTTCTCTACACATATTCCTCCTCTAAGGTATTCAGTAACCTTTAGGTTCCTCCTTGAGCTCTTATCACTTTGGTGTGCCCTCCTGGCACATTCTTTCCTGACTCCACAGAGTTCAGATGCACATTCCTTGCGCTGGCTACATAACTTCCAATGTTCTGTTGTGCACTCCTTACACGGTCTAAAGAACATAGAATGATACTTCAAACCCAAACAAAGATAATTTTTTTTATCTACGGACTGCAGATGAAACCTATCATACATCTACAACACATTAACACACAGATAGCATTCACAGAATATAGATAATTCATAAACACGCAATGTGCAGGAAAAAATTCTTTTCTTCGGATTAAGATGAATGTATGGTTACAGATGTGTACATAGACTAGACTACGACAGAGTCTCAATTCTTTCTCCTATCTAATTCTATCCTGAGTTCTACTTCTTCTAAGACCTCTCTACCCAAGATCTCTCTCTCTCTCTCAAGTCTCCTAATTACCAAGCGAGGGCTCTATGAGCTTATCCTCACCATCGCCTTAGTGCTATTGCTATCTCAGTTATGACACCATACTTCTATGACTACATTACATAAATGAATGTCCAGACCTGACTACGATCTGGACCTGCTACAGGTAACCATTTAAGGCAACCCCAACCACTACTTGTACAAAGGCATGGCCTGGCATTTATAGCCTTACAACACAAAAATCCGTATTGGATTATTTCAAATTTAAAAATGGGAGGGTTGGTGCCTCTCCCTTTCTCCATTGCGTGTTTTCGTGCTAGCACATTTGCTTAGGTGGAGAGATGCTCCCGCATCATACTCCAAAGCTGGGAAAATCATGAGCTCCAGCTCATGAGCTCCTCTTCTCTAGTGTTGAAATCCTCCTGGATCCCAAATTCTCTTCTAGAGTTGTCCTCTTGCTCCTCTCCAGCTATGTTGTTGCTGGTGCTTATTTTTCTTCTTCTTCTTTTTCGTCATTGCTACTGTTGCAGGTTCTTTTCTGTCCAACTCCCCTTTGCTGATTGCTTCTGGTAACTTCAACATCAACTCCCTTATTTCTTCTATCACCTCGTTCAACTGCTCCAATGGCTGGCTGTTTGCATGCAGTCTTCTCGGTTGAAACTCTTCCTTATTAATGGGTAGATCAACTCGATCCCCCTTATGATTTTCTCTATCTCTTGTGGTCTTATCTTGCCACCCTGCTGCAAACTCCAATTCTGCAGTTTCTTCTTGACTGACTTGTTGTTCAGTCTCCTCCACTGACATATTGGCTTCTTCTATCAACTCTTCTTGTGTTGGCATATATCCAACTCTCTCCAACCGTTCCTCTAGCTGGTATGCTTCTCTATCTGCTTCCAACTTGACCTGTTGGATGTGAAAGCTTTGCACCATTACCCGTCGCTCTAGGGATTCCAGTTCTTTATAGAACTCAACAAATCCCATGTTGTTTGTTTCTCTTTCTGCTGCAGGCTCCAATGCTATAGTCATCTCCTGTTCAACATCCTGGATAAAATTTTCAATCCATTCTTCTGAATGCTAATCTTCTCCTACTGGGGTAGACATTAGCGTCTACTCCATTTATTCCTCTTTGGCAATTTATTTTGGTTTTCCTTCTGATGCTGCACCTGCAACACTTGTGCTAGCCTCTGCTTGACAGGAATGATTTGATTCCTCTAATGATCAGAACATTCCTCTGATCCTCCTCCTTTGTGATGCAAGTATTTAACTTCTCATCATCTTCATTCACATGGTCTACAAACCCACATGAATATTCTCCTATCAACACTCCTTGTTGACATGAACTCACTTCTGAGCTCCTGAGACTTTCTGACAATATTGGTTCTTTCCCCCTACCCACCTGGAAATTTGGGACTTCTCTTCTGCCCACCTCACAGTCTATGAGATCAAATGATCCCATCTCATTTCCCACCTTGAAATATGAACTTTCAACACTGCTCCTCTGGTAGCATACGAGACCTTCCACTGATCTCTTTCATTTTCCCACCTGGCAACTTGAAAGTCCATTTCTTACCACCTAGCAGTTTATGAGATCTTCATCTGATCTCACCTCCTCCTCATCACTGAGGTTCCTTCCAACTTCTGGCTCACAGATGTGAACCACTTCCTATTTATCTCTGAGGCTTTTGACATACCTCGACCACCTCTTTAATACCTATTTCTTTCCTCTGGCCAACAATCCCTTGACTGACCACTTCACCTTCTTCTTCATGGGCCACTCATACACCCAATGCACTTTTGCATCCTGCTGCATTTTTACTGTGAGTTGCTCCATTCTTTCTCTTACCTCATTGAGCTTCAGATCCATCTCTAGATTTCATTTCTGCTTGTGACCTTATCTTCAACCATGCTCATGGCCTTCAGTAGCCATTTCCACCTTCTACCTGCCCTCCTAGAAGGTCTATGTATTACTCTACATCCAAGAGCACCTCTGTCTTCTCTTACAACTCACCTGGTTGTTTGAAATTTTGCTACTGCGCCCATGCAACAACCTTCTCAAAGAGCGTCAGTACTCTGCCCTCCTTTCACCTGTTGTCTATAGACAAACTCCTGTTTGTGATACCACCTGATGTTATCAGATCATCTCCTTTCACCATCTCTCCCTTTGTCTGCTTTCTGCAAACAAAATAACGACCTCCTCCTCTTTCTCTTTTGCCTGAAATCTACAGACAAAAAAATATCAGCTCTGATACCACCTGATGCATCCCCCCTACTCCCCTGTAGGGCCGCATGACCTCCCGGTCAATGGATCTTCGATTCTCTATTCCAACGACTCTTTGAAACCTCAATGGTTTCATTCTATGATTAAACACAGTCCCCCTCGGCTTCTTGGTGCAGGTCTGACATCAACCCACGACCTTCCCTTTCACCCTGCTACGAAAATGCAGAGTGTTGGACGTTAACTCCTTTTGTTTGATAATCCCCCTCTTGATGTGATCTTGGCGATGACCACATAATTGTGGGCACGACCACAAGTGGTTTGGAGTCAAATTGATTTTGGGCCCCCAATTCTCCTACAACCTCCATGTGTCCTCTTGACGAAACCCTGATTTGAATTGCGACGTGCCCTCAATATCTTAAACTCCTTGAAACTCCTATCCCCACAATGCTATGGGATCGTTGATCTCACGATATTGATGATAACATCTGAATCGACGATTTAGATCTTCACCTCTTGGATCTATGGACCAGGTATTCTTCCTCTGAATCAACGGTCAAGATCTCTTTGCAATTCCAGACTTCGGGAATTTGAAATCTCAAACCCAACTACCTTCCATATGTCAATCCTCTGGAGTTAACCATGTACAGACACCTGTCTCGTAAATCAATGACCTTGCCTTCACTTCGGGTGATTGACCTTTCAACCCAGACCAACGGTCCAATGACCCTCTTCTCAATCGATGGTCGAGATTTCCTTCAGGTCTCCAGACTTCTGAGATCTCAAATCTCAAACCCTCATCTCTGTTGATTGGGTATCTCCCGGAGTGGAAGATCTGCTGACACGTATCCTCCAAGATCAATAATCGTGCTCCCGCTTCATGAATTTGACCTCCTCGACCAGATCAATGGTCCTACAACTCCTTCCTTGATCAACGACCAAGATTTCCTCTGGGTCCTCGGACCTTTTCCCCTCCGTTTTCTTCTAGAGTTCTAGATCTAGCACCACGTGTCCTTCTTCACATCAACGACTCTCATCGCTTCGAATTTTCGAGCTTCGGAAATCTCAAATGCCAAAATCCTGCCTTCCTGTTGTTTTATCCAGAGCTGCTGGTCCTCTGACACGTGTCCCCTCCTAGATCAATGGCTGCGATCCCTTCGTGTCTCCGGACTTCAGACTTCTTAACTTTCAAATTTTCTCTCTCCTCGAACTATGCGTATCTCTGTCGCATGTCCACTTGATCTTACGGCTATGAATCACTTCGAGACTTTACCCTGAGTTCATGGATTCATGCCATGTCCTTTCTATATTGGACGGTCTAGATTCACTTCGGGTCTTCGAGTTTCGACAGTTTCAAATTTCAACCGAAATTCAAATGCAAATTACCTGAAGCTTGCGATCTGCCACCACATGTCTCTCTGGATCTAATGGTCCAGATCTCTTCACTCTCTGATGCTTCAACACTCCGGCTCTTTGGCTCTTTGATGCTTCAGCTCTTCGGCTCTTTGGCACTTCGATCTTCGAGAGTATCAAAATCCTACATACTCGTTCCTCCCAGAGTGCTTTCACCCAAAACACACGATCTCTTGACGCATGTCTCCCCTTTGATCTGATGGTCTCTATCTGCTTCGGGTCTTCAGGTTTCAGGAGTTTCAACTTCTGTGCACTCGATTCTCCTAGAGTGCTTTCACCTGAAAGCTCAGATATTATGCCACTTGTCACCCTTGATGATGGACGGTCCTTGTTCACTTTGGGACTTCAGGACTTTAGCAAGTCCTCTCCTCTGTGCGTACACAATGTTAAATCCGTGCACTTCTTTCTGGATCCAACGATGGTTGATCCTTTGCGCTTAGATCCAATGGATGAGATCTGTTCTGTTCTCCTGCGCTATCCTTGTTTGTTAGGCACTAAACCAATGGATCAGGCTCCTCCTTACAACTAATCCGACGGTTGTTGTTGCTCCTCCTCCTGAGCTTTAGAATTCTCCTAACTTGGAATATTTAATCTGCATTCAAAGGTCTCTACCTTTGAACTTTCTCCTGCAAACCCGATTCTTTTGGGTCTCACTTACACTCTTGCAACGTTATCTCTTTTGAACTTTCAGACTTAGAATAAGTCCGTCTCCTATGCACTTCCTGCGTTATCTCTTCTGATATTGATCTCCTCGAAGACTTCGATCTCCCATGCACTCCTTGCGTTCTTGGGATTTCTTCAAACTCAGATCCGAAGGATTTATTTAAAAGAAGTTATTCTCACCCTCCTAACGTTCTCCTGGCTCGATGCACCCCTTGCAGAGCTTTTCCTCACAGAGTGTTCAGTAACTCTGTCTCTCTCTGTGACTTATCTTCACAGATTCCTCATCTAAGGTATTCAATAACCTTGAGGTTCCTCCTTGATCTCTTATCACTCTGGTGCACCCTCCTGGCATGTTCTTTCCTGACTTCATAGAGTTCAGATGTACATTCCTTGCATTGGCTACAAAACTTTCAATGTTCTTTTGTGCACTCCTTGCATGGCCTAAAGAACAGAGAATGATACTTCAAACCCAAACAAAGATAAATAATTTTATCCACCGACTGCAGATGAAACCTATCATACATCTACAACACATTAACACATAGATAAAATTCACAGAATACAAATAATTCATAAACACGTCATGTGTAGGAAAAACTGCTTTTCTTCAGATTAAGATGAATGTCTGTTTACAAATGTGTACATAGACTGGACTACGACAGAGTGTTAGTTCTTTCTCCTATCTAACTCTATCCTGAATTCTGCTTCTTCTAAGACCTCTCTACCCAAGATCTCTCTCTCTCTCTCTCTCTGAAGTCTCCTAATTACAAAGCAAGGGCTCTATGAGCTTATCCTCACCATCGCCTTTGTGCTATCGCTATGTCAATTACGTCACTGTTATAAGCAAAATCTGTTCGTAGGGACAGATCCGACCTATCCAGCTATGAAGCCGGTTACAACCTCTTTGATATCTTGGCACGAGGCAAAGACTATCCGCACCTCAGGTGGTCCTTCACCTGAGGTGGTAAAGAAGGGGAAAACGAAAGGTGAAAGACTCACAAGAAGTCTTTCTCAGGACCACCCACCCTCGGTGTTATCCTTCCTTAGTTTCCTGGATGACCAAAACGGCCTGGGGGGTGAAAATTATGGACAATGGGATGAAAAAGAGCTCGCTAGTTTTTTGGACAACGAACTAAATAAAGTGGAAAACGAGCTGTTCACTTCCTTAAAGCGTTGGAAACTGTCCCAGAATGGGTCGCCGGGGTAAACCAGTATCCTGGGTAATTAACCAATGAATGCTTTAAGTAAAAGGGTGTGAAACAAGGGTGAACAGGGGGTTTAAAAGCTACAACCAAGTACTTTTAAATGGCTGTAAATTGTGGACAACAAGCTGTTCGAAGCTTTCAAGGCATGGAAACAAGCCTAGAATGGCTTCATACCCCCCGGGGTGACCCAGGAAGTGATCCCGAAAAATTGTTAAATAAAAAAAGGGATGTAAAAGTGGATGAACAACTTTGTAACAAGATGTTATAGATATGATATAAGGGAAAGTATACACAACTTTAGTTTTGGTTCGTGAGTGAAAAGGTGGACTAACAAAAAGTTGACTTTAAAAGTATTTTATTGGTCAATTTTTCTTTTTATCACATGCCTTGGCCACCACACTGTTTTAAAGGTTATCCTGATCAGGCAAACACATCCTGGAACTATGCCAACCAGTATAAGAAGAGTAGTCCTAGAAGTTCACGATGGTTAGGTTGAAGAGTGTCCCATGTAGTTCAGAGAAGTAGGGGTTAGCCACTTCTCGTCACTAGCGCTTTCGGGCTCTTAAAGCCGCTTGGATGGAAGAAGGATACCTGCAAAAAGGAAGAGGCTCAGGACCCCCCTAAAGAGGGTTTTTGATGAGATTACCCAAGCATAGTAGTATTCCAACCGAGCTAAGCTAATCAACTCCTTGACCGTGTGGTACTGAGGAAAGACCACTCGACTTATACTAACTATACAACTTCCGAGGGTTTCCTGATGAAGACTCCCTGGCTTTGACTCTTAATATTCTATGAAATTGAAATTGCATAAAATGAAATACTACACCATCCACGTGGCAAGGTCACGCCTTGCTTTCAAAAGTGTGCCTCCTGGTTACTAAAATTGAAATATATCTTGAAACTATATACATAAAACAAGTAAATAGATAGGTGACATATATGTCACGGCTAGATAATATGTGTATGTAAATATCTAAATAATATAAGTTTTTTGTTTTCTATGTATGGGGTGGACCCCTGAATTGTTTTCAAGTCTTTTTTGCGGCGTTTTTCATATATTTAGCTTACTGATTATGCATGGCCCCTTTTTGGGGCAGCCACCTGTAGATTAATGAGCGAAAAAAGATACAATGGAAATGTAGCAAGATTAGATGATTACAACATAACAATTACACCATTCGACCCAAAGGAATGGGTTGAGACTCTTTGCGAACGACTAAGCCGCCATATGCATGAAAGCCTCAACTAACTCCTTGTATGGGGATTGTAAATTTAGTGATTGAAATATAAAAGGTGTGACTGTTATCTACACAAGTATTAACCATATTTTTAACATGAATTCACAAGTGAACCATTCAAACTACTTAGACAAATCGAACATATAAACGTTGATATGTATATCATAAATTTTTGGAGTGAGTGCAAGTGATAATTAAAGTGTGTATGAGAGTGATTGGGTAAGATTTAACGATCGAAATGTGTGTTTTTCTTTGCTTCCATGCTGGCCCCTTTGCCTCAAGCAGGTCTCTAGGTGGTCCCCAACAGCTTAAGAGAGGCATAATGGGTGACCGGTTGTATCCTTGCAGGCAAACAACGAAATTTTAGTATTTATGTATGGAAAAACTGAAATAAACATAACAAAAATTTACACATAAGAAATATATAGCAACCAACTAAGATGGCTGTCCCGTGGGGAGAAATTGACCAAAATGATCCATTTTCCTATTTGGGACAGCAAGGTTAATGGTAAGAAAACATAACAGAAACATACATGAATGAAAAGATAAAGCAAACAAGTATGGACAGCCAGCTATGAGGTCTATTTAAGGGTTCTCCTAAGGGGCACTAGGACTCCCAACCACTAGCTAAGGCTGAAAACAATTGAATACTTCAGAAAATCGACACTAAAACACATTAAACAAATTAAACCAAGTTGTTCGAAAATAAAAGTGAGCAAGTTAAACCCAAGGAAGAAACAACAAACACCTAGCTAACCAATCCCTCCTGGAGATAACTAACATATCAAGCATTTACCCCTACCCCTCAACCCTTAACCAACAAATGACACATCCAACAACTAAAATTCAACAAGTACACACACACAAAGAGTCTTATAAATTTCATTAGAGCTTTGTTACTATATTCATCCTCCCTTTTTTACAATGTCAACCCTCTTATTTATAAAGGAGAGGTGAAGGCTTAGGGTTAGGTCACAAGACACTTGTCACTTTTGGAAAAGTGACAAGTGGACCAACCCTAAAGTATTTTTGTCTTTTTTACAAAAAGTAACCTTATCCAAAAAAGGGAACCTTATCCCAAAAAGGGGATCAAATCTGATTTGACTTGACCCTTCAATTACATAATAATTACATGCCAAAAGTAAATCATACGAGAGTTTATATTACAAAAAGTCATTTTTCATAAAATGACAAAGCTTGATATGCCACATCATCATTTTCCTTGGGATTTGTGCCATCCCAAATGCTCTTTGACTGCTGCCATGTTTTGCAGATGTAGGTGATGTGTTTTAGGACAATATTCGACCATCCATGGCTGCCGGATTCACCGGAATGAAGGCCCAAGGCGTGGGGAATTGTTGATTTGCTTTGGAGGGCAAGGGGACTTCGGGATTTGGTCATTGTAAGTAAGGAAATGCCCGTTGTTCAGGAATTTTTAAGACCTGATTATGCCCCCCCTTTGCTGCCTATAAGTTTCCCTGTGAGTTGGCTAAAACATGGCTTTGATTTGGGCTTGTTTTAGGAAGAGGACCTCTTGGATATGAACTTTGAGAGGCTCTTCCTCTGTACCAAACATCCACAAATATATTTTTTATTATGTCCATGTTGTAGCTCTGTCCGCTACCTTTCCGCTACCTTTCGTTTGGCACAAATCCGACTCCGGAGAGTGAGATATGGCCCCACGAAGGTATGCAGATGGAGCCGGCCAATAGACTGATCATGGAAAGGATTTGAAATTGGGGTGAAATTCTGGGTTGGACACCAGAATTGATAGGATTCTACAGGCCTATATACCTGTAGCTGAAATGGGTTTCCCTCACCAGGCCCAATTTGACCTTGGAGGCCCCCGATTAAGCCTCTCCCAGGTGCATGCTTGTAGGGACAAATTGAGTCCCTGTCGCTCTGAGACATGTCACTGAAAATATGGCCTGAATTTGATGAGGTGAATGGCATGGGTGTATTCTAGACTTCACCCCGGTTGTTTCGACTATTCACGAGTGAAAATCCGCCTCCGTATGGTGAAGTTATAGAATTAAAAGGTCAATGACCCTTAGGGGGGGGATTTAAAATTTTAACCTATAGTTTGGAACCCAAATAAAATTTTATTTATATTTTAATTAAACATCATAAAATATCTAAAAATTAATTTAATTACAAATATAAAATATATCTATAACTAAACTAAAATTCAAATTAAATATAATATAAAATTAAAATTAAAATAAAACTAAACTTAAAATTTAAACAAATATTTAAAACGAAACGCCCTCNGGTAGTGGCTGGGTTTCATGCACACATAGATGGGGGAGGAGCTAGGAAGTGTGTGGAGGCCGCGTGGGAGAGAGAGGTAGAGGGTGTGGGGAGAGGAGGAGGAGGGACATCGCGCGGAGGTGGAAGAAAGGAGGAGGTGGCTGTGGGAGGTGAGGCTGCGCAAGCTGTGGGAGGCCACGTGGGAGATGGGAGGTGGATCAGGGGTAGGGGAGAAAGGGGGGTGGAGGTGGCATGCACAGAGGGGAGGTGCGGTGGTGAAAGAGGCAGCCATGCGCAGGGGTTTGGGGAAGGAATGAGTGGAGAGTGCGTGCAGGAGGGTAGAGGAGTGGGCCGAAATGGGGGTGTATCAGGAGAGGGATGAGAGGAAGGAGGATGGATAGACCTGCACGTGAATGGAATGGAGGAGGATGAGGTGGTGGTGCTGGGGAAGAGGGGAAAGAGAGGGCTGAGAGGGGATTGTGTGTGAAGGGACCGCGCGCAGAGATGAAGGGAGAAGCGCAGGAGGAGGAAGAAAGGAGGAGGGGGCTGAGTTGCAGAGGTGGTGGTGGTGGAGCCCAGGTGGTGGACGGGTGGCCAGTCACTATTTAAAACTTAAAATTGAAAACATTAGGCAAAGTGGGTTTTTCACTAGCACAATGGAGGAGAGGTTTTGGGTTCAAACCCCCTGCCCTCCACTTGGATTTATGGGTAGTTCTTTGAGTTTTTTTGGGAAAATGAAAAAGGGAGGGTTAGGGTTCAAATCCCAGGGCTTCCCAGTGAAATGCCCAGTCCTGCAACCTCCAATAGATATCTTTACAATTCAAAATTTAAAGGATCCATGGAGGCTTGGGCCTGGTGCCCAAGAGGGGTTCGAATCCCCTCTCCTTTGCATCTTTAAGCACACATACAATCTGAATGAACTCAGCCACTAACAATCAGACTGAACCAGTAAGAAATATTACCATTGAAATAGGCAAACAAAACCAATTTCTTCTTGTAGGATCTCAAAATAACCAACAACATTTTTTATTGGTTTTTTTGGAAATGACATTAATGGATTACCTGGCTAACTATTTGGAGATGGCAGCATGGAAGCTGGCTGCCCATTGCTGAGTTGTTGCTACTATCAAAAACCCCCCTCTGCTGCCATGAACATTGTTGCAGAGCTCTCCCCCCTCTGGCCAGACTGTCAAAATGCCTTGGGAGAGGGGAGAAGGGGTTTTTTTTTTTTTTTTTTTT
>SNQJ01S0008286.1:367626-378596 GCA_010110895.2 Picea sitchensis
CTCATGGTTTATTCCTTTTGGTCCCTTTTATGATTTGTCCCTAGGTCGATACCTCCCATGATCAGTTTGATGTGACCCATCTCTCTCCTGACTCATGACTTCATAAGCATGCCTCATCGTCCTCGCCTACCTATCTAATCATATTTTGAATTGGAAACGCTGCCTACTCATTAGGCAGTTCCGTAGCGCCTGACACGTTTGTCTTTTTTCCATCTCAAGTCATGATTGCCACAATTGATGTCATGTCCCTTGTTTTCAACGCCAGCAGTTATTTAAATATGCTTACCATATCTTGCATTTACGAGCCTTGTAACAGTTTAAGTTTTTGAAAAGCTCAATAGTTGCGCGTTGCGCAAATTCACAAGCTCTGATTAGGTAACACAAAGGCAACCAAGCTCGAGACTGAAGTGGGTTCAAGGGAACAAGTTTTCGCAATCTCACCCTGAGATTTCGTTGAAGATTCCAACAGGTGTCTGCTACACAAGTATCCTGTGTTGTCCCCCTTCTGCTTATTAATTCTCTCAAGAAATTTGCGCTTGGGTTTTGGTTGGCCAAGTTTGCACAGTCATAGGAAGCTCGTCTTTGCATGATAGCTTGGTCATCTTTCTTTTCCATACCTGTATCTTCATTTCCTGCGTCTAAGTCTATTTATTGCTACCTGCCTCAGCCATTCAGACTGCAAGCTTGTAGATAGCCTATCCTCTGTGTATGCGTTGCACTACCCAAAGTCACTGCCTAACCTCTCACTATTCCCCCTGCCTCCTTTCATCTCAAAATAAAATGTTTTACTCAGTTGCAAAGGGTCAGCCTTGTATATTTGAAACTCTATTCAAATCCTTCCTAATCATTATCATCCCTTAAGCCTTTCAAGAGCCCTCATTCTGAGCCATGGAGACCCCCCAATCAAAGAAGGCTCACAAAGGAGGCAAGATAGTTAGGACAGAACCAGTAGACATGCGTCTTTTTGATACTAAGCCCCTGGCAAGAGAGGCCTTTCAGAGAGTAGGGTGCCTCTCTTTCTGTCAGAACATGCAGAAAAGCCACCCAAAAGTAGCAAAAGAGTTTGCATTTCATTTTGATGGAAGGAAAACCAAGGTTGGGGGTTTAGAATTTGAGGTAACTGAAGCTTCCAGCTCAGCTGTGATGGGGATTCCCATTACAGGTGAAAAGTGGTTCAAGGCCATGGCTTTGATTTCAACCTATGCTAAATATCTCTTTAAACCTGAATATAAAGCCAATGAGTTGTCTAAGAGTATGCCAAGAAGTCAATTGGTTGAATAGTTTGATAGGTTATTGAAAATCATACAGAGATATTTTACTTATGAAGGGAGATTTAACACCTTGTATCTTTACCACATAAGTTTGTTGTTACATTTTACTGGTAAGGTTCATATGAACGTCCCTTATTACCTATTAAGAAGTATAGGTAAAATGTCAGATAGGGTGCAAGCCAAATCTAAGGATGTGGATTCTAGTCTTTTCCATTTTGGACTTATCAGGATGCTAGTCTCTGAGGAGTTGGGAAAGAAGGAAATTTCCTGGGAGCACTTTGTGGTTGCTTCTCATTTCAAGTTGGATCAAACACCTATTTCCCAATCACAGATCGCAGATCCTTCATCACCCATCAGTACTAAAGCAGTGGTCAGCAAGAAGAGGAAGGGCAGAGCCCCTATTTCATAGATTAGCAAGCAGGTCAGGGAAGCTATGGAGGAAGTTTGTCCTTCTCCACATTGAAATTCCTCACCACCACCTCCACCAAGGTTAGAAGAGACACCTTCTTCTACCAAATCTACATCCAAGAAAGGGAAGAAGCTTATTTTTCCCTCTTCTCCTCCAACAGTTGAAATCAAAAGTAGAAGACCTTTCACAAGGTCATTGATTCCTAAGGAGGTTGTCCAAGAACATCCTTTGCTAGAAACCCCTGTTCTAAAGAAGAAGGGAAAAAACATTGAAAATCCTATGAAGGAGAAGCAAGAAACCCCTGCAAAAAAAGGTAAGGAGAAAGGTGCTAAAAGACCTTTGGAGAGAAAAGATGAAACCTCTGAGAAAATCATTGAGAGGCCTGAGAAAAGAAAAGATGAAACCCCTATGAAGGAGGAAAAGGAGATTGAGGAAAATCCTATTGAGACTGAGCATGCCACTACCCCTCCAGACAATCAGACCTACAAAAGACTTATCAAGAAGCTTAGAGATGCAAGAAAAGAAATAGCTCATCTTAAAACTGAAGAAAAGGTCCACTTGGCCCAAATGGAAGAGCTCATGGTTGGATACACTCATACTCTTGACTTGGCAAGGTTTGCAGCGAGAAAGGATTTGCCCCTTCATAAACAGCTAAAGAATCTTTACAGATAGAATAGAGGTTTTCAATCCCAAAACAGGAAGTTAAAGGCAGAGCTAAAGCACTTTCAAGATGGGGTAGCACAAAGAAATTTACAGGTGTTAATTGAAGCTTCCATTGAGGATGAAAAACCAACAACTAAGGAGAGCACAGCTACACTGAAGAATCCCACTAGCGCTAAGAAGAAGAAGTCTACTGAGTCAACTGAAGATACTCTTTCCACCAGAAAGAGTATGAGGTTAAGTGTCAAAATGACAAAATAGTTGGTAAGAAGGTAAGCTCCATTTTTGGGAATTGTTACTTTTTGGGAGGGTTAACTAATATGCAACTACATATCACTGCCAACCTACATGATTCTAGGCGTTTAGTTATATGGATTTTGAATTTTTCTAAGTGTTGGCTTCACTCAGTAGTAATGGCACTACCTATGGTATAGTCGAGGCAACTAAGTGAAATGGTTTTAGTCATCTTGGAAGGACACAAACTGCTCTTCACATGTCCTAGATTCAAAGGCATTGTGTTTCTGTAATGCTACCCAAACCTATATGCAGATGCAAGTGTAGGCAGTGATACATAAAGGCGTTGCGTAAAATTTTACACAGAACAAAAGTTGCACACAGTGGCACTGTGTAAAGCGCTGCATAATATTTGGCAGAGTGCAGGATCACACTCAGGCACAACACAGGGCTGCTACCTACAAGCGCTACTCAATATTGCAACAGAGGACAAATATTGGCACACATATGCAACACAATGGCGCTACCTTTTCTCCTAGTAGTGCGCTACCCAGATTTGCTACCCAAGGAAGCTGCCAACAAACACCAGGGATCTAGGAGGACCAAAATAACAGTTATGGGATAGATTGGTGATGGAGAAGGTAGCTGGCATCATGAAGACAACTACATGATACAAAAGGAACACATGGCATAACAGGAGCTGAGCAGCAAAAGAGGATCAAAGAAGTTAGAAGCATGATTGGTTTAGTCACCAACATTTCCCTGTTTTATAAGATAGGTTGTTATCTTAGTTGTTAGAATAAATAAATATTTAGATATTTTTAAGGGAAAGAGGCCATCTCATACCTTCAGTTGTGGCCTCCCTTTCTTCTGATAAATAGATAGATCAATTGCTTTAATGGGTTCGGATGGTTGAGCAGGGCTCCCTAGACTGTAATATTTTGGATAAAGTGACTGTGATCTAGTGTGTACTAGACTTAATACTTTTTTACTAATAGAAATCAGCTTCTATTTCAGACTATCTGCCTCTATTTCTAAATGTTCATGTTTGAATGCTTCACATGGATAACTATGGTAATGATATGATGAATGTTTGATCATTTTATTTTCATAGTGTTTATTTAGTTCTTTAGTTTCTAATTTCAAGAAGATCTTGTTTTAAGAAGCTTTCTTCCTTAGGCTCTTATGGACCTAATGTTTGCAGTAGCCCTTACATTCCTCTCATTCAAGTCTTCCTTCTATCCACATTTACTCCCAAACTACTGATTGAAGTTAGTCAAGACCTTATTTTTTGGTACATGTTAGCCCTGTTTCTGAGTTAGGATATTATCATTATTAGTTTTTTTCCATTCGACCCTTTAAAAAACACTTATACTTTCACATTCAACCTGATGGGTACTAGGCTTACCTTCCTTGCAATCAGAAGGTGACTCTTGGTGCTAACAGGGGGGATGCATCAGATTCTCTACACCAAGAGAAATTTACAGTGTTATCAGACTTCATTAATGAGTCTACAACAATCTTCAAGGTATCAACATTATCCAACAACGATTTGTCATGTTCAACCATGCCTCTACCAAAATATTGTTACACATCAATATGGTTTATTAGTAGAATGATAAGCAAGGTTCTTTGCTAGAAAAAATGCACTTGAGTTGTCACAACCTATTGTTGATAGATTTTCCTTGTTGGAAAAATATCAACTCTAAGAGAAATTTCTTGAGAGAAATCGAGACCACCCTCCTTCATTTTTATAGAGGTGGTACTCCTCTTTACCAAATAGAAAATTCTCTTTACTAACTCCTTTAAATAGAATGGGAAAATTCTACAAAGAAGGACCCTTTGACTTTCAAGAAAATATAAATATCGACTAGGAAATACCAATCATGGATAGAATTCCAACAACAAATCATAAATAAATGTATAAATATTTTAAGATGAATAGATTTTCCCAAAACATAGTTTTGCCTCTCTTCTTATGATACAAACGCATAAGATAAACATGACTTTGCAAGATGAAAGTAAAAATAAAATAGTACCATGTATTATATTCTTACATGTGGTTGTGCCTAATCAAATAATTTTTGGGGAGTTCGTTTTTGGACTGTTTTTTGTATTTTTCAGGCCATGGTTTTCTGGCTCATTATAATCTAATTCTAGTTAAGGGATTAGGGTTCTAGATGCTACGAAATACCTAAATATTTTATTGTGAACATATAAGTTAAATACGATGAAGAAGATAGAGATGTGGCTCTCGATTAGGTTGGTTTCCTCGGTTAATGGTTTCCAAGGTATATTTCTATGTATTGTGTGTATGTCATTGTTGTTGTTTCTATTTTTCCAAAGAATCTGTATGCATTACTTCACTTACATAGGTTTAAAATTTTTAGTTGGTATTATAGAAAGGTTATTAGCTTCAGGGGGACACCTTTGTTGCTAGGGTTTATCTCATTATTTATAGATCAAGTTTATCTTAGGTCTACTAAAAACCCAGTTACAATGGGATCTCTACGGTAGTGATTCTTGTGTGAAAGAGAATGGTGAGAAATTATAGAATTGGGATTAAGAAATTTAATAGTTAGAGCTTTGAGCTTTGGAAGCTCGAGATGGAGGACCTTCTTATAGACAAAGAATAGTGGATTTCTATATATCCTAGTATTGTACCTATAGGTATGGTAATAGAAGATTAGACGAAGTTGGATACGAACGTCAAGAGTATGATCGTGAGTATGCCTTGCATATTCAATATTATTGATTGTCTTCGAAGAAACTACAAGTAAGGAATTATGGGATAAGTTAGGGACGTTGTATCAGTCTAAGTCCCCGGTAAACAAATGTTTCCTTCAAAAATTGTTGTACCTCCTAAGGATGAATTATTGTGACTCCATGATAGAGCATATCAATGCCTCTAACATTGTGGTAAGTCAGTGGTTGTATGCTGATATTAAAATTTCTAAAGAAGATAAGTGCATTAGTCTATTGTGTTCTCTTGTCATATTCATGGGATAGCCTATTTGTAGCTATTGGGAGTAATACAACCACATTAAATCTTGATGAAATAGAAAACCATGGATTGTTAGACCAAGGATTCCTTATTTGTGAGAGGTCACCATGTAGATAGAAATACAAATAAGTATTTAGGGGGCAGATATAAATCTCTAGGAAAATGTATAAGGAGATGTTGTAAATGTTGTAAATCCAATCATTATAAGAAAGATTATAGATCAAAAAAATTGATAAAAGCAAGTAATTTGATTATGCTCCTTCTGCAGAAGGGAAGGCCTTCTCGAAAGAAGGTAGTAATATGTACTTGGCATCTAGAAGCACACATTCAAATCATGATGCATAGTTGATCAAATCGTGTGCATATTTTCATATGAATCCTTACAAGGAATGATTTCATGAATATGATAAGTATAATGGAGGTGATTCCTTCCTGAGAGATGACTCTCAACCAAAATCATTGAATATGTAAGGGTCTGGTTGTTTCTAAAATAAGGGTGGGTTAAAACCCTTCCTAGTGTTCCACATATTCTAAGTTTGACCATAAGATTGATATCTATGAGTAATATGAGTGATGCAAGTGTGTAGACTATATTTGTAAAGGATACATGCAATATGGTTTGAGAAGCAATGGTATTTTCATGGAGAGTTTGGATTGGAACTTTGTAAAAGCTATTGGGAAGCACCATTATTGATGGGTGTAATAGTACCATTTTTCCTGAGCATGAAACTAATAGAACTCCTACTCTTCCTGTAGAGAATACAATGTTATGGCATCATATACTGGGACATATTGGAGAGAAGGGACTCCATGCTTTACATAGTAAAGCTATGGTTGTTCTTTATATTTTGATTTTTATGAACATTGTGTATATGGTAAACAAAATTGGGTGAGATTCCCATCTAGTGCCATAAGGGAAAAAGAGATCTTGGAGATAATACATAGTGATGTGTTTGGGCCTATACTTGTTCCATGTTTGGGAGGATCTATGTACTATGTCTCATTTATAGATTATTTCTCTAGGAAAACATGGTTGTGTTTTCGGAAGAAGAAATTTGAGGTTTTCAAAAAATTCAAAGAGTTCAAAGATCTTGTAGAAAAATAGACAAAGAAGAATGTTGGTTACTATTGGCTTATCCTTATTTCTCGACCATCTGAGTTGTTGACCCAGGGTTCATGTCTTTTGGGTTTCCAACAAAGCCTCTAAAACTATCGTCCCTCCTGGTAAACCAGAAGGCAACACAGTACACAGGATGCACTGCGTAGTCTCACCCGAGATAGCTTTAATGGGTGGTTGTAAGACTCAGGTGTTTACAGCCTAGGATTGAGTATGAGATAGGGGTTTAGTATTCAGATCCATGTGCTACGAATTGTGAGTGCAATCTACTTATTCTTCATGGGTGTGCATTTACATTTCACAGTTTATTTCCCGAACAACATAATCATATTCCATAACAATGCATTAACTCATTCATCAAGCATAACAATTAACTGTTGAAAGAAAGTAAAGATATAAATGAATTCATCACATTAAATAGATATTACCATGGTTCACCCCCTCCTGGACTACGTCCACAAAGATTTGGCTCTTGGATCTTTTATTATGATAGTTTTGCATTTCAGGCGCCGCGCACTTACAATTCTTCTCAAAATGGTAAGATCTACATGAGCTGAACTAGATCGCACCAGGCTCCACAGCCTGCGATCTAATCCTCAGATATTCCTTCTCTCCTTCGTTCTTAGCTCAACAGATTACAAAAATGGTTCATAAAAGTCTTGCATACTGCATCAACTTCGTACATAACTATGATGGGTTATTACAAAAGTCGAACTAATACAGAAAACCCAAACTTCTACAAAGAAATAGCGAATCTAATACAATAAGTCAGCCTCTATATGATACCTGTGTATCTATATTTATATCTATCGGGCTATTAATCCATTTACAATGTATTACCAAAACCCTAACCCTATCGACTTTAGGTCTTCCTCCCATACGCGTGAGTTGTTCTTCCTCCAGCTGTCGCTTTCCTTGTACACGCTTTCTTGCATGCATGTGTGGTGTTCTTTCTCCAGTTGTTACTTCAGTTTCTGCACGCTTTCTTTCCCATGATCATCCTTCTTTCCACTTCGACCTGGTGCCAACAAGGCCCCAACACTGACATGTGACTCATCCCTGGTCACCTAGGCCTTCTAAGCTTCCTCGATCTCCTTGGTGATCATCTAGAACTTTTCCTTAAGCTTTGTTGCTTTTGTCAATGCCCGCGCGATCTTCTCCTTGATTGTGTCTACTATCTGAATTGCCACTTTGTTACGCAGTAATCCTGCACATTCTACCTGGGTCTGTGTTATCTGTGTTCTAGCTCCTTCTGTCTGTGCGAGTACTTCTGCTACTTGTTCTTGCAATTGCTCTATTTGAGCCTGACGCTCCTGTTTCTATGTTTGCGTAGCAATAAGTTTTTCCTGCATATTCTTCATCTCTTGTGTCCCTTTGACTCATTCTAGGATTGGTATAGTCTTGTGCCTCTATTTGAGTTCTTGGATCGTTGCATTGATCCTCTCCTCTTCGTTTTCCCAATGTTGGACCTATGGATCCTCCTCCAGCCTTGTCCAAAGTTTCGTTGCTTTATCGAACAATTAAGTTGTTGTGCTAACATGTTGCTTTGTCTCCTATAGTTGCGTTGTTTCTTCTTGCTTCCTTTTCTCCTTCACTTCTAGTGGAGTGGTTGGTGTGAGTTGTTCTCGGAGATTCTCGATCTCCTTCTGATACTGATCAATTGCCTGGGCAATATGGTCAATATTTTTTGTTGTTGGGAGTTCATTTCCTTGCACAGTGCTTGGAAGTTTCTCAAAAATTTCTCCCACTCTTCGTTCCAGTTCATTCCTGCATTCTTTCTTCTCCTGAGTTTCAGACTTGGCCTGCTCACAAACTTTTTCCAATGCTTCCCACTTTTTGGTTGCTTGTTGTAGCTCGACTAAGTTATTATGTGCATGAGATTGTACCTCATGGTCGACACTAACCTGCAGTTTGTGTAGTGCCCTTGATGGCATCCACGTCAAGACCATTTGGATGTGGTATAAGTCCTTCAATGGTGTATGCCCCATGATTTCATCCATATGCAACATGCTCGGATTGATGTAGAGAGTTGGGTTTGCGTGTGGCATTGAGTGGACCGGGTCTCGTTATTCTTCCTCCACTCTTTCTTTGGTATGTATTGTTTATGGCTTTGTGCCTCTGTTGTTGCTTGCTATATGGACTTCCCCTAGTTTCTTGAGGAACTGTCCCATTTCTGCCAGCTCTTTTTGCAGTTTATCCCTGTGATGTGTTGCATGATCAAAGTCTTCTACTAGGCAATCCTGTACCATTCTGGCGATCATGTCCCCATCATCCTCTATGATCGTATAGTCCAGTGATGCTTGTTGTGCCTTTGATTTCTTGCGCGCGCCTCTTGCCTGTGCAGTTGGTCTCTTATTTTCCCCTGGTTCTTGTGTGATGGGATTTGGGGCGGTTTATTTCTTCCCCTTTTGGGTCCCTATATGCTTTGACCCTTTGGCTACCTGATTTGGCTTGCTTTGGCCCATCCTTGGTTTCTTGGGCACTGGGATTTCTGAGAGCTATGTTTCCGACTACGCTGCCTCTCCTTTTGTTGTTATTTTTGATATTTCCTGGGTAATGGTTGGGATTCTCCATTCATTAGTCCATTCATTGATGACCATATCAATATCACTTTCTATGATGTAGTAGTGCATCTGTAGCCACTGTTTATCGGGATCCTACCTTGGTTGTATCCACATGGCTTGGTGTGTAGCTCGGAAGTTGGCGATGTATGCATATTGCATGAAATCCTCTGGTGTTATTCTCCATGATCAACTGATAGCTTCCTGTATGTCCCATAGGTATGCTTCGAATATGATTCCATTCTCCCTCTTGTTCCTGGCTTGTGACCCAGATCTTAGTAGTAGGTATCTAGCTCTCGCTGGTTGTGATCTGGTACAAAAAATTACATACCATGGTTCTTGCCATCCCATGAAGGCTATTAGGGTGATCAGCCATGAGTAATGGAACTCATTACCTAGGTCATGCACATCCTTGTAGTCCTCTTGAAATAAGTTCAGTAGATATGGCACCCATTTCATAGAGGTGCCCTCTGCGCACTGAGCTACAACTGCAATAACTCATGCTGGTACTTCGTCTTTGTGGCATTTTCTGAGCATTTTGCAAGCTAAGATCTTTGCACCCAATTGTGTGGCTGCGTTGTTGATTCATTTGATCATGATGCCTCTTGTTCCCCTGGTAGCGCCATATTTATTCTTCATTTCTTCTGCCAATGTTTTCTCCTTGGATTTATCATCCAGAATCAACGTGGGATCCATACCCCTAATTGGTAGTCTTGTTATATGCACAATAAGCTCAATAGTTATGGGGGTGGGTTTGTCCAGTCATATATCCCCTCCATGTGTGACTGCTAACAGTTGCTTGACGCATGTTGTCGCGTACTAGCCTCTGCCAAAATGTGATAGCTTCAACAACCCTAAGATTCATGTTCTCTCCAGCCCAGCTATTGTTGGGAAAAATACCCTACGGACTAGCAAACTAGTGTCAGACTTGCATGCAGATTTTGACCATAAAGAAATTACTTTTTAACCTACCACCCAAAACTTAAACCCCTCTTTCACAATACATGCATGGAAGAAACTACTAACCTTTTTACTGATGTTTGGTGTAGATCCTCCGTTGCGCTTTGCCCTCTTACTTACGCTGCTCCTTCCAAAGATAATCCTACGATCAAGACAAAACGCTACGCATGCATGCTACTTTTCTACTTGAGTGTTAGAAATTAAGAATAAATTAAACAAATCATAGATAACTCATGCATTGGGATGGGAAAAGTATTCTTTATTATTTTCAAAATGAATCAACTTACAATCAAAGTCGAGACCGANAAGGATAAAGGGTTGGGATAATGGATTCAGCAAATGGGCAGAGTTTCTTCGCTTATAATTTTCCTCCTCCAAATGGTACCCCTACCCCTTCTTTTATAGGCTAGAAGGAGCTAGGGTTTTGGACGAACTCTCAACCATGCATGGCCGGGAGTTTCAGTTAATTGACCCATAGCTTTTTGTCCCATCGGAAACTTTCCTTTTTTTGTGATTCTGAAGGTACACGCGGGCTGTAGTGGGCCTACTAGCATGTACTTTTTTGTACACGCAGGCTATAGTGAGCCAGCTAGCGTGTACTTTTAAAAATGGAGTTTTTAGAAGAGTTGTTCAGTAGTTTTTGGCAAAGAAGGGATATGAGTTGGCTTGATGCCAGGTAAGCATGTGTGGTGCAATTTAGGGTTATAACAGATGCCCCCTAATGTGTGAGGTCAGAAGAGCATCTGATGGCCGA
>SNQJ01S0008287.1:6272-32223 GCA_010110895.2 Picea sitchensis
TATATATATATATATATATAACTAATTATGATGCACACTTCTAGGTAATTCTTGTGCAGTTCCTCAAGTACACACAACACTATGAATGTGCTCACCATTCCATTGATGTGAAATCATGTGCACTTTCTTATATATGCACAAAACTATTAAATATGTGCACCCTTTCTTTGATAACAATTTCCCATGCACTACTCAGGTGTGTGCAGGACCAAAACTTGTTGCCATTGACTCACCAAGGTATATGTACAATTACATTTATGATTGGTACCAATGAATCACTAGCTTATATGTATAATTAAAAAGGGTCTGGATTATGGACATTACATTCCCCTCCTCATTATTTATGCATAGTCCTCAGTGTATCATATACACATGTACATACAAAATTTCAAAAACCTTCAAAAAGATGGGGATACTCTACATGTAGAGCATCTTTGTTCTCATAGGTTGCATCCTCAAGACTGTACAAGGTCCATTGGACCTTTACCAACTCCATGACTTGATTATGGAGCTATTTGATTTTTCGATCCAATATGCAAACCATTCGGACTTGAAAATCGCCTTCTAGCTCCATCTCAATCACATTCCAATCAATAATATGATTAGCATTAGGTACGTACTTTTAAAGCAATGACACATGAAACCAATTATGAATATAATACGATGCATATAATGAAATCATATATTCAACATGACCAATCCTCTCTAGGATTTCAAATGGCCCATAATAGCGCACTTCCAACTTAGAATGCCTCCCCAACTTTAGGGAATTGTGCCTAGATTTAAATTTAAATAACACGTGGTCTCCCACTTTAAATTCTCTGTGGTTTCTTCCTTTATCTATGCAAATTTTCTTCCTTTCCTAGGAAGCCTTTAAATTATTCCTTATATTTTCTATCTACTCTTCCATTTCCAAAAGTATATCTAGCCCAACTACTATGTGGTCTGTTGGTTTGTCCCAACTCACTCGCATGTCAGACTTTCGACCATAAAGTGATTCAAAAGGGATCATATTTAAATATGCTTGATAGCCATTGTTTTAATAAAACTGATGCAGGAGCATCGCTCCAAGACAACTATGCACCATCCATCCAACACATCAAAGTGTGCATTCAATGGAAAGAGAGAGACGCAACCCTCTCATTTTTAAAAATTTGAAAATTTCCTTAAATGGTTGTAAGGCTGAGATATAGATCCAATTCAGACTAGATAGCCATTCAATGTAATTGAATGTAAATTAATGAGATTTGGTGAGATGGAGGGAAGAGCTCGAGGAACCCCTCTTTGTAAAAAACATCTTCTTTGTATCTAGATTTAGTTCGGAGAGGAGAACAGAGGATAGGTTAGATAGGAGAGGAGAGCCAAGACTCTATTGCAGTCTGAGCTCGAACACATTGTAATCAGGCATTCTTGATTAATACAAATAGAGCAGTTTTTCATGCATGTTCTTGTTCATGTGTTTGTGAGTTCATGAATGAATGTCTCTATGTGTTGATGATATGCTGTGGATGTATGTGTTGCTTACATTTGCAGGTTATAGACAAGAGTCATTTTCTGTTGAGTTCTTTGATTTTCAGGTTTGGGTTCTTTATGGCTTCATGCAAGAGTGCATGAAAGAGTACTGCGGTCTCTGTAAGATAGTGCAAGGAGTGCACTTCTGAATTCTACAGAATTCAGACAAAGATGTGCTAGGAGGGTGCACCAGCTGAATTTGTTGACTCGAGGAGTAAGCCTCAAGGTTGTTGAACACCTTGAAGGATAAACTGTGCAGAGGAGAGCATAGGGAGGGAATACAGAGTCATTGAGGATTTTGGAGAACTCTGCCAGGTGGGCATTGAGTTGGTGCAAGTGTGCACAGAAGGAACTCTTTTGAGTTCTGAGATAAGAGAAGTGTCATAGAAAGACACTCATAGGGTTATTAAACACCCTGTAGGCTCAACAAAGCGTGCTTGAGAAGGAAGTTATAGAAGAGGGAACTTCCATACCTTCAAGGAGAGAAAGAGACATAGACACTTTGAGGTCAGAGCCACAGATAATCTCAGAGGAGATAGCACAATTGTGTGCAAGGACCCTGCAAGGAATCACAGAGGCCAAGAAAACCATTTGGAGGGTTTAGAGTTTGAGGAGCTCAGGAAGGACAACGTTCCTAAAATGCAAGCGAATTCATCAAAGTCAGATCGAGCTTGTAGAGGAAGAAAATGTCGAGGCCTTTGAAACTTTGAAAATCTCCCAAGCTAGGAAGAAAGTGTAAATCTCAAGAGGAGGAGCTATAGTTATTGGTGGATCAGTTGCGGAAGGTGAGATATGGACCATTGGATTAGTGTCCATACAGGAGGAGCGAACATAGGAGGTGATCAGATCTAAGCCATTAGATCTGGGAGTGAGGATCAAAATCCGTTGATCTCAAAGTAAGGGGGAACTCATTGTAAGTTTTCAACATTAGCGGATAGAGAAACATAAGAGGGAGAGTATTTCGACTCCTAGAGATGTGAAACTGTGAAATCGCACCAGCCATTGGATATGGAGCTCAGTCGCATGAGAGCTATCAGATCAAGGATACGTGCATGGGGTTTAGTCCCTAGGAGGTGCACATAAGATCAGATTGTGATCATCAGATCTCACGAAAAGGACTGATAGCCATTGGATCTGGAAAGAGGAGAACGAGGTTTAACCCTCATATAAGAAAAGGAGAGGACTCGAAAAAATTCTGAAAGCATCGTGACTATCCACAGGAGGACACATGGAAAGCCGTTGAGGTTTCGAGAAAAGGCCCAAAATATTTCAATCCATCGATCTAGTTAGATCATGGTCATCAGTTCCAGAAGGACCTGGGCCATTGATCTCTCAGCAGAGAGATTTTTTCATTTCATGGACTAGGGATTCAAAAGGGAAAGGAGGAATGCTTGCATTGCAATTCCCTGAATCATGAAAGCCAATAGTGCTTCGACGTTAAGCGTGTGGTCACAGAGTGGTGGTCATGTTGATGGAGGCTAATGGAGGATCCAGAGCTACTAAGCCCTTTTCAACATTTTGACAAAAGAAAGTTCAAGAGTGAAGGATTCGTGAGACAGGGAGTCCTGACTCGCGATATTGTGAAACCCTGAAAGCATTTGGAGGAATAGCCATTTTCAGCATATCAGCAATCGGGAGTTCAAGAGTGAAGGAGTCGTGAGACAGGGAATCCCGAATCGCGATATCGTGAAACCCCAAAAGCATTCGAAGGAATAGCACCAGGTCATAGGAACAGGTCACATGGAGAGGGTTTAAGGGAGGATCCAAGGAGCCATTAGAGCCTTTCAGAGTTTGACATTTCAGAAATTCTGAGGACAAGGAGCTGGGGAACTTTGTGTTGAAAACCTCGAAGTCACGAAATGCGAAAGGTGTCTATTTGGCTTGGCTCGAGGTCATGGCGATGTGGTCACCTGGAGGAGGTGAAGCTCGCACCTTGTTATTGTTCGCATAGGTGGGGTTTCCGAAGGGCCTATGGATCGTTTGGGTTCCAACAAGAACCCATTGAGTTGTTCCAACTTAGTACATTTGTGGATATTGATCCTGCATGGATCTCGGCCTGAGGGTTGGGGGTCTATGTCAAAGTGATATCAAAGCTGGATTTTGTTTGTATATTGCAGGCAGAGGGAGCCATAGGAAAAGGAAGATAGAGTGTTGAAGCCTTGTGATGATTCTTGGAAGGTGCACAACAATCAATAGACAGTTAGGAGGACCGTAGGAAAGGCTAGAAGCACTCATAGTTGTAGAGTGACAACAAAAAGTTTGCTAGGAGGGAAGATAGGAAGAGGAAAATGGTTACCGAAGGCCATGGATGCAGTGGAAAGAAAAACTACCAGTAGTAGAGAAAAGATGATATGGAGGAAGAGCTTGTTGAGATAAGGGAGAGAATGGAAGATCTTTCACTGCGGATGCAGCAGGATGAAAAGACACATTGGGTGTATGAATGGCCTCTGAGGAGGAAAGAAAAGTGGCCAGTCAAGAAATTGTTGGACAAAGGAAAACAAAGGCTATTGAAGTAATGGTTGAGGTATGTGGAAAGCCTCAGAGATGAAGAGGAGATGGTTCATGTGTGTGAACTACAGACTGGGAGAAATCTCAGTGACATTGAGAATGAGATGAGATCGCTGGAGGATCTCATAGACTGCCAAGTGGAAAACAAAAAATTCCCATACTTCCAAGTGGGAAAGGGAGAGAATATCAACTCAGAGGTGAGTTCATATCAGCAAGAGGAGCTGACAGAGAAGGAAGGTCAAAAAATTATTCTGATGATTGGGGGAATTCGAGTATTTCTGCCAAATAGTCCAGTAGAGAATAATACAAGCATTGCAGATGAGGGTATATTGCAATAAGAATCTGAGAAGGAGGCCATGGGGACAAATTATTTTAAGGTTAATTGTTTCTGGGATGCAGGTACGAAAAAGGAATGACAACCATCAGAGATTGTCATGATGAAGGAGAAGATATCAGAAGCTACCCAAGGAAAAGAAGAGGAGCACACAGTTAAGATGCTCACTCCATGGGAGAAGGAGTTAGAAATGGTGGAGGATTGGTTAAACTGTCTAGAGCCAGTATATGAATTCCATGAGAAGACATTCATGGATATTTTGAGAGAAGAGCATTCAGAGAAATTACTCAAAAATTTCATCTAGGGAGTTGAACACATGATAACTGTAGTGTCAAGGCATGTAATAGAAGATGAAGGAGAATTCCAGTATGAGGAGTAGTTGGAGGAAGCTAGAATTCAACCAACACAAGACAAAATGGAAGAATCAAGTCTATCAAAGTAGATGACTAAACAATATATTAGTCAAGAAGATAAGACTGCAGAGATGAATTTTGCAGCAGGGTGGCAAGTTGAGGCCACAGGGGAAGAAGATAGTCTAGGGGATCAAGATGATCTACCCATTTACAAGGAAGAAGTGTAGTGGAGCAAGATGCAAAAGGAAAGCCATCCATGGGAGCAGTTGGATGAGGATATTAAGGATATTAGAAGGCTGATGTCGAGGTCAACAACATAAACTGCCAGTGAGGAGAAGCTGAGCAGGAGGAGACCTGCCATAGCAGCAGGGAACATGCAGTAGTAGCAGTGAAGTGATGGAGAAGATGGACAACTCCAAAGAACTGTTTGGGATCCAGGTGGATTTAGACAACCATGCTGGGAAACTCATGAGTAGGATCTCATGAATTTTTCACAGCAGAGGAGTATGATGCAGTAGCATCGCTCCAAGATAGCTACGTGCCATCTAGCCAGGACATCAAAGTGTGCATTCAATGGAAGGAGAGAGACACAACCCTCTCCTTTTTCAAAATTTGAAAATTTCCTTAAATGGTTGTAAGGCTAAGATATATATCCGATTCGGACTAGACAACCATTCAATGTAATTGAATGTAAATTAATGAGAGTTGGTGAGATGGAGGGAAGAGATTGAGGAGCCCCTTTTTGTAAAAAATATCTTTTTTGTATCTAGATTTAGTTTGGGGAGTAGAAAAGAGGATAGGTTAGATAGGAGAGGAGAGACGAGACTCTATTGCAGTCTGAGATCGAACACATTGTAATCAAGCATTCTTGATTAATACAAACAAAGCATTTTTTCCTGCATGTTGTTTTTCATGTGTTTGTGAGTTCATGAATGAATGTCTCTATGTATTGATGATATGTTGTGGATGTATGTGTTGTTTACATTTGCAGGTTATAGACAGGAGTCGTTGTCTATTGATTTCTTTGATTTTCAGGTTTGGGTTCTTTGTGGCTTCATGCAAGAGTGAATGACATAGTACTGCGGTCTCTGTAAGCCAGTGCAAGGAGTGCACTTCAGAATTCTGTGGGATTCAAACAAAGACGTGCTAGGAGGGAAGACTAGTTGAAGTCATTGAATCAAGGAGGAAGCCTCAAGGTTGTTGAACACCTTGAAGGAGAAACTATGCAGAGGAGAGAACATAAAGGAAATATAGATTCACTAAGGATTCTGGAGAGCTCTATCAGGTGAGCATTGAGTTGGTGCAAGTGTGCATAGAAGGAACACTTTCGAGTTCTGAGATAAGAGAAGTGTCATAGAAAGACACTCACATGGTTACCGAACACCTTGTAGGCTCAACAAAGCATGCTTGAGAAGGAAGTTGCAGAAGAGGGCATTCCATCCCTTCAAGGAGAGAAAGAGACAAGGACACTTTGAGGTCAGAGCCATAGATAAGATCAAAGGAGATAGCAAAATTGCATGCAAGGACCCTGGAAGGAGTCGCAGAGGCCAAAAAAACCATTTGGAGGGTTCAAAGTTTGAGGAGCTCAAGAAGGACAACATTCTTAGAATGCAGACAAGTTCATCAAAGTTATATCAATCTCGTAGAGGAAGCAAAGGCCGAGGCCTTTGAAACTTTGAAAATCTTCCAAGCTAGGAAGAAATTGTAAAGCTGAAGAGGAGGAGCTACAGTTTTTTGTGGATCAGCTGTGGAAGGCGAGATATGGACCATTGGATTAGTGTCCATACAGGAGGAGCGCACATAGGAGGTGATCATATCAAAGCCATCAGATCTCTGAGCGAGGATCAAAATCCATTGATCTCGAAGTAAGGAGGCACGCATTTTAATTTTTTGGAATTTCGTAGATTGGGAAACATAAGAGGGAGAGTCTTTTGATTCCCAGAGACGTGAAACTGTGAAATTGCGCCAGCTGTTGGATCTAGAGCACAGTGGCATGAGAGTTGTTGGATCAAGGATATGTGCATGGGGTTTAGTCCCTAGGAGGTTCATATAAGATCATATCGTGATCATCAGATCTCATGAAAACGACCAATATCCATTGAATCCGGAAAGAGGAGAACTAGGTTTAACCCTCGTAGAAAAAAAGGAGAGGACTCGATAAAATCCTGTAAGCATTGTGACCGTCCATAGGAGGACACATGGCAAGCAGTTGAGGTTTTAGGAAAAGGCCCGAAATATTTTGAGCCATCGATCTAGTTAGATCATGGTCATCGGTTCCAGAAGGACCTAGGTCGTTGATCTCTCAGAAGAGAGATTTCAACATTTCATGGACCGGGGATTCGGAAGGGAAAGGAGGAAAGCTTGCATCATGATTCCCCGAATCACGAAGTCTGTTAGTGCTTCGACGTTAAGCATGTGGTCACAGACTAGTGGTCACATGGACAGAGGCTAAGGGAGGAGCCAGAGCCATTAAGCCCTTTTTGGCATTTCGGAAATTGGGAGTTCAAGAGTGAAGGAGTCATGAGACAGGGAGTCCCGACTCATGATATCGCGAAACCCCGAAAGCATTCGGAGGAATATCCCTTTTCGACATTTAAGAAACTGGGAGTTCAAGAGTGAAGGAGTCATGAGACAGGGAGTCCCGACTTGTGATATCGTGAAACCCCGAAAGAATTTGGAGGTATAGCACCAGTTCATAGGACCAAGTCACATGGAGAAGGTTTAAGGGAGGACCCAAGGATCCATTAGACCCTTTCAGGGTTTGACATTTTTGAAATTCTGAGGACAAGGAGCGAGGGAACTTTGCATTGAAAACCCAAAAGTCATGAAATATGAAAGGTTCCTATTTGGCTTGGCTCGAGGTCATAGTGACGTGGTCACTTGTAGGAGGTGAAGCTCACACCTTGTGCTTGTTCGCATAGGTGGGGTTTTTGAAGAACCTGTGGATCGTTTGGGTTCCAGCGAGAACCCACTGATTTGTTCCAGCTTAGTACAGTTGTGGAGATCGATCTTGCGTAGATATTAGACTTAGGGTTGGGGGTCTATGTCAAAAACTCTACCAAGTGAAGGTAGCCTTCTCATTTTTATGGTGTATCTATCACATACATACTAATCATATCTTCAATCACTTGATTTACCCTCTATGTTTGTCCATATCGCTTAGGGTGATAAGTTTTGCTAAAGTTCGAATTTATTTCAATCCTTTGAATATCCCTTTCCAAAATTTTGGTGAACTTTGAATCTCTATCAGACACAATTGTCTTAGCCACACCATGTAGCCTAGAAATTTCTTGCATGTAAATTTCAGAAATGGTTGTTGCCTTGTGCAGTAACTTCACTAGAATAAAATGGGAATATTTAGTAAGCTTGTCCACCACTACCATACAAGAATCAAGTTTCTTAGTAGTCCTAGGTATCTTAGATATGAAATACATGGTCACAACTTCCCAATTCAACTTAGGAATGGAAAAGGTTGTAGAAAAATAGATGGATTTCTATGCTCAGCCTTGACCTTTTTGGCATTCAATACATCTAGCAATAAAATAAACAATTTCCTTTTTCATTCTTGGCCAATATTAATTCTTCTTAACTACAACAATTGTCTTCTAGTAAATTGGATGTCCCACATAAGGAAACTTGTGCATATTTGACAATATCAAGATTTTTCAATTCATGATCATTTGGCACATAGACTTTGTGCCTATACACGAGGATCCCATCCTCTTTTAGCTCATAATATTCAAATTTATTTTGTGACATACCTTGTTGTAAGTTCTGCTTTATGTCCACATAGTGATAATTGGATTTGGCAACCTCTAAAAGTTTTTCACTCAATTCAAATGTGTACATGTTAATGGTTGTATCATGCATCTCATGCACTCTTGTGTTGAGTGTGTCATGCACATTATTCTCTTTTCATCTAATATTCTTTATGTCAAAGTCATACTTACTGAGGAATTCTAACCGCCTTCTTTGTCTAGACTTTAACCTTGGTTGTCCAAACAGATACTTCATACAACTATGGTGTGTCCTCAACTCAAATATTTTACCCATAAGATAGTGTCGTCAAATCTTCAAGGCATGCACTATGTATTCAAATTCTAATTCATGAGTAGCATAGATCCATTCATTCTCCACCAAGCCATTATTTGCATTCATCCATGCACACAACAAAGTCTGCATCTAAATCAACAATTCTCAAAATTGGCACACTTTTTAACAAACCTTTTTAAGTGTTGAAAAGTCCTTACACAATATAGATTACATTCAAATCACACACCTTTATTTTTCAAGGATGTAATTAGATGCACAATCTTTGAAAATACTTCAATAAACCTTTTGTAATAACCTACAAGTCGCATAAAGGACCTTACCTCTGTGACATTTCTTGGTGTTGGCTAGTCCTCAATGGATTTTATCTTTCTTGTATCCACAACTATTCTTTCCTTGGAAATGATATGACCCCAAGAATGAATCTGTCACTCAGTGGAAAGACATTTTCCTCAATTCAGAGGGATGTTGAATATAAGGGATATCACAAAAAAAAAATTCATCAACTATATATATATATATATAAATTAATTGAAAGTGAAAATTTTATTAGTATGTTTATAGGTGTTTTTTACATCTATGTACAAGGGATATGTGTAATTCAGTGTGGGAATAAATAAAATATCCATCCTAATATAAGGGGGTTAGGGGGTTAGGGTAGGACACTAGAATTCCCTCCCCATATAAAATAGAATTATCCTCAAGGTTCAAGATGAGGGAATTGTTGAAGGATCTATTTTTTATCACATGTGGCATCCTCCCAATGTGTATTGTTGGCACAAGGGTAGACCCAGAGTTCAACGCTTCAACAATGCACAAACAAAACCCTAACTACCAGCCCTTTCAGCAACACCTGTGAAGCACATGAAGTCTCACCCGAGGTAGTGGCAGGGGGGGTTGAAGGAATCAAGTGTATGAAACCTATATGGTACATAGATGTGTGATATCAATGCTTTAATAGAGCACTTAGTAGTTAACATTCATTAGTCCTTAAATATTTATTCACATCACAGGTAAAACCCTAATTATAGAACAAGGCAGTAATCAACAAGATCTAAGAATATATGACCATTTAGCACATAGCACCAACATATATAGCATTCATCCAAGTTATTAAGCACTAAGCTACCATATTAAATGCATCTAACATGCATAAATATTCATCACTAAGCATAAATCACATTAATGACACAAAGCAATCACAACACAGGATATACGTGGTTCAACCCCAACGTGGGGCTACGTCCACCAAATCTTCATCTTCTTTATTATCTTCTTTCAATCCTATTACATACAGAGAGCCACAAAACCAAATCCGCATAGGACAAGAGATCTACACATACCTCGCCAGATGTTCCTTCCTGATTTTGGTCACAACAAAAATCCTTCTTACACAGTCTGCAAACCATCTTGTTACAATCACTTGCACTTAGCTCTGCAAGTCTTAGCACATAGTATGCACAAAGACTCTAGCTCCATACTAAGTTGATTCTACTAGGTATCTCTACTTTATCTTCTTACATCACCTAGACATCTATTTATACATCACAATGGGTCCTAAACATGGGTAAACCCATGGGGTGACGTCCCATACCCATTACATAAACCCTAAACCCAAAAATGTCACAAAAGGGGGTGATATCATGTGATCTATGCTTCACCTCATGCTTTGTCTTCGACCAACCTATCAAAGTCCCAAAAATGGTCAAAAATGACCAAGGTTCTCCAAAACTTGGTCGAGCGCCAACATGCCCCCAACACTCACCTGTAACTCATCCCAACTCAATTGGATCTGGAAAACTCTACTTCAAAGGCCTCGAGCTTGGCTTGAACTTATTTAACCTGCTACATCACCAGAGCCTCCTGCTCGGTGAAATCCTAAATAAATTTATCGGTCACTGGGCCTTCCAATATTTTTTCCACCGTGGTGACTACTTGTTCTAGTTGTGCACCTTATCCTTAAATCTCCTAAAAAAGTGTGTAGGCTTCATCCTGCACTAGCTGTAGCCTCTGAGTCACTTCCATGAATTTACTCTGGATGGCATGGACCTATTTTTGAATGGTGTGCTACTCCTAGGACCTATTCATCCTCTCGACTATTGATAGCAGCTTCAGTTGTGCTTGTACTATCACTGCTTATTGCTTTGCCTCCTGGAGTTTTGACTCCAATGTCCTTAGTTCTGGGTCTTTTGCAAGGCACTCATAGGTCTATGCAATTTGAATTCTTAATTGCTTTCATTCTAAGTCCAATGCCTTGATTCTTTCTACTTCCCTCTGAGTGGTTTTTTCCCTCTGATCTCGCACTTCCTTCAGAATTCTTGGAACAACTTGTAGTTCCAATTATGCCAGTATTTATTGAAGCTATTGAATGGATTCAATGAGATTCTCCACTTGAGTCTCCATTGTTTCTTCTTATATTTATGTGAGGCACGACACATAGCAAAGTTCTCTGGTGACTTCCTCCTTGACTCCCATCTACTCTGTGAGAAACTATTCTTTTTCCTTCTAGATTTTCTCTTTATCCTCTGCAAACTTCACCTGGAGGTCATCTTTTTCTTTCTGCGCAATCTGGTGTTGCTCTAGGGATTCTTATTTTTCTTTCTTTAATGCCTCTGTGGCCTTATCCTTTTCCTTTTTGAACCGACGAAGGTGATCCTCGGTCGAGTCTGCTAATATGCATAGTTGGGAAGGCTCATCTCCTACTTCTATGTCCCCTGCTGACAAAAACACAGTAGACACTGCATGGCTCAAATAAAGAGTCTATTTTACCCCTTTGTTCTCCACCTCGATCCTGTCAAACATTGTCTTCTATTTTGATTCACTTCACTACAAAATGTCCTCTGAGATATCTGATACAATGATGATGATGAGGTCAATATCATCTACCGTGAGCATGGTTTGAAATGGAGGTTTATTGGCCTTTGAATTCTTTCGCGATGAAGGTTTCTGTGGGGAAACATTTATTTTCTAGTATGTCTGAACCTTAGTGATGGGATACTTAGGTGGTATCACTTCGACATGTTCCTGTTTGTTTTCTTCCCCTTCGTCCTCTTCTTTTTCTACTTCGTCACCTCCTCCTCCTTTAGGTGAATATGGTGTAATTTTCATTGATGCATTGCTTAATTCTTGTACCTCTTCCTTATTTTTCTTCCTACTGTTGATGGGTGCTTCATATTCTTCATGAGTGACTACAAGAATTTTGATGAGGTCAGAGTCGGAGAGCTCTACCTAGTCAACTGGTACAAGGAACTCTGTAGGCCATTCCTTGGTTATTTCTTCCATGTCCTCCTCTGTGAGTTTGTAATAGAACTGGATCTCTTCTTTGTGTTCATCTCCTCATGCAGTGATAAATATGAAGTGCCTATCTGCGTGGAAATTTGCAAGTGGCCTGAACCTATGAAGAGTGTTCGGCATCATGCAAGGGAAGGATTCAATGGCCCTCTTCAATTGTAGATAATAGGTGTGGAATACCACATTTGAATACCATTTCTTCGCCATGTCACTCGAATAGCATAGCATAGTGAACTTCGCAGCTAGTGGTTTGGATGGATCAATTTCAGGGAAGGTCACTCCTTCCGGTATCTCCCAAGAAATCAAGGAAATGAGAATCAACAACCAACTAAAATGGAAATCATAGCCCTGATCCTGAGCTTTGTGAAAATATTTCTATAACTGGTTGATGAGGTAGCCACCCAGTTCGCTCACCCAGTTCATTTTCATCCCTTCGATGCATTTTTCTATGAGTTTGACGACAAACCCCATGACCTGCATTGGTTTGTTCTTCCTGAAAATCTTACCAGCAATCAACTAGCAAGTTAGGTGCATTGCACCATTTTGGATGGAGGCTACATTGTATCCCCACTTCCCTTTCTCCACATTGTCAAAGGTTTCTTTTATACGCTGCTCTAGGGCATGATCTACAACCTTCCCTGAGTAAAAATTATGGGGATCTAGTCCTTGCATGCTTAATCCAGTGATCTGATGGATCATCATGAGATATATTGTGATGCGTCGATCCAACCACATGTAACCACCATGGTAGAATCATAGGAGGATTCTAACGCACTCGTTAACCTCCTGATGTCTATTGAAGTTTGAGATCTTCATCACATTAAGAATGGTGGACCTTGCAATGTCCATAGTCCATGGCTGGGGGATTATCTTCGAATTCTTCCCCATTTCCCTTGTCTAGTACTTATGTGGTGAAAGCATGCCATAATTCTTGCGGTCTCCTATGTTGAAGTGACTTATCTTCAATGCCATAATCTATCCTAACTACAGTCCAATTATGTGTATCCCCTTCGAGAGGTACGGAGTAATCAGTGTATAGTCGAAGTCCCTCGGGATGCTATCACAACTAACCGTGCCAGCCAGAGGTGTGATATAGTTAGGCAGGATTGATGGGATGAGATTCGCATTTTCAAAGTCATCACAATGCTTGCTTCGCTTCTCTGTCACAGTTCACGAGGGCCTAGATCGATGTGCAGTCGCCTAGATCGATGTGCAGTCAACGGGGATTCTTGCACTCCTCTTTTCGACGATCCCTGTACTCCTGCAGACAAGACCTTCTTAGCCATGAGGTCTATGAGGATTTATTTGATGATTTTTTCTAGTACGCTAAGGTCTCCCAACATACATGCTTGAGAACAAATATCTCGAGTCAGTGAACAAACAATCAAGGTAGAAAAATGGATGGTAAGGTTACAATAATCACTGCGCAAAAGCGATTAGTTCTTTGTGGGCTCGGATAATCACAATTTGTGAAAGTGTCCTTAGTGCAATGCTCGACGGGATAAATATACAATGTCATAACATACTCTTCCAATAGGTATGAATGCCTCTAGCAATAAAATTTCATCCATTATGGCACGGTCCCAATGTTCCAATGGTAAATGTTTTGGTAATAATTGTGTTTATAGCCATTCCAGAGCATTGTTCTAATGGTCAGGACGCCTCCAACGGTCATATTTCTTCAACATGGGAATGTGCCAATCAGTGTTGTTTTGCTATTTTGGCAAGGTTCAAGTTCTACAAGTATGCCTTCTGTGAAGTCCTCTCTGGAACCTCCTACAATTTTTCTAGATTTTCTTTTTTCTCACTGACCTTTCTATCTTTCGTTCCTATGATCTGTGTCTCTGGATTCCTCTTTCCATTCTTGTTCTTATCCTTTCTTATCATAGTAACTTCGCACTCTTGCAGATCTTTCACAAGGTTCAAGGATAGTACTTCTTCTCTTACTGCTTCTGGAGTAGATGCTCTACCCTCCTGCATGGATAGGTTATTTAATCCTTCTTGTGTTCTTTCAACTTCAACAGCTAATTCTTTGGTCCTCAGTTTCTTCGACTTGTCCTCTTGTTCTTTTATCAAGCATGCTATTCTATTAGCCATGAAATCCTTTAATTCTTTCTTTTTATGTTCTATAGCTTCCTCTTCTTCTCTCCTTCATATCTGATCTCTCTCAATCCAAGTCCTTCCTAGCAAAAGTGCAAAGGGAGCGTTGTTCCAAGCAAACTTAATGACCTCAAATTCTTCTTCTGTCAATGTTCCATGAGAAAACATAGGTACATGGGAAAGTCTTCCACATAGGGTTATCAACTTTCCTTTAAACAATCACATTCCTCCTAATGAAGGAATCATAGCAGGCTTTCCTAAGATTTCCCAAGTACTTTCTGTCATAATTTTCACCTTTGTTTTTGCATCCAATACACAATCTATGTCGAAGTTTCCAATTCTTGTTTCTATGCACTCTTTCTCTTTTAAAATCTCTAATAAATTGATGTCTATGTGATCATTCAATGTTTCTTTCATCTACAATAATATAGCCTCTGATTCTTTCTGGTTCTTTAGCATATTACTAGTCTTTTGACCTTCCTCATGGTCTTCTTGTCTCATGTTCATATTCTCAACTTTAGCAATCATTCTAAGGAAATCTAAGACTTCATGTCCAATAGATTTACAACAAAGGAAAATAGGACTTCTACCAATGCATTCCTTAGCAAGATGTCCCAGTCTTTTGCAATTATAACATAATTTCAATCCTCTCTTTCTCTTAAACGATCCCCAACCTTTCTTGTACTACGCACTGGGATCATAGTGATAGACCTGCAAAAAATTCTTTCTAGGATCCTGCATCCACTTCTTAGTCCAAATATTCTTTCTATGCATAGGGATAACATATATTTCACTATTTTTATCAGATCTATTCATATCATATCTTATTTCTTCAAGTTGTACCCTAGTTTTTCAGACTAGTATCAAATATACCTAGATCCATTCTTTCGAAACAAAAATTTCCACATATCTTACCTTTATCAGAGCACAAAGCTTTAAGATATTATCTCTTTTCTTGAAATAAAAATTCTCTTCTTAGCATAGAGATTCACAAGTCAAGTGGAGTACTGTGCACTACAAAAATAGATCTATGCATAGAGCTTTCTCTTTTCTTTAGTTCCTAGTAATCATAGTTTCAGGTCTCCACAATGGAACCATTTGTTGGCACAGGGGTAGACCTAGGTTTCAATGCTTCAACAATGCACCAACAAAACCCTAAATACCAACCCTTTCGACAACACCTGTGAAGCAGATGAAGTCTCACCCAAGGTAGAGGAAGGGGGGGTTGCAGGACTCAAGTGTCTACAACCTATATGGGACACAGAACTTTGATCTCAATGCTTTAATAGAGAACTTAGCAGTTAACATTCATTATTCCTTAACCCTTTATTCACATCAAAGGTAAAAACCTAATTACATAACAACACAATATTCAACAAGATCTAATCATATCTGACCATTTATCACATAACAACAACAAATCTAGGATTCATCCAAGTTATTAAGAACTAAGCTACTATATCAGATGCATCTAACATACAAAAATATTCATCACTAATCATAAATCACATTAATGACACAAAAAAATCACAACATAGGATATACGTGGTTCACCCCCAGTGTGGGGCTACATCCACCAATTCTTCATCTTCTTTACTATCTTCTTTCAATCCTCTTACATTAACAGAGCCACAAAACCAACTCCACATAGGACAAGATATCTATGCGTACCTCGTTAGATCCTCCTTCCTGAGTTAGGTCACAATGCAAATCCTTCTTATACAGTCTGCACACCAGCTTCTTACAATTAGTCGCACTTAGCTCTACAAGTCTTAATACATAGTCTGCACAAAGCCTCTAGCTCTGCACTAAGTCGATTCTAATAGGTCTCTCTATTGTGTATTATTACATCACCTATATATCTATTTATACATTACAAATGGGCCTAAACATGGGTAAACCCATGGGCCGACATCCCATACTTGTTACATAAACCCTAAACCCAAAAAGCTCACAAAAAGGGGTGAGATCCCGCGATCTCCACTTTGTCTGGCGCTTTGTCTTCAACCAGCCTGTCGAAGTCCTAAAAATGGTCAAACATGACCAAGGTTCTCCAAAAATTGGTCAAGGAACATGTATCCTTCCACTATATAAATAACTCTTGTATAGTGCACTAGTGGAGATGTCACCCTTTTTTTTCACTACAACCTATAGCTAAAACAAAATGAAACCTTCTCCATCCATTTCAAAAAGGAAATTTTGAATATAGGAGTTAGCATTAGCCACTTTCTTTAATCATGAAACAAGAAAGACTGTACGAGTTTTAGAGTGACTAGGAAGTTCCAATTTGTAACCCATTTCCCCAATATGTTCGAGGACCATATAGGATACATCAAACTTGGGATAAACGTACTAGTGGGGCTTGTATTTAAGTGAGTTCATATTATAAGGTTTTATATGGATGAAAACATAATTTGTTTCATGAAAGTGGATTTCCTAATGATGCTCCTCAACTTTCTACTTCATCATGTTTTTATCCATGGCCAGATGATCCTTGAGAGAGNCTCTATTGTGTATTATTACATCACCTATATATCTATTTATACATTACAAATGGGCCTAAACATGGGTAAACCCATGGGCCGACATCCCATACTTGTTACATAAACCCTAAACCCAAAAAGCTCACAAAAAGGGGTGAGATCCCGCGATCTCCACTTTGTCTGGCGCTTTGTCTTCAACCAGCCTGTCGAAGTCCTAAAAATGGTCAAACATGACCAAGGTTCTCCAAAAATTGGTCAAGGAACATGTATCCTTCCACTATATAAATAACTCTTGTATAGTGCACTAGTGGAGATGTCACCCTTTTTTTTCACTACAACCTATAGCTAAAACAAAATGAAACCTTCTCCATCCATTTCAAAAAGGAAATTTTGAATATAGGAGTTAGCATTAGCCACTTTCTTTAATCATGAAACAAGAAAGACTGTACGAGTTTTAGAGTGACTAGGAAGTTCCAATTTGTAACCCATTTCCCCAATATGTTCGAGGACCATATAGGATACATCAAACTTGGGATAAACGTACTAGTGGGGCTTGTATTTAAGTGAGTTCATATTATAAGGTTTTATATGGATGAAAACATAATTTGTTTCATGAAAGTGGATTTCCTAATGATGCTCCTCAACTTTCTACTTCATCATGTTTTTATCCATGGCCAGATGATCCTTGAGAGAGCATGTAACACACCCAGAATTACATTTAAGCAATGTTACTCATGAATTTTACTATGTCCGTATTGAATTTTCAAATTTGTTCTATCCTGAATCATATTTTTGATAATTTACCCACTCTGATACCAATAATAATATGATCTACATATGGGAATATTATGCATGCCAAACAAAAACATGTAATAACATGTATACTAACATAGGAACATATAATTATACATGCATAAAATTTATAAAATTTTAACATCAACAAGTAAATTCATAAATACACATTATGCATAGCAAAGAAAACACATATAAACATCCAACACTTATGTTTAGTAAAATCATTAACTAATTGGAGACCTGATATGTTCTACGCAACCATAAACATTGTTTTTCTAGTTCTGTCAACAGATGGTCACCCTCGTGATAGGGCTATAACTCAACAAGGGAGAAGTCACTCTCACTAGACCAAATAAGGTCTCACATTCAACACAATCAATGTATAGGAAAAGGTACCAAAATACCTCAAGAATTACGACCTAAAACCTCTCATTACCCATTAACATGAACAACCCAAAGAAGTGTACCCTCTTTTTTTCTATATAGTCCATCAAGTTGTCCCACTTCTCTTCGATGGATCTAGTACAAGATGACCAGAAAGTATCATATATTTGTGGCTCTAGAAACACTATATGCTATAATGTAGTCTTCTATCACCCTCCAAGTATCACACCCAAGGAAACCTATCACAAACAAATTTCCCTATAGGGACTCATACTTTTCCCAAACAACGCAAGGAGAATTTTCCCCCCAAATCCATTGAGGATTATCATGGTTAATAAGGAAACATGGTTATAATGACTCCCTATATATAACATCCCCAACCTCCTAGGATGGTCCACATGACACAATCTCAACTTTTGTAGCTCTGAACCAACAATATTGTAATATCACCCAACATACTATTGAATAATGCTACTCTGGAAATCCAATGTGCAAATTCTATACTAAACACTAGTCAGTGAGATATCACTTGAATTAATGCATTCAACCTCAAACTGAGTCATGCCACAGTAACTTTCTCCTTTTAACACATCTTTAAGAAGCACAACTAATTCAAAACAATTGCACATGATTATATTGATCACACAATGCTACTGTGCGGGAAACTATCCATGCATACCACATCAGTTTTGATTTCCTTGTGCACGGGGTTTATTTCCGTGTATGAGCACAAGCTAATTTTTTGCACACACGACCATTCAAACTTTACCTGGGAGACTCAAGACCAACATCGAAGGACAACTTAATAGGAAAAAAAATCAATAACTTTCATACTTATGAAAGACTAAAATAATGACTATCAACACCAAACTTACATGTGCAAGAAACATTAAACAGAATAACAAGAATTATCCCATGTCAAACATAGATAAATAATCACATAGTAAATGAGACAAACACATAAAGAACACTTATCTTTTATGAAAGTTACCAACTGCACACAAAACACATATGTTCCTCCTAGAGATAGACTTTGTTTCTCATAAAATTTCAGCAACATGTCACCCCCAAGATGTGGCTTAACTCCACTAGGTGAAGAAGACCCTCACCACCTCCTAGGGCCCACGTGACCACTCAGTCTAATTATCATTGAATTTGGGAGCTGAATAAACTCGCAGGATCTATCTAAGCCCTCAAGTCTACAACACAAGTCTTAATTTATCCTTCCTAAATGTGAAAATATTCTTCCCAGGGGTCTTCGAGAAATAACAAAGAATTCTCGGGAATCGTGGGCCAAAACCATGGGAAAATCCTCAAGTCTCTACAAAATTTGGGACTTTGGGGATATCAATATTTGAGAGTCTCAACAGAATGGGACTCCAATCCTTCCAAACACCTAAATTATGGAGCATCGAACCACAGCATGGATCAACGAATCATAGTGCCCGCTCAGATCTACAACAAAAATCAATTTCTGAAATCAAGGCTTCGACAAATATTACCACTCCAACACACAATTCTCCTGGAGTGTTGAACTCTAGAGTAAATCCAATGACTCTTATTCTCCCACCAGATTGATGATTGATGGTCCACTTCATGCCTTTGGGATTTGGGCTCTTCATGAAGCCTCTTCACATTTCTCTCGGAGTGTCGATGTAATGAATACACACCCCAGGAAATAAAAAACTCTCATCCTTCCATTGAAAAATGGCCATGGTTTACTCTGGGATTACAGGCTTCGAGTGTCCCAGGTGTCCAACTCTTGAAAATCTCTAGAGCATCAGGCTTGTGAACTCGCGAAGGACTTGGATCAATGAATACCATGCTCCGATAGTTGTATGGTACATATTTGTTTCATACTTCAGGGGTCTAGGTGGATATGTTGTGTGGACTCCTCTGCCTCCCGAACGACGAAAATTCAAAGTGTTTCTCCTCCCTCCATGTGTCCTCCTCTAGATCAATGGATGGGATGAATTTCAACCTTCGATCATTCTCGACCCCAACTTCTTCTGCCCAAATTTCCTCCGCAGTGATGGATCTGGTGACACATGTACATCAAGAGAAATGGTGGATATGATCTCCACTGTTTGTAGATTTGGGATCCTTGAGAACTCATGCCACAACACGTCTTGTCTCCCGGAGTGTCTAGCTTTTGAACTCTAGGATCTGACAACACCTGTCCTCCTACTTCAATGACTGGGATGTGCTTCTAGACTTCAGAGCTTCGAGTCTTCTCGACTCTATGCACCCTATGCAATTTTTTTCCTAGAGAACTGAGGTTCCATACCTTCTTTGATCTACAAAGGCCTATCCTGATTGATGGAAGGTCCAAATATTCTTTTCTCTTTGGAGCTTCGGAGGATTCTCCCCACTGCACTATATAAAATTCTACTTTCAGATTACCAGTTCTTGAAACTCATGGATTTGCTAACACGTGTTCCTTTCTATTAAAAACCCAGATGTACTTAGAGCTCTGGGACTTGGACATTTCCCTCTCCTTTTCACTCCAAAAATCCCAAATATGATAAGTCCAAAGGACTTCCATTGTTATCCCCATGCAACTCCACTAGATCTGATGACTGTCAACACTTTTGTGACTTTACGAATGGAGCTTGTTCACTGATCTCAGTCCTCACTAGCTCCTCCTCCATGTTCTACATGCATCTTCTTCCAAACATCTAAATTCTTGACGACTCAACAAGTTATTCCCTGTGTTACTTCTCTAGATCTAACAAACCTAGATGATTTCATCTCCTCCCGAGCTAATATTTTTTGTTTTCCCTCCTAATCTTTTCTACTCAAGGTGATTCAAACCTTTGACACCTCCTATGAACACTTAAAAATTGTTTGGACTTAAAAAAACTTCTAACTCTCCTCCTCTCAACACTTGTGATCACTATTTCTTTTGAGCTAGGAGATGATTTAAAAATCAAAGGGACTCAACCTTTGGATATTTCTCTCCTGCAGGGTTGTCTTCTTAGCCTATGTTTGCGCTCTAAAAACACTACTCCTCCTAAGCTTTGAAATTTGAATTAATTCCTCTTTATGCTCACTTTTCTCTTCCCTCATAGTCTAGGACTTAGATTTTTTGTCATCTATGCACATCCTACAGATCTCCTATGCACATTCACACTATTTCCCTTGAGCTTGAAAACACCCAGACTTCAAAGGGGTCTCCTCCCTTTGAATCTTTATCAATTTCCTACTCCCTCCTGGCACCTTGCACCAATCATCCTGAGATTCAATATTAAACCACTTTATCTATGGCACACTCCTTACGCTTGCCTGAAACTTCCAAATATTTCAAACTTGAAGATTTTCAAAAAATGTTCCTGCACACTCCTTGCACTTTCTCAATGCACTCCTTCCAGAGATTCTTCCCTCAGAGTGCTGAGTAAATATGGTGTGCCTTCTCATTTTCACTACTCCTTCTGAGATTTAAAATGGGTTTGGTGTGCACATATCGCATGCTCCTCATAGAAATCTAGACAGAGTTCTCGCACACTCCTTGCGATAATATTTTAGAGTTATATAACAACTATAAGGTGCACTCCTTGCACAACCGTGAGAGCCCAAAACCCATGAGAAACTATAGATAGAGAAATATTCCTACTCCTACAAATTGAAACACACTTTCACATCTACAATTCATAAACACAGTAAAAACAGATTCAAAAATTAAACATTCATCACACAGATAAATACATAGAAACCTCATATGTAGGAAAAATTGTTTTTGTATTATATCTTAATGTCTATATAATGGTTACAAAGCTCATACTGCAACAGAGTGTCAAGACTTCTCCTCCCCTCTCTTGATCTCTCTCTACAACTCTCTCCACAACTGACTAAAGAGGGGATCCTCAAGCCTTCCCTTCAACTACCTACTCACATTGAATTGCATTCAATGACAATCAATGGACATCTACTCCGAACCATTCCTAAACCTATCAAACCGTCTACCATTTAAGGAGAATACACATGCAACCTATACAAAGTCACATGGATTGACTTTACTTAAGACTTATAACATTTTATTCCAGTTAATCACATTAAATTGTTTAAATTGGGTTCAAAATGAGAGGGTTGGTACCTCTCTTCCCTTGGAATTCATTGCTCCCAAATGCACTGATGCCCTGGCTTGTTGGTGCTTGATGAGGTGGAGTGATGATCCTGCATCACTAGGGAAAAGGGGTTCCTAGTGACATGATGAGGCTTGATGCTCAACAAAATTTCCTAGTCCAAGGTGCCACTGTTGAAACTAGCATATAATATTTCATTCTCCATGCATCTTTCACACCCAATGAAGTGTGCCCCTTCTCTTCTAAATAGTCCCTTGGTTGTTGCACTTCCCTTCCATGGTTCCAACAACATGCTATACATGAATTCTCTGAGCCATGCATCTAATGCCCAATGCACCAGGGAAAAATTCCCATCAAAACTCTCACCTGGAGAGTATGCTCATGGGCATGACAAACTACCTCTTCAATAGAAAATCTCTCATCCAAAGAGACTGCTCACGGGCCTGATAACTTGTCTCTAAGACAACTTCACTCTCGTTATAGAACATAAAACCCCTTACACTATATTCTCTACAAATAAGGTAATAGTCATATTTTCCATACCCTTCGACCCCTTGTCCCTACAAGAAAATGAATAACCATCCCCTAAAATACAATAAGGCCAACAATATATATTGCATTCATTGAACTCAACACTTGTCACCTTCAAAAGTAGATTTACCCACTTGTTGAATTGTTCCCTTCCCTCGAGAACTTAGGATAAAATAAATATCCATGACATACACTTTTCTAAAAATATTAATAAAATATTCCGTAAGACTTAGTCTCCCCTTTCTCCCTTTTTCTGGAGGAGTTAGCCCCCCATCTCTTTTCATCTAATCTGTCTACGTGAAATGATGTTATATTATTAATAAATTTAAGTATGATTATATTTACATGGATAGGTGCACATGCCCATTTGTATCCTGACTCACTAGCCTCATAACCACATAGGATCTCCAACCCCAACACACACACACACATAACTCAATCTAATGTGTAGTTCTAGGTAATTCCTACACACTTCCTCAATTATGTGCAACACTATGAATGTGTGCACCCTTCCATTGATGCATAATATCACACACTTACTTAGGTATGCATAACACTATTAAATGTGCACACCCTTTCTTTGCTAACAATTCCTCGTGCACTACACAAGTGCGTGGAGGACCAAAAATTGGTGCAAATGACTCACTAGCCTATATGTACATTTACATTTACAATTTGTACAAACAAATTACCAACCTATATGTATAATTACAAAGGCTATCAATTAAGGACATTACATTCCCATCCCCCTTATTTATGCACAATCCTTAGTGTATCATATACACATGTACATACAAAATTTCGAAAACCTTCGAAAAGATGTGAATAGTCTACCTTCGTAACATCTTCATGCTCCCAGGTTGCATCCTTAGGACCGTACAAGTTCCATTGGACCTTTACCAGCTCCATGACTCAATTTTAGAGCTGTTTGATTTTTTATCCAATATGAAAATCGATTTCACTTGAAAATCGCCTTCTACCTCCACTTGAATCACATTCCAATCAATAATATGATTAGCATCAGGTGCATACTTTTCAAGAAGTGACACATGGAAAAATATGAATGCACACAGATGCAGGAAATGCAATCATATATGTGATAGTGTTGGAAAATATTTAATAGACAGCGAATGGAAAATATTTAACAGACAACGAATGCTTGTCATTGATGGCAAGTACAACAATGAAGATGGCATGAGTAATAGACAGGCAAATAGAAGAAAAGTTTAGGAAGACCAACAACGCAACAATTGTCTAAACGCAACAATGCCCAGTCGTCAAATCGAGGATTGATCTAAACTATTGATCAGGCATGATGAAGTCCATTTCTGATTGTTGGATCCCCTTCAAATTCCCGAAAGAATGAGAGCCATCAGATCGACAAGAAGAGCGCGTTGAAGAGGAGGGACTCGTAAAGTTTGAGAAGAATTTCTGATCGTTGGATCCCATTCAAAATTCTCCATAGAATGAGGGTCGTTAGATCTGAATGTAGACAAGAAGAGATCATTGAAGAGGAGGATAGATCTCAGGTGTTAGATCCAAGCGTAGGATCCGACCATCATTGGATCAAGAAGAACCTACACGTCATTTAAGGTACAAGGAGAAGTAGGCGTAATCGCGATATGCAAAATCGTGACTTAATCTGAGCCATCAGATCAAGGTTGAATATGGACCATTGATCTCATTCCATGTCGAAGTTTCATGGATCGAGAGTTGAAGAGGTCAAAGAATATTAACATCAAGAATTGTGAAATCACGATATGCGAAATCGCGACTTAATCTGAGCCGTCAGATCAAGGTTGAATCTGGACCGTTGATTCTAGTCCATGTCAGAGTCTTGAGGATCGTGTGTTGGAGATGTCAAAGAAACAATGCAACAAGAACTTCGAAATCGCGATATGCAAAATCGCGATTTAATCGCAGCCGTTAAGTCAAGATCAGATCTGGACCATTGATCTAACTCCATATCGGAGTTTCGAGAATCGTGACATCGAGAGGCAAAGAACCCAATGCAACAAGAATGTCGAAATTGCAAAATCACAATTCAATCACAGCCGTTGAATCAAGATTAGATCTGAACCATTGATCTAACTCCATATTGGAGTTTCGCGAATCGCAACATGGAGAGGCAAAGAACCCAATGCATCAAGAATGCCGAAATTGCAAAATCATGATTCAATCATAGCGGTTGAATCAAGATCAGATATGGACCATGGAATCATAGGACATGTGGCAAGTGATCAAAATTTCACTGACTTGGGGTCAACGGAGCATAGTGTCAAAAATCATGAAATGAGAAATTGTGAAAGTGATTTTTGCATAGGCGCTTGGTTATGACCATAGTCATATTCGGGAAGGATCTAGTGTAGAATTTTTTTTTATCGAAACTTCGGAGATCGAGAAATGAAGTGTCAAGACACTCAACATAGGATTGCCGAAATGTTGAAACCCAATTTAAATGAATGTCAATAAAATTCATCCAACGGCGTAGATAAATTGGAGTATGATCGAAAGGTTACAGTTCTCTCTCACAGTTAACTCCTCAGTTACAAATCTGTTAGCGAAATAGACTCATGATTGTGAATCAGTTGGTGTTTCAGTTGCTCGGACAGTTGTCTTTATTTTGCTGAAGGAAATGCGAAGTGCAACCACCGTGGATACGTGTATAAAAGAAAATGAGACAGACTGTGGATGGTTGGTTGTTTTTTATGAGAAAAGAATAAAACTGTAAGAAACTGAAAATCAGATTGTGCAGAGTGAGATGGAGAGTATGCACAGTGTGAGATGAAACTCAGAGAAGAGTAAAATATGATAAAGAGAAGTTGAAGCAGAGCAGAATGAAAGAATGAGTTGATGCAGAGTAGACCTGTTGAACAGACAGAGGAAGAGAAGAACAAAAGAACAGTTTGTAGAAGACCAGATTTATAGAACAAAGAAAGATTGGTAAGAATTGATTTATCTGCATAGTTGACTGCTTATTTATTCATTAATATTCTAGGAAGGTTGGGAGGTGCTCGGGAGGACTGTTGTCCTCAGAGGTTCAAGTGGGAGCTTGAACACAGGAAGTTTTAGCTTCCATCTGGTTGCAACCAGAGAAACCAGGGTGGCAGGGTGGTGCAAGGGAGAACAAGTGTTCTCTGTTATACAGGTTGGAGGCTGTGTAACTGGAAGTTGGTGCTTCCATCCAGTTGGTGCTGGAACATATAGGGATTTGGTGCTTCCTTCTAGTGGGTGCTAGAGAAACCAGAGAGTTGGTTCTCTCAAACAAGTTGCAGCTTGTACAATAGAGGTAGTAGCCTCACATTGAGTTGGTGCTCAATTAAAGATGATGTACATAACTTAAAAGACTGCCTATCATTTCAAAGAAGAAGAGGTTTTCTCCCTTTATGGGTTTCCTTGTGAAAATATGTCTCTATGTATATCTTATGTGTGACTGATGTCTTTTACTTTTACTGTCCATATGTTGTATAATGTTGATGATCACTTGAAGAAAGATTAAGAATGTTTTAATATTGTTAAGATTGTTTA